>JBBJLS010000082.1:19244462-19254659 GCA_037577275.1 Bryconaethiops microstoma
GATTAGTGATCACCTGAATCACATCTTATTTAATGAGGAAAAGTATAAAAACACTGCTGTAATCAAAACTCTCCTCTCGTAATGTGATCAGTTGGATGGCAAAACACTACTAGAAGAACGTCAAAGGTAATTATTGCCATTTTGTTTAAGGTTGTACAAGAGATTTGTTTTCTTTGAGTTATTCAAGTTCTTTAAACTCTGCATCATTTCTCTTATTTTGATGTTTTGTCATTTCCTTTAAAATTATGCTTTAAAGAACAATTTTTTATTTGGAAATTGGGGGGAATATTGTCAGCAGTTCTTAAAAACGAAGGCAAAGCTGTTCAGTTCAATATTTTCCTATAACAGAACAAATCTGAGAAACTGAACATATCTGCAGTGGTCTCCTACCATCTGCCAAAACTGTAGATGCACTCCTTTCTGTGTTCAGCCCTGGCTGGCTTTGAAACAGCTTACTACATGCTGCCTAGTAGTAAGTATTATACAGTATATGACTAACATGAATTTCTCCAGGATTCCCAAAGATACCTGAAAGATGTTTGATTCTGGCCAAATATTCCTGTATGCAGACAGAGCTCTCTTTGTCATATACTGTATCCCATAACGGAAGAAAGTCATTTCAGGAGGACATACCCACTTATTTAACCAAATACATAGCACTAGGCTTTAGGTGGTATTCATATTTTCATACCGTCACAGTGCCCTGACGTTACATCACAATATACGGTATTTCACAGTATTGTGTTCTTTTGGCCAATGCAAGTGTTTTGACTAGTTTGGAGCTGCTTAGCATTTCTGAGCAAGCTCAGACTTTCAATCATAGTCAAGGTCAAGCTTAGGAATTAAAATAGCAACCTAACAGTGATTTATATCTTCTTTTTTTGGGGGGGGGGGGGGCACATTGGTTAATAACTGGAACTTATTTTTCTTTTCTTGTTTTTCTTTTCTTTCTTTTCTTTTGGTTCAATGTTTGCCAGTCTGTGATCTGAAAATCCAATCCCACCTTCCTTTTATTTAAACACACTGTTCAACACATGGGTATAAAACCATGTGCAACCATGAGCTCTGATATAAAAAGATGTCACCAGTGTCAATGTGCACTTGCTCTTTTGTTCTGACTGTATTTTTTTTATATTATTTATTCTTTTTGTTTTGCAAAAAGGCCATCGGCTTTGTAGCCTCCCTCTGGAGCCTGTCCTAGATGTACAGACTGTTGTGGTAAAAAAAAAACAAAACACTGTACTTTAACACTGAATGTAACTGAAATTGTGGTTCAAAATGTGGACTTTTCATGTTGGCTTAAACTGCGACTGATTAACCCTTTACTTGTTTTTGTAGCTGAAGACCTTGTGTGCTCTGTCTGAATTTAAGCTGGTTGAATTATGTCCTATTTGCTTGAGTTCAAACATCGGGTCCGTGAGCTAAAAGCAAATCAAGCTCATTGGCATCTATATGGACGTCATGCTTTATAGAGACGCTCCCTTAAAAAAAAAGTCTAATGAACATTTTTATATATTTTTTTTTTGTGGGTGGGGCGATGATGGTGATTTGGAAATAAGTTTACAATGCTGGCAGTTTTGTTCATCTGGGTGGAAAAAAAAGGTATGTAATTGATCCTAAAGATTGTTAGCATGTTCCAAAACATACTTTTGTGAGGGCTTTAAGATAAACTGGAATACATTCTCACCAGATCAAACTGTATGGTGTTGGGAAGGCAATTATTCTTAATGCATGATCATTACAGGCCTTCAATGCATTATGATTAATCCATCTCTCATTTGAGTAACTTTGGCCTACATTTATACAAAGTAGGGGCAAATACTGGTTGGGTTGGTGATTTCAGAGACACACTTGGGACATTCAGGACATGCTCCACAAGTTAATGTGGTGATAAATGGACATGCACAATCTTTCCCTCAGGATGTTTTGTCTCGGCCTGAGTGATTCTCCTACTGCAGAGCGGAGGGTTTATGGAGTTCAATTACTCAAGACAGTGTAATCTACTCTTTGTTGCATTCCAAAGATGTCTGCATTCTGGGCCAACACCCTTGACGCATCTTCAAAGGGAAGTGGATAGACTGGGGCATCTTACTTTGATAAGATAAAGGAAAAAAAACACTCTTGGAGAATGGTCAAAAAGTTCCGAATTGAGGTTCAGATTACATGGTAAAGATACCCAAACTGAACTGACTGGTTAACACCGCTCTGCTTGGTGTCACATTAACTGTAGCCCATGCTGCAGCATTCACAGCTTTTCTTTGGCCCTCACACTGAGCTTCTGTTCTTACTTTCTTTGGTGAAAGTCTAGAGGTCGCTCAGGGGTACCAGCCGAACCAGCTGGGGTGCGTTACTGCCATACTGTTTTTGGAAACTCCAGGAGAAAGTGTTTGATGGTTTCTGATGGATTCCTATTTTTATGAGAGGTCTGAGCACATGCTAGCACTTTCCTCGACTTTAATATCACAAAGCTAATGCCACATTTGCCCATCAGCTAACACACATGACTACTGTATTCGTTTTTCTTGGCCGGATTAGCCGAAAGAGGTTGAACTGTACCCAGACAGACGTCAGGCGTTGTAGAAGTCTGATTATTTGCAAGGTCATGGTCAGGCCATAACTTCTGGCTGAGCAGATGACAGAACATATACAGTAGTTTGTTATAACAGATGTACAGAATGTACCTTAAGACTCTCACATTCTTTAAAGCAGCTCAACCTTTTAAGTCTTTGAACAGGTGTGTCCCAATAAAACCATCTTTGTAAAGATACACTTGAAAGGTCTTGGCTGGACTTTGCCTGAGTTGGATCCAGCTCCTTGTTTTGAACAGATTTGTTCAATGTAACATACGGACTACTGTTAAACATAACAGGGGCACTGTACTGTTTTCATTTTTCAGGGCCCATTTCATGATAAACAAAAAAGTTCCAACTTTTTTGATATAAAATGGAGAAAATATCAAAACATACCATGCACCCCTCTGTCCACGCAGCCCATGTATGTCCATTTATAAAAACATCAGCGTTTTCGAATCTATTTTTCAATCAGAATCTATGTGAGTACGACAACCATTCCATGCCAGTGTCTGTTAAATTCCTACACAAGCACCTCATTCTGCTTCATGAGGTACTGATTAGTGATCACCTGAATCACATCTTATTTAATGAGGAAAAGTATAAAAACACTGCTGTAATCAACACTCTCCTCTCGCAACGTGACCAGTTGGATGGCAAAACACTACTAGAAGGTAATTATTGTCATTTTGCTTAAGAGTAAACAAGAGATTTGTTCTCGTAATCATTTCTCTTATTTTGATGTTCTGTCATTTCATTTAAAGTTATGATTTTCAGACCTTTTTGGGGGGAAATTAAGAGAAATATTTTCAGCAGTTCTTAAAAACTGAGGCAAAGCTGTTCAGTTCAGTACTTGCACCTATGAAAGATAAAACCTGAAAAACTCAACGTTTTTACAGTGATCTCTTTTTTTCCAGAGCTGTAAATGTAAAAAAAATCTCCATTTGTTCAGCTTACAGTCCCACCCATTCATGTTTGATGTTACCACCCCAGTGACAGTTTGATATCTTTTGAGTTTACCCAGCCATTCAGAAGTATAGTATGCTGTTTTATAGCTCTGTGAAAACATATTTGCACTGCGCCACTAAGAAGTTCATGGGTAAGCACAGCTTGACGTGGTCACAACCTGAACACCTCCAAATGAATGCTCACTTACTATCCAGGAATGTTGGGGGTGGGATGGAACCCACTCACTGCTTGACCAGACACTCACAAAACAGAGCAGTTCAAGGATTGGTTGGCCAAAGAGAAGCAACACTTCGTAATATTATTCAAGCAGGCATGTCAGTCTTCATTTTTGGAGCTAAAAGAAGCAAAACAGAAGCAAAAAAAAAGATTTTCTGGTTATTCTGCCGTACACACAGCCCCCTAGTCCTGACATTATATTGCTATATTGTGTGTTTGCAGAAAAGTACATTAACATCCGCACACAATGCCTGCACATATTCGCAGATACGCAGATGAAGCAGGGTAAATCACCCTTAATACAACCTGATTTGAATGCACATCGTGTCTATAGATATCCTAACAAATGTGTCCGTTTTCCTTGCATTTATTGGGCAAATTTCCAAAACACAAAATTGTAAACACAATTTACAATCACATTATAGTAAATACAGAGCAATGCATTGCATTCCCAGTCAGACAATGAATAGGTTTTTTTTTTTTTTAGACATCAGTTTAAATGCATCACCACACTATAGACTGCTCAGGTGAAAATAAGTGCAACTTTCTTAAATTACAAACTATTCTTGACCAAGCTTTTCCTGTTGTATGTTTGCCCTGTGTAGCCCAGCAGCCCCTCTAGACTCTCCTGTTCATCTCTTGTACTGATAGAATAGATCAAATGAAGTTGCTCAGGATCTGGATCCACATTTAGATCCATATTGTGGAGTCCTCCGGTGCTGTATGCATTGTATGCGTTGAGTGGATCAAAAATGTCTAGTCATTAGAGTATCAATGTAAATGTAGAACCACAAGATCAATGCTGTCTTGAGTACTAACTCAAAAAAGTAATGTGTAAAGACATTTACTAACAGTGATGAGTCATAAGACTGAAAAGGTTTCTCATAACGGACATATCTCCTAATAATGTGAACGTTTCTCACTTAAATTGATTTATATTTGATTATATGATGTATTTATTTTATTGCAAAAAAAAATTCACTGTTTTCTCTTCAAAGGGATCCAGTATTGAAAGAGTCACTGAACACAAGTACATTAGTCTGGCAAGATGTGAAAATTGCTTTAAAAGCTTCATCAGCAATTCCACTAATAACCTGATACAGAACTTTGGCGTCTTTAACAGAAATAAAGCTTGCTTCCCTATGCACAGCAGGAAAATGACTGTGGAGGCAACTTTCCTGTCTGTCCTTGATTACAGTGATGTGCTAAACAGAACTGCCTCAGCCAGCAGTCTTAAGGCCCTGGACTCTGTTTACCTCTCCACTCTGCTGTTCATTACAGGAGAATCATACAGGACTCATTACTGTGTGCTTTATGATAGAGCTGGCCCTCTCTGTAGGGACGCAGGGAAACTCAAGGGCTAACTTTACAAATAAAAAGTTCTCAACAGCCAGATTCCACTCTTCCCAGTTCCATTCTCACTGATGGACTCCACCAAACCCCCTCAAGACATTTTATTACACTCCAGGTCTGCCAATTTTTTACTGAGCCAGGTAAACCAACTTTTAATTATAGGACACCCGCGAGTTGGAATGTGGGGCAAGATATTCTCTTTAAAAAGCTACTCTCAGATTGATTTTCTTCACGATCCTTTCTTTTGGATTATTTTTTTGGTTTATTTACAGCTTTTATTGTAAATTTCCCACCTGACTAATAAAAGGTTGCCATATCTTCTCTTATTAATTTCTGTCATCTCCGGGTATTTTACTGGTTCACTTTGTTTCATGTTCATCTTGTTATTTTGATATACTTTTATTTCATTTCTTTTATCGTCCTTTTGTTATTTTTTTATATACTCTTGAACGTTATTTTACTCTTTTTTTTTTTTCTTTTATATCTTTAATTATGTCTCCAATCATTCACATAATATAACACCCTGGTGTTGTCCCCTGTAACACTGGCATACACTGACAATGAGGTAAACCCGAGTTTAAATGAGGAAAGATGAGGATATTAACGAAAAACAAAGGGATGAAAGTTCATGGGATTTACTGCAGACGAAGCCAAAGGACAGACAACGAGAGAAGCCCGGAAGACTAATTACATCCCTGTGGTCACTGACTGTGGTACAGATGTGTCCAGCAGGGTTATTGCTTATTGCAGACACGTTTCTGGAGGTGCACCAGTAAACTGGCTGGTTGGATTGGCTGAGCTGGAACGCTGTGATGCCCAGGAAATACTGAGCACAGCTTGTGCAGTGAGGCTGAAATCCTAAGTGATCACACGGGAAAGTCAGAGCCTTTGGAGCAGAAGGGGTCAGTTTTAACATGAGAACAAGTGGAATAGGTGCACCTTCATTGTTTGCCACAAAGACTGGAACAGGCTATGTTAAACTCTCAAAACTCACCGGGGTTGTGGTCAAGACTATCTTCGTCAAGTCTGAGAGCAGGACTAGTTGAACCAATTACAAATCTCTTATCAAAACGTATTTGTTTTCTTTAGCTTCTACCACGCTGTGATTTTGCGTCTTTTACGGCTGTTGTTTATGTGTTGCTGTATCTTATATGTGTATGTGTGTTTGTAATTTACTGTACAGCACTCGCTTGTTTTAAATGTGCTATAGAAATAAAGTTGGAATGGAATGGAATGGAATAACTAGCTGGTAACCAATCAAATGCCTGCCAAAGCAGCAGGTGATGAGTAGCGACTACTCTGGTGTCTTGACTTTTGACTTAAACCTCTTTGGACTAGTTGAAAAGGTCTATGACTTTAGATAGCATGAGACGGCTTGAGATGGCATGGAATACCACTTTACCCCCAAAAGTGACTATGGTCTGGGGGCACTTGACTGTACCTCTACATTCTGCAGTGAGGCGACCCAATGTTTTGCCTCATATTTACAGTGCGCTTTCAGCTTCAGGGCCAGTACACAGCTGTGAACTATCATATTAAGCATCTTGCTTCAACTTCCAAACCTGCTGAATTTGGAGGAAGACCACAGCGTCTTGGAGATGCTTGGTCTTTGCTGGATTTTCCATGATCTGTTTGGGGGAAAGTGCAAAGTAAAGTGTTACGCCACAGAAAAATGATCTGATTTTGCTGTGGCACATACTGACTGCCACATTGTGAACGTAAAGGGGAAGAAGCACAGATCATTATGGAATAGTTTTAGGACTTTGTGCAGCACATTGGGCTGGATGTAGTTGCTAAAACTGCGGTTCCGGCTCAAGTCGTCCATACTGTCATGAAGACCTAAATCCTCCTGTAGAAATAAGAGTGGATGACACAGAAATCAGACAGAAAATACGATGGGTAACACGCACACATGGGGTTCGTTCCTTCTCATGTTTTCTGTCATGAGTCGTGGTTAGATGATGCAACCACCTTCAGAAAACGTGAGATTGACTCTTTAGTAAACTGGTATCAACACATTTTGCTGAGGAATTGAAGTTGCAATCTCGAAGTTGAGTGAAAACTGCTCAAAATTCTCATTCAAGATCCATTTCCAGACCAGCTGTGCAGCATTTCTTACTGTCCAAAGTGCCCTATTGCTCTAAATGAGATCATGCTTGTTTTGCCAATTTCAGCAGCTGAGTGAATGTGGCCTTCCAGCACAAAACGGAATCAGAAGTGCGCAATTCACTTAATGACTCAACCCTGGAGGATTCAGTAAGGATCAGCACAGAGGGCAGTTTGATCCTGAACCCATGTTAAATGCTGGCTTAATGAACAGAAGTTTAAGAATAAGGCTTGGCGAAAGGCAGACATACTCATAGAGACAGATGAGTGGTGGAAATCTTAAAGGTTTGTATGGTATTGTTTGGCACTCTTGCCACTGAGGCACATTTTTTTGCTAGGAGCTGCTGTATTTTTAAACGTTTTTGTTTGGAACACTGAATAAAAGACACCAATTCTCTCCTAAGAGATACAGTCACAAAGAAACCAGTATATGAGACCTGTGTACATTGCATCATATGTACATATGTACATAATCTCGTAAACATGAGACCTGTGTCATGGATACTTTGTCATATTTATGAGGTCATATTATGAAAGTTATAAAATGTAATTGCGTATTTACAAAACAGATTACAACACTGTGATGTTTATCAGGTATTAAGTCATAATTATGAGAACTTATGCAGGATTTACACCAAAATCCTAAAATATAAGATCACTGCAAATACAAATGAACTGTAAAAGACCTGGCAGTCTGTTGTATACAGCTACAGAGTACGGTAGCCACTTCAATATAATGGGTAACAACTATTCATTCGCAATTCTGTGGAAAGTTTCCCCTCATCAAACAAGTTTTTGCATGTGCCCTGTGATCAGCTTTTCACGTAATTATGAATGAAAAAAATACATAACGAAATGAACACCCACCTACGCTGGTCAATTAGCACTTACAGTGCTGAATTAACACCAATACGGTTCGATTACAACAATTACAACAGAAAACAAAAGTTGTTTCCCGTGAAAATATTCTACAGGGGTATTATTTTACCCTGGCAAAGGAAATAGCGTTTGTGAAATGATTTTCACAATCACATCGCAATTCACATCCAGACCACGACTGAAAGGTAAACAACAGAAAGCCACGGGTTGATCCACTGACCCACATTTCTGCTAAAAGCTAGAGACACGCGTGACGTTTTCATCATGGGAATCTAAAATGACTGAATTACGAGATAATGGATTTGAACGTTTAAGTAATTTGGGAGAATGCCTTACATTGCATTTGATTCCTGCATTTGGTTGCATTTGAACCACAGTTATTCATGGTCAATAATAACAAAAAATACAGATATACAAGTTAGACTCTATCTAAGAATGATTCTGTTCCACACCTGTTCCATACGTGTTCCTTATCTCCCCTCGCCCCGTCTATCTGTACTCAATGTTTATTAGCCTCAAAGCCTTTTGTCATTACTTGTGTATGTGCTTGTAATGTGATTTTTGTTCAGTGAGCCTTAGACAATTGCAGAAGTTCCATTTCCATGTTTCTCCTTCTGTATCAAAAAATTGAGGTCCTGGCACGTAGAGCTCCAGGACCAGGGTTGGTGACCTCTGTTACACTCCATGATTTGTAAACAGCTGCTCATCGATTGTTTCTTCCGAAATCAAGGATATCAATATTAAGTTTGTTCTTCCTTTGCCTTCAGTAAAAGACTCCTCTGGAAAGATTTAGATTCCGCAGCATTGCCGTGATGATTTTATTGCATTCGGCCACAAGACCTTGGTGAGGTTCTGGAACACTCAAACTCATCTCAAAAGTACTGGACAGTGCTCCATCGCTCCAGAGTAAGGGCTCGCAAACTTTCTCGTGAGCTAGGGACCCCTTCTGAAAAAGAAAGTTCCGCGGATCCCCCACCCGAAGTCTTCAAGTCCGAGACACATTTGGCAAGGTTCACAATAGGTTATTAAGTTGGAGTAAGTTATTTCAATTAAGGGCAGGCAATATAATGATTTTTGATTGCATTCATTTATATTTTATTGTATAATATATGATTAATTATAAAAGGTTGGTCATTATGTGCTTTCATTCTTTTCTGAGCACATTACAAATATTGTCAATACTTAAAAGACATTGTAGTTTCATTATATAGAGCCTAATCAGTCTTGCTTAACTGGGTTTGGTGAAGTACAGATTGTTAGACGTCAGGGAACTTTAATAGAGTTAAAAGTTTAAGTTATTAACAGTTGGAGTGATAATAGAAAATAAATCATTTAATTAAAAAGGGATTTTTGAAATATGGTTCTATTGTTTTGTCTATACTAACTTATCAAACATCAGAAAAAACAGATTATGGACTGATATTACATTTGTGATTTTATATTTCTGCTGCATCGCCCCAACCCCACCCCCCACCCCCCACCCAATTTAAGTGTTGGCCAATGAAGATTGTATGATATTGGCTCATGTTTGTGGACTGTCGGTTTCAAAAACCTCAGCTGGGAGTGAGAGGCCCTTTATTTTGGATGTAAATGCCACACGTCCCATGTACTGTATTTTAAAAAATAACAAATGCAATCAAGGACCGCCTGGCTATACATCACGGACCCCCGGGGGGGGTCCTCTGACCTCTGTCGCAATAAATACTCTGTATTCTCTGTACACTGTTTCCAATAAAATGGCCAGGAATAAAATCTGAATGACCCTTAGCTCCCCTCTTTTCTGAACTTTTTTTTCTGATCTGCTTTAATATCATTAGTGATTGGCAAAGTCAAACAAGTCGGTAATGACCTTGGCGTAATCTCCTCTGATGTCCGTAAAGCAAAACGTGAATGGAGCCATATGGCAAACATTTACTGGAAAGAGCTAGGAGGTTAACAATGAGCACCACCCCAACTCTTAATGTCTTACAGTATAAACTGACCTCCAGTGTGTATGTGGGAGTCAGTCTTATAACATAAACTACCACACTCATCTCTCTCTCTCTCTCTCTCTCTCTCTCTCTCTCTCTCTCTCTCTCTCTCTCTCTCTCTCTCTCTCTCTCTC
>JBBJLS010000082.1:19295802-19312682 GCA_037577275.1 Bryconaethiops microstoma
TGTGTGTGTGTTTGTGTGTGTGTGTGTGTGTGTGTGTGTGTGTGTGTGTGTTTATTTTAAAAGTGAGCGAGATCAGTGGGCGTTACACAAGCCTCCGAACTAATCTTTAAATCCTGCCCAACGATCTTCAGCTGGCCCCAAATCCCAGGGATTTATTATTCTCCTCTCTAATCAAACTGCTGCAGTACCACCTCCCACCAGTTTGCAGCACTGTAGAGCATGATTCAAGTCTCTAAGGGTAGAGGAGGTGCCTTTGTCTAATTCAGCAGTTTTAGGGTCCAACACATTCGCTTCACTCCTCAAACACACCTGGAAACTAATTGATGAGTCAGGTTTGTTTGGACAGGGAACTGTCTATTTTACCTGATATTACGGGTTAGCAGAACGATTTGCTTGTTAGAGTTTGGCGAAAATGTTAATTTCCACAAGTTCCCGCATATCCCAGATGTAGTTGATCAGCCAGTACTTGTCTGAAGTCCAGTAGAAGGAAATAGGCCCCCAAATCGTTGCTGAGAATATCTCCCAAAACCTTTCTCAACCTGCTCAAACCACATCCAGCTCCTCATTAAGGTGGCGCCGACTTGTTTAGGAAACAGTAATGATGGTGAACTAGAAAAAGGTCTTTCACCATGCGGATCACTGTCTGTTATTGCACATCGTTTCAGGAAGGGGTGCTGATCTGGAACTTTATTTTTTGACAGCACTTGTCAGAAATATAAAAGAAAATGATCTACGATCAGTCCCCTCCAGCCTCGGTGTTGTCAGAAACATCCACCTTTAAGGGCGACAGTTTTCTTTTTTTAATTCATGTTCATTTAGGTTATGGTAATTTTTTAAATAATTTGTTTTTGTTTTTTGTTTTTTTTTTTTTGGGTGGGGGGGTTCATGATGTGTCCAAGATCACATAGATAGGTCTTCCCCACCTTAATGAAGAACTGGATGCAGTTTGATTGGGTTGAGAGAAATTCTGGGAAGGATTCGTAGAAAAGATTTGGGTGGCTTAACTCCATTAGCTTTGTAGCTGCAGCAAAAAGCTAACAAAGCAAAGTTTGGACTCCATACACGTTTTGGCTGACCATGTCCAGGGAAAGTGGGAAATTTCGCCAAACCTTTTGTTTAAAATCGGTATCTGTGAAAGACTCGGTATTGGTTTGGCCCCAGGATCTACCCAGTTTACCATCTAAATATGTTCTTCTAGATTGTTCTTGCCTTTTCACGGACGAGAGGAAAGGAAAGCAAATGAAAGCATCTTTTTTTTTTTTTTTTCTTCTGAAGTGTGCTGTAGCTGTCAGAAGCAGTGCATGATGGGATAGAAGCAAATAGATCTCAGCAAGAATGATTGAGGTTAATCCCATCTGTTGTGTGTGCGCGCGTCTCTGGTCGTGCGGCCAGCAGTGTTTTGTGTCTGAGGGAAAGAAATTGAGACTATGAAAGTGTCCCTGCATAACAGTTTTTGTAATGTTATGCCCTAATGTTCACAAAGCCAGAAAACCAGCATGATCAAAATTGAACCCCAGCTGTTACAATTAATCTTAAAAGTTAATCATTTTTGTGTTGCAGCATAAAAGTTGGAGGTTGTTTTTGCAGTAAATTGCTCGCTGTAGCTGTTCTGTCATGCTGCTGGTTAGAGCGTTCTTCATTTTTTCCCCCCACTGATGAGGATAATTTGTTTGCAGTGAGATTAGGAGCCCGTGCAGTGGGGGAAGCTAAGATGAGATGGCAAGATTTAGCGGATTTGGCCGAACAGAAGATACTAAGGACATTACGGATTATTCTCCTGATTAGACGGGGAGCTTTTCGCCCGCAAACTTTGGCGAATTGGGTTATTTAAGGCAAGTTGCCATCCCACCTTAGGGGGGCCGAGTCAGCAGCTTTTTTTGTTGCGACATGCCCCAGGATCTGTGACAGCTTTTGATTTTTGTCTTCAGTTTGATTCATCTCTGATGTCTTTCGGGTTGAAAGGAAGGACACTAGAAGACACAAATGAACAAGCTCCTGAGATATAAGTTAACAGGTTGTTACGATGCAAAGTTTCTTTTATAAAATGGGTGACAATCATTTTTACATTCCAAAAGCTTGTAGACCTGCTCATCAAATGTTTGTGAAATCAGCAGTATTAACAAAGTTTTGTTTTTTTGTTGTTGTTTTTTCTTTGTAATCCCTTGCAGCCTTTAGTTACACATAACTGACTCACCACAACATTTTTTCCCCGTTACCCACCACTAGATTTTTACACTTGGTTGCTACTTTCATTTTGCTTTTCCAGCCTTTTTTTTTTTTTTTTCTTTTGGGTGAAATCTGAAAGTGTTACTCGAATATTTTCAACCAAATTGTGTTAGTTGCTTTCAATGCATTTTGTGCCACCATGTGGTTTAAGCATCTGAAGGGTTGTAAAACGGGTAGCACTTTCGTCAGTTTTGGGTTTTTTTGCAGAATGGCCTGTTTTAAATAGATTTTTGTTTAATACATTACTACAAACCAGCAAAGAAAACATTAATAGTAAATGTCCCTAAACTTTTGACAGGCGGCGAATCCCAGATGAAGCCAGCCCTGCTAGTTCTTATCCTCTCTACCCGTCGTCGTCTGTCTCACTACGATATGGCTGTGTGTCAAAACTGAGGCTTCTCGTCCCTAAAGCTCCTCCACCCTCACATTACTAAGCAACACGGAAGCAAAACTCTGTGACAGCGTTTTAGAAGGCCGTCTTAAGAGGGAAGAGAAAAAGTGGCACGCAACATGCCCGCAAAATCCCAAAAGCTGGCTCACGCTGCAGACTGTACCCATGTTACAGCATTTTTGCAGAGATTTACGCAGCCTGCACTCTTACTCTGCATTTTTTGGACTTTTAAATGTATTTATTTATTTTATTTATTTAGGGATCTTGTCAGATCGTTTGTGAAAGTTGCAAATAAAAAATAGGCATAAATAATAAGGGGGAATAAGATTCGTCTCACTAATGAGTCCCACTAAAACATTTATTTTAGCCTTACAGATTATTATTAACTTTGCAAAAACAGTTGTTTTCTATTTTTGCATTTTAACATTTATTAGAACATATCGTCCTCATGAAAAGAACACTGTACACTCCTGTATGCATTATAACTCCGTTCCCTCAGCACATGGTTTTAATGTCTTTCATTAATTTTTGTCGTAGTTCCTAATGCTTTAGTTTTTTGTTTATTGATTTTCTTGTTTATTGATTTTCTTGTTTATTGGTGGTTCTTGTTCATTTAAAGTTTAATCCTGTTTACAGTTTAAATGAATTTATGATGTTCAGTTGATTCCAAAAGCCTGCTAACGTCGGGAGTTTGCTAACCTCCGCACTTCCTGAACCCTCACGGCAAGACATGAGGAGGAGGCACTTCTGTGCTCTATTTAGCACCGATAAAATGATTAATTAGTCCGTGTTCCGGATGAACAGACATGCCTGTGGTTGTGGAAAGTTATTTATTTATTTAAGGAATTAATTATTTAGTCATTTATTTATTCCTTTGTCCATAGTCATGTTTTACAATACGGTTTTCGGAACAAAGCGAAGCAAAACGTAATTTGACAGAAAGTAATAGCCCACCATTTAGCACTGTGCAAACAGCATGCCTAAATTATGAAAACCTCCTGACATCAGATATTCCATGGCTATAAATGAGATGTATTAGGTTTTTCCTGAATTATTTGTTTAAAGTTGTGTTCTGACGTTCTGTCTCTTGGGCAGGTTTTTGGCCGAGTACCATGAAGACTTCTTTCCCGAATCGGCGTACGTGTCGGCCACCGAAGCCCATTACTCTATGAAGCAGCCGCGGCCAGTTTCCTAAACCTCCCTTATGAAGGACCTTTCTTCTGTCTCCCATCTTCAGTGTGTCGTCTGCCCTGCTGTTGACTGGGAACGCTATGTCATTCTATTTTTTTGACTTTTCAAAACTTATCAAGCCACCTGGAGTCTGGCCAGCTCGCGTTGTCCCCTCTCTTCTGTGGGTAGGACGACGGCAGCTGTTCGCTTTTTCGTGTTTTTTGCTTGAAACTTTTTGGACATTGTGGCTTAAGAAAGCGGCTTCCTTTTGCGCTCAGAGGGAGGCCACGATCTTCCAGTTTGTCGGTTTTTCTTTTCTCCCTATCGTGCAACACTCAGCAGTTGCTCTTTCTCCCCAGCAATGTAGCGTTCATGCTTCTGGCTTCTCCTCCTCCTTTCGCTTAGGCAAGCGACAAAAGTAGCGATAAAGACTTTGTTCGGACGTCCTCATGTGTGAACTATATTTGTACTTTCTGCTTACCCTCTAGGCTGGAATTTTTCAAATTTTGTATCCCCACCTCAGTGTTAATTATCGCCTGTCAAGGCAATTTGTTTGATGGTTCGTCTGTGCCATACCTGTTACATTTTGAAGGGGTCTGATTTTTCTATTGTCCGTAATTCATTATAGTAGAAGAACTGGTGTATGAGCAGGTCCTCCATTCTCATAATTTGAGGATGTAAGATCTGGTCAGCAATCTTGCTCTGATGTCGACTTGCACGCTATGGGCAAAGGACCAGTTCTGCTACTTATTGCTACATGTTGTGGCTGCAGTATGCAGTATATTAAATGTGATTTGTAAGGCAGTAATGTGACATGGTTCAAGATTCAGCTCATCTGGAACCGTGATTGGCCAAGAAGCTCACAGCAAATAGGGGGGGAAAAAATGATTGGTTTGAGGAATTATTGACCTACTGAGATCACAATATATCTCAGTAACTATTAACAATATTTATTGCAGCTCCACATTGTAGCTCTAAACAATATTCCTCAAGGCTCTCCTAATAAGAATGCTAGTCTAGGATTGGGTTGCTCCTGGTCTGTGATCACATTCATGTACGAAAACCAGCCTAGATCAAATGCTCCCGTTCTCAGAGAAACTTAAATACCGCTGTAGGACTTTTTTCTATCTTGTATTTTTAGGAAAGAAAGCCTTTTGCCAGTGAAGTCCCCTTTTTTGACTAAAGTCTCCCTCTTTTTGCAAGTTAAACATATCTGAAGTGAGCATGTTCTTCATTGTCCCACCTTTTCAGTGTGTGTTTCAGTGTGTACATATTTGTTGCTCCCAGTCTCACACTCCCTGCCTGTGTACAAGAGTCTTGAATAAACTCGAATCCTTTTACATTATTCAAGATTAACCACTGTGAAAATGTACTTTCCACGTCTCTTGGGAAGTTAGTTTATGCCGTCATAAAAATAGTTGAAATATAGCCCGTAACTGTAACATACATGGACAGGTCTCTCTTTATTTTTCTTGCATGCTGTTGGCCGTACATGTCTAAGATTTACAACACGGTGGCCCCGGCCAAACACAATCTTAATGAAATCATCTTGTGATTCTGTAGCCAAGCTCAGATGTGTAATGGTGTTAAGTTAGTTACAATTACAGTGCCACAAAGAAGTCCTGATTTGCTCTATTTATGCTTATTTGTCACAGTAAATGATTTCAGCTCCTGACACAAATGTAATATTAGGCAAGAAGAAAACTGTTTTGTTTTTTTTTTTACTTTGTTGAAGGACAAATAGTTCTACATCACCTGTGTCGCCTGTGTGGAAATGACTGAAAAGCAGGTTTGTAAAAGTGTCAACCAGGGATCTAATATGAACTTTTACTTTTTTGTTTAATGTCCCTACTTATATATAAGCATGCAACTTAAAAATAATTCAAAATTCACGTTATCCTGTTCTGGAGCGTTTAAAATCATCAGAGTTTTGTTTACGTCCCCGTGCACCGGCAGTAAAGGAAAAATATTAACCAGTCTTATGCGCCCCCCAGGACTCTGAGAGAAGTGTGCTATAAATTCCTGTTCATGTTGACCTTAAGAACGTTAGAATGTTTGATAGCATGAGGATATAACTCATATAACATTACCTCTCACATCTGAAGGTAAACTGCACCGTTCACTGAGTACACAGGTCAAGAAAAATACATTTTTTGTAATCAGCAGAAACCACGGCACACTTTTCTAAACCATTTTTTCATGCCGATTTCAGGTCTGAGTTCAGTTTTTTTCAGTCACATCAATTTTTTGAATTATGAGTAATATTAGATTTGCAATAGACTTGCTTACGGTTTTTCATTATTTTCTGTGTGAAGTCAGATAGGCTCACACTGTGGCATAGATATAATGATCAGTGTCAGTCAGACACCACTGTTTCTGCAAAAAACGCTTAGTATATGATTATTATATGCAAATTATACCAGTATCATGCAATATATAACTAGCTTCATCACAACAACTGTACATGCTAGGGAAAAACTGAAATCAGCATGAAAAACACTACAAAACCCACATAAAGTTATCTCTGATGATTCTGACCTGTTGACCTGTATTATGAGCCAGTTTACTTCCCATGGTTTTAGCTTAATCTTATACTAAATGGTAATCTAGTGTGACTAAAGGCACTTTTCCACAGGTATACAGAAACTGTGCTGTACCTAAACTGCACAGCAATGCTACAGAACTTGTAGCATGCTTTGATTTTCCAGTGTGTCTCAGGCTGGTTTCAGTGTTTCTGACGCCTCAGCAGTGCAATTCTGTCCTCAGAGTTTACGCCCTGTCATCGCCCCAAAACCGCGTCCATGGAGTCAAACCAGCAGAAAGTTTTTTTTGTTTGTTTGTTTTTTTTTTCTTTCAGGACCATTTTTGTTATTGTGGTCTCTTATTATTTATAGTCTTGTTTGAGTTTTTAAATTTCTCTCTGTATTCTTTATCTGTGTATGAAATCCTAACCCAGCTAACTTGGTGGTGATGTCCTGATCACCTTTGCGTTTCTCACAGCGTTAAAGATGAATCTGTTCGCGTCATAGAAAACTCCCACTGAAATTGATCTCAGCCCAGACAGACAGTGGTGCTTGTACTTCGTTGACTTCCCAGTTCTTAGTTTGTGTCTCCAATGTTTTTTTTGTATTATTTTTTTTTAAAAGTAGGAATGCAATGAGAGTAGGAATGCAATGGCCTCTTTCAGTGTTGCGATGACGTTATGACCAATCAGAAAACGGTGAGGAAGTCTGCTCGGCCCTGCCGTTCGCGACATTTCGGGTATGGGTCACTTTATTTGTAGTGGAAAAACATTTGTTCATGGCGTGGTTCCTTGTGTCGGCTGAAAAGTCTTGAAAACGTTCCCCTAGTGTTGCAGTAATGGGTTGTTTGTATCCTGCGTGTTTTGAAGCAGGGATTACTACCAGGACCTTCCAGGACTAAGTGAGGAACAGCATATTGCTACACCTCCCTGTGACACCACACTTTGAAATGCACCAGATGCTAAGTGTGTGAGGTCTGCAGATGGAGGTGCATGTTGTTACAGAAGGGATGCATTTAGGCATTGCAGATGTTCAGTTCAACTCTGATTATACTCTAGTTCAGTGTTTCTCAGTCCTGGCGCTAAAAAAACAAGTTCTACCCTGTACATTTTAATGCTTTCCCTGCTCTAACAAGCCTTTCCTGAGTTAAAGTGGTGCATTAGAGCAAAAAATAAAGGATCCTAAATGGTTATTGATTTAGATGTATGGTTCTAGAGGGGGAAAGCCTTTAATTGGTGTCGAAGAACTTTAATTTATGTAGTGCTCTTCTCAAACCCTTTACAGCAGTAGCAGAATGCATAATCACCAATAAACAGAACAAGCTACAAACATAGTTCTCCAGCTCCAGAAAGTGGTTCTTTTATGGAGTGTACAGAGAACTCCAGGCCATATCTATTGCTCTCTGCCAAATCTTTTACAATATTTACAATAAACTATAGTATATACAGCAATTAGAGGACGTCCCTCGCAGTGGCTAAGGATTAACTGACCGTTGTCATTTTTAAAAGCATGGTAGTCACACTGTGTTGCTTTTGAAGTACTATATTACCTCCACAAACCTCTTGAATGTAGCTTGAAATGAATGGTTGCAGGACCAGTATCATTAGTTTCTAGGGTCTATATTTTTCCTTTGATCAGGTTACTTGAAACAAGTCTAAATATCTGGAAGTAAGTTTGATATGTGTTGAGGAGATTCGTCACATGGAGAGACATTTTCACTTGCTCTCATTTTTCATGGTACCCTGCTATGTGGAAGGATTTGCCATAAGGCACAGTAGCTATGAAGAAGCCGTGGTTTCTAAAGTAGGCTGGTTGTTCAGCTCAGATATATCAAAGTAAGCCTGAAGTTGCCTTGCTAAATTAGATTTGTAGTAAACTCCCCACTGGCATTTTTGATTGCCACAAATGAATCATCATCTCTTGCCTATGTTTGTTTCACCATCTGTGGCTGGGAGTCCAAGAGAGCACAGTCGGTCTTGATGTCTGTGTGTAGCTAGAATGGAAATCCTTACCCCCAGTCACAGTGCTAGCCTACACAGGCATTAACAAAATAAGGGATTAGTGTTCTCCTCCGAGTGCGCTGAGCTGTCCAAAGACATTTCATTAGCGACAGTTTAAAAACAGAGTGACACTTCTCATTTCTTGCAGGTCGCATTTGGTGATAAGGGGGGTCCTAGCCAGTGAGTAGAGATTGGCTATTGAGGGAAAGAAAAAAAACCCATTGGCCAGAAAGGGCCGCTTACTTTACTTATAACTAGTGAATATAAGTAATGCCTATGCCTGTGACTTCAGTAAAGAAGTAAAGTGGCCCTTTCTGACCAATGGGTTTTTTTTCCCCACAGCACGCAGCCAGGAACACAGTGCTCGGGGAGCAGTGTGTAGGGACTGTCTCTTGCTCAAGGGTACCTCAGTTGTGCCACAAGCAGTCCTGGGATTCAAACCCACAACCTCCTGATCGCAGGGGCAACTCCCTAACCACGTAGAGCCTAAGGCAGGTGTGCCCAGTCTCATGGAAATGGAAACAACAGAGCCCTTGTGGATTAGACTGGACACCTCTGGTATAAAAATGGTCAGTATTTTCCATGCGGCTTATCAATGCAGTCTGGTTAATTCTCAGCAAAGTTACCATTTCCCATAAGTCTGTACCTGGATGGTGTGCAGTCCCATCAACAGCTATCAAGTCTTCAGTTCTAAACAAGCTTTCGGTCCATTGTGCTGCAGGGAGGATTCCACCCCCCCCCCCCCGTTGTAAGGAGCCAAATGGACAGAGTGCTAGGTGCTAATTCAATCGGAATGCTATAGCAGGGCATAACAAGGCACTTACAAAAGAAACTGGAGCTGGCCAGTTTCACCCCACGGTATCACATAGCGGAGAAATTTCAGACCAGCCGCACGTCTGGGGCTCAGATAAACCGATTTGTCCCGCCTACCTTCTTCATATCTGTTTCTCTTGATTCGATTTAAAATTAGCAAGTATCATCATCTGCAAATGCATCCAGAGCTCCTCTTTCGGTCATCCACTGTCATTCAGGGTTTCTCATTCGCTTTCCCTTTTTCAATGCATCATTCTCTACGCTTTGGTTACCTTGGATTTCTGTGAAACAACCATGGACTCAAGGGCCGTTTCTGAGACATCCTTAACTGCTGCTGATGTGGGATGGGTGGAGGAACCTGTAGAGATGCAAAAGTGAGTGTTTACCAATTGCTTTTTTTTTTTTATTTTATCAAAACAGCACTTTCTAACTTCAGCCATGTAGTCTACCTGCATTGCATCAGGTTTGACTAGGAGTACTCGGGTTTGGATATCATTTTTCAAATATTTATTGGGCTTGAGGCAGGATAAACTCCTTTGGGTTACGCATAGCCTATTTCCCACTTTCATTAATATCGGTCTAGCTTGTGGCTGTGTTGACAGCGAGGTCTACTGACGTCCACAGGGCCAGCTTGAAAACAAGGTAATTTTTCACTAATGGATACATTTTTGAGGTGGAACTTAAAGTGAATAATTATAATGACTATTAATTATGATCTAATGACAACAGGTGCTTTCATTAGGAGTTTGGATTTGGTTGGTGGTGAGCAGGTCCAGTTTTTAGGTGCAACTTTTCCTGTAGTTATAATGAGTGTATTAAATTAGAGGGAAAAAAACCTCAAATGTGCAGAGTAGCTGTACTCCAGGATGAGGGTTGGGAACCACTGCTCTAAGCCAACAGACAACACAAAGACTGAGGTGTGTCAGAGCAAGAACAGAGCAGAGCATAAACCCTCCTGGACTGGATCAGAACAATCTTTCCTTGATGACTGACTTGCAGGGTGCACCCAAAGAAATGGTACTTCAAGGGTTCTTTAGTAAAGGCAGTAGCTCTATGTAGAACCGTGTACAAGCAAAGAGCCATTTCAATACGTAAGTGCTTCTTTTCCTGGCTAAAAGGTTGTAAATGTTTCTGTAAAGAATCTGTAAAATGAATTTATATGGCACCAAAAGGGTTCTACAGTTCTACTGTAAGTGGAATTAACTATTTAACTGGTTCTCTGTCCTGGTCCTGGGAAACCACTTCTCTGCACATTAGTACATTCCCTGACTAGTCAACAAACAGGCCTTTTTCTGAGGGTTAGATCAACAATAGCAATATGGAATGATGCATGGCGGGACTCCAGGGTCCTTCCAAGCTTGGAAATTTACAGGACAGAGTTGTTTGAATAGGACACGTAACTCTTTGTGTTTCAGTGCTTCTATCAAGACGAAATGTATACAGCCTGTTCTAGAGACGTGTTTTTTAGAAATCCAAACAAACATCAATACATGACTACACCAACAATCTGATGGTATGGTATGATCGCTTACGGTGGAAGTGAATGTTAAACCCTTCATGTTTTTTTGTTTTTTTTTATAACACTATGTTTAAAATATTGTCCCATTTGGCAATTCAAGTAGTCCTCATTAAAATGCAGATTGCCAATTGGCAAAAATGGCTAATATGCCCATCCTCAGTTCATGCTTTGTTTTTCAGGTAGTTAAGGCAATAAGTATGATTTGTTTTTCACGTGTAGAACAGTTGTGCTTATTTTCCACGTATGTCTTCATCAAACTAAGAAGAAATCCATTCTGAACCGCTGAGCAGGGACGACCATTGTACTCACTTATACTTAGGTTTGATATAGGATCAGCGGAAGGTGCCTGCCTCTTTAAGCACAGGTCAGGTGAGTGGATGCAGAGTGCACCTTGGCCATTAAAGAAAACTCCGGGATCTCTGATTTAGCCTAACACAGTCATTAGCTCTTAATGTAGAAAAAGGAGAACTGAGGAAGGAATGGAGAGAAAATCAATACATTTGCCCTGGACTTAGTAGCTTAGAAACCTCTAAAGAGCGCCTTACTAGGCCCTTCAAGTCCAAATGTTTATTCATTTGATTTGGTCCTCTCTCTCTCTCTCTCTCTCTCTCTCTCTCTCTCTCTCTCTCTCTCTCTCTCTCTCTCTCTCTCTCTCTCTCTCTCTATGTCTCTATGTCTCTATGTCTCTATGTCTCTATGTCTCTCTGTCTCTCTGTCTCTCTCTCTCTCTCTGTCTCTCACTTTTCTCTCTCTCACACCATTTCATTTATCGCAGCCAGTGCATTCATCTGAGCCACACTCAAGTTCAATTAAGCCTATCTCTAATTCACCACTGTGTGAATGTACTGAAACATGCTGGGAAGTCACGGCTAATGCGTCTCTCTTTCGCTGTCACTTTGCATTGTAGAGATGGTTGATGTGGACCAAAGCTTTGGACGTCATCATTCAACAGTGTGAAAAGAATCATGTTATTTTCTTCATTCCCTTTTCATTCCTTCCCTAACTGAGGTGGGGAAAAAGTAAGACACCTCAGGGGACCGAAAAGAATGTATTAGGTTTATCACGAACACATACTTTATACTTAAACTCACTGACCATTTTACCAGAAACATTTACCATTTGTATATTAGTAACTAGTAGCAGCATTTGTAGGTTTACAGCTACTCACTGTTGCTGCACAGTTTGTCAACTATCTTTTACATAGTCAAAATCGCACCTACACTATATGGACAAAAGTATTCGGACTCCTGACTATTGCAACAACAGTGACTTTAATGACCGCGCTTTTTGCAGCTATAACAGCATCCACTCAGAAGGTTTTCCAGAAGATTTTGGAGTTTCTGTGAGAATTTGTGCCCATTCATTCGGTAGATTGTTTATGAGGTCAGATACTGATGTTGGACGAGAAAGTCTGGCTCATAATCTCCGTTCCAGTTCATCCCAAAGGTGCTGGCTTGGGTTGGGGTCAGGACTCTGTGCGGGACAGTCAAGTTCTTCCACACCGAACTCATCCAGCCATGTCTTTTATGGAGCTCGCTTTGTGCACTGGGACACAGTCATGCTGGAGTAGAAAAGGTTTTTCCCCCAAACTGTGTCCACAAAGTTGGAAGCATGGTGTTGTCCAAAACGTCTTGCTATGCTGAAGTATTAAGGTTGTCCTCTGCTGGAAATAAGGGGCCTAGCCCAAACCCTGCAAAACAGGTGTGTCCAATACTTTTGTCCATGTAGTGCAAATGGTTGCTGTTTCTGACAATGTCTCCATGTACAAGGTGGGCATACCCAAGTGTATATCGGATACGTTTTGTTTTATTCGGGTAGCGGGTAGTGCTGGACTGTGAACATCCTTTTCTTCAACTTGTCTTGATCGAGCCATTGATTCTCTCTGTCTTTTTCTCTTTCTCTTAATTGCCTTCTCCTTCTCTCCAGATGCTTCTGTATAGGTTCCAAAAGGCAAAACTCTTACTGTTCTCTCCACTTTCTTTATGTGTGCCCTCAATCCCTCAGTTCTGATATGGTTAATGTCTCCTCTCCATTCACGTCTAATACAGCTAGCTGGATTGTTCACATTGTAAATCAACTAAACAACAAAGCTAACGACAATAAGGATTACAAGAAGATTTAACAGTTTCCAGAAACAAAAGCCGGGAGAGGCAGGACGCTCTAGAAACAATTAATTCCCCTGAGCTCGAAGGTTCTTGACTCAGAAAGAATTCATATTCTCGTAGTATATTACTGGAGAGTGAAAGGAAATCTGACTGCACCATCTGGACTGTGGCAGGCCGGCTCAGGCACAGGTGAAGATCCCAGATGTGTAGATGAGCTAACAACATGATAATAGGAACACACTCGGGTTTGCTAGCACCTGGGTCTGACCAAAAAATGGGGTGGGCAAAACAAATATACACTAATAATAGGGGCCACAAAGGGTTCTTTAGGAAATGCCGTAGAAGAGAGATTCTTAACCTAGTCTTTAGGCCCCTCTCACAATTCCACACTTATCCTGTATCCCAGCACAATTGGTTAATATATTTAAAAAAAATAAATAAACATCCATGGAACCATCTCATGGGCCCCGAAGACTGGGTCGCCAAACTCTGCCATAGAAGAATAATTTTCATTCTGTTTTTAAATAAGGTGAGTATTTCGCATAATGTAGGTTCTTTACAAGTCCATTGGTTCTTCTAAGAATGTGGGACCCATCCATTGAAACTCAAAAATGGTCCTTCAGTAATTCTATGCAAAGAAACTATCCTGGCTTTGTTATTTTAAAGATTGTAGCCTACATGAAGACCTCCATATATATATATAACACTTCATGATTACCACAATACCTCTGATTCTTTACTGATATTGAAATGCAGAGTGCTGGCTGATCCAGAGTCAGTGACTATTCTTTAAAGGCTTCTAAGCTTTAAATTAGCAGTTTTTAATGGAAGCACTTCACTTAAGATAAGCATCTGAAATCAGAATCAGAAATCTTTATTGATCCTGGAGGAAACTGCTTATATACTTACTCCACAGAACTGCATCGGATTTGTTCTTTTGTTCCCTCTGATGTCTGATACTTGATTCAAAAAAAAAAAATCAGTTCCATGTTACAGGAGTAATCTGATAGCGTGGTGACACTTAATGACGCAGACATTTGGCCGATGTTCCAATCACATCCTCAAGAAAATGCATTGCAACATAACTTGCCATAAGAGTATTGACATGTCATCACGTTGTCCAGTACTGGAAGAAAACGGCATCTATAACCTTAGACTTATAGATGCTTTCTTGGTATTTTAATAGCTTTATGGTGTAACAGATTTTCTTTGCTGGAACTATATTCAGTCGAGATGCCATCTGTGGAGGGGTTTGAAGATTGTGGAGGATAAAGAGCTGAATAGAATGTATTAAATCATGAGGCAAGACTATCTTTGGTGCTAGAAGGTGCTAGAGGAGTACATATTTCTGCAAAAGTGCACCCTTATGAAAGGTAGAGTGTTAATCATGGTTGCTACTTTAAGTCAGTGGATATTTTTTCTATTATTACAGATTATAATTAGAATCTACTTGACATCTAATGTAGCTCTACACTCTACATGCAATTAATTGGATGACTTTCGACCCATTCACAAGGCTTTTAATAGGGATTAATCAGAGCACTTTTCTGATATTTATACACCATGATCCTCTTAGACAAAAGTGTATTACACCCTGACCTTTCTACCCTTTCCTCATTATTAACCGGAGCCTGTGGTCTTCGCCCTTTAAATGCATTGAGTATGCACACAGTTTGACATGCATCAAACATACAACCCTTGATCTTCTACAAAAGCTCTTGAGACTTTTTAATCATTTTACATGGTTTCCTGATTCATGCTCCAAGCTGTGCACGTATCAGATTGACAACAGCATACTCATAAGGCTCCTTTCTTTCATTTAGACCCATGACTGATGAGCACCTTTCTAGTGTTTAGTCATGGTGCTGAAGATATCCAGTATGTTACAGTAATGGTTCAGCTAAATTAGCTTACATTATATGACTAATTCGCATAATCACTTTATAATCACATCATTTATTCTGAAAGTCCAAGTGGTACTTCTCAGAAATATTTAGCCAAGATTTTCTCCATGAAAACACAATGTTAACTAAAATAAAAACAAATTAACTAAAGCCCTATAGCTAAAACCATTGCATTGTAGTTTTGTATGCTAAACACATGCTTGAATACACAGCCATGGAAAAAAAAAATAAGAGGCCACGTATTTTTTTTTTTTTCTGGTTATTGCTTTTGTAATGTCTGTCTGTGTAAAATGTGCACGTCACTGTTGTTTTATACACTATTGACCACCTTTGATTCAAAATTCCAAACCAAAAAATGTTTAAATAATAATACATATAAATAATGTATTATACCTTTGAAATGTTAAACTACGCAACACTCTTACATTATTTTACAACTGCAACAATTAAAACAGTGATGTTAAGAGCAGAGTGTGTGCATGTGTGACTCTGTTTCATCCCATCAGAAACTGAATCAGGAGTGAAGCTGCTGGAATACAGCACATAGAAAAGCCGCTCTACAAACACTACTGCACTCACAACACATATGGAGGCGTTTCTTATTTTTACAGAGCTCACACTGCAATAGTTCATAAAAGAAACCTGTGTATTTTACACACACACACACACACTGCCGCAAATTGTACAAACAGGGAACGGAAATGCTATATTACAGCTATGGAATTTTTTTTTTCTTCATGGCTGTAATATAGTCATTTCTTAAGACTACCATTTCCCCCTTTTTTTCAGTTTTGGTCACTGTTTCTGAACACAGCATTGTCAGCATTCAGAAAAATTTAATATATCCCCCCCCATAAGTTTATTTATTTTAATTTATTATACTGATCCCAGAAGAAATTGCTCGAGGCCACTGCATTTAACCCATTCACTTGAGTGAAGCAGTGGGTAGCCAGCGACGCGGCGCCCGGGGAATGTGGTTGCCACTGGCAGTCCTGGGATTCGAGCCCACAACCTTCTGATCACAGGGCCAACTCCCCAACCACCAAGTTTGATAATATCTGTGCTGTATGTCATTGTATTCTGGCTGAAACGTATAAGGCTGGGGTTGATCTGTGACAAATAACTGTTGTTATTTGAGGGCCGTTATGTTGAATTGAGTTCAGCCTTTATCCAATCCAGGAGGCCACATCTTCTGTTTCACACTGATGTCTGTGCAGACTGATTTATATGCTGAGAAATAAAGTGGTTTCACTGTTTATAGCTGTGCATTGTATTTTTGTCCATCTTTATAGACGATGGCATGCTGTCACACCATCTCAAACTACATAAACATGTTTTTTGGTGGTGACTTCGTTTTGAAGTATGTAATGGTTTAGCTATATCGTGTGGATGAAGCTAGTTGGTGGTCATTAATATCTGATTGGCTGCATTTGAGGTAACTGGCACTTGTGTAAATCTCATATTCATAAGACTCCTTTTTGTTTACATCCATGACTGATGAGCAACTTTCTGGTGTTCAGACATGGAGCTGAAGATACTCAGTATACAGTAAATCCCCGAAATTCACACGGTTTACATTCCAAGAGCACCCATGAATTGTGAAAAAACACGAATTTGTGATGTCAAAAATGCCTGAAATGCCTATTTTTACAGTGTAAACCCTAAATATGCCCCCAAATATGCTCTCAAAACACTTTAGTTTCATTTTATACTCAGCTCAATACATTACCCTTAAAGAAAATGTAAAGGTAAACCTGTATTTGTACTGTACAGTTTACACTGGACTCCCGCAGTGCCAGCATGTAAATACCGATGTTACCCCAGTTTAGACTGTAATTCATGCACAGGCGTTTTCTTTGGTATAAACAGGTAAATACAGTAATAAATTTAATTTAATTTACAGTAATAAAAATACAGGGCTTTAAGAGGAACAAAATGAAAAACAGGAGAACACTCGGCGAAATACTCAAGATGCTCCACACCGGAGACTGTTGTGATGCAGGAATGCTGGACTGCATCTGCCACAGGTGCGTCACAGGCAGAGATGGACAGTAATGAAGTAGATTTACTTGAGTACTGTACTTAAGTACAGTTTTTGAGTCTCTGTACTTGAGTAGTCTCTTTTTTTTTTTTAGAAACATAACTTTCACTACATTTGAAAGACAAAACTGTACTTTTCACTTCACTACATTTCTATCAAGGTTCTCGTTACTCATTACCTTCAGTTCTG
>JBBJLS010000082.1:19312782-19363400 GCA_037577275.1 Bryconaethiops microstoma
GGTACCGTCCCCACACACTGCTCCCCGGGCGCTGTGTTCCTGGCTGCCCGCTGCTTCACTAGGTGAATGGGTTAAATGCAGAGAAAGAATTCCGTGCTGTTCACAGTGTGACAGAATGGTCACTTTACACTTTTACACAGAGATTTAAAAACCATTTGCTGAACATATCAACTTCAGAATTTAATAAAAATAAGTCACAAACAAAAGACTATCATTAACACATCAAAAAATTGTTATTTTGTGCAAAATGAGTTTAGATTTTTATAGTTCTATATATTAGCTTCATTTTTTTCCTGCTGTGAAGTCTATGTTCAGTAGACATCTCATATTCAAGCTTAAGCCACTACTTTATTGTCACCACTACACAAATTTGTAGTGCCCATTCAAAAATGATTCCAGGTCGCTGTGATTACTGTTTGTGGGTTAACAATTAAAATGCGAATGTCAGTGCAGTTACCAGAAAGAAACTAACTCATAAATCCAACCTATTTATTCATAAATTAATTCATAAATCCAACCTATTTTAAAGCAACAGCATTGCTTGAACAGTCATGTCTGCAAATGACCTGCACTGATAAAGAACCCACTCAAGCCTCTCCTGCCAATCAGCTCTTCATTTTTCTTCATTTAAATTCATTGTGAGAAGTCAGTATCATTAATATAACAGCACACATTTGTGTGATCCTGCTGGTGTTGGTTTCCTCTCTTTCAGTAAATTTGTATGCTAATACCTAGCCCCCTTAAGACCACTGTTAAGAATGAACTCAGCTTTATAATGAGATGCAAACTCCCTGTTTTTGATTCAAATAGCTAACTAATTACTAAGAAAATTCATTTGAATAATATCATTTTTAGATGACGACAGAATTGCTTTCAAGTAGTATAAAATGTAACCTATTTTTCAAAACAGATGCAGTGCCACACTCCACTATGGGAAAAGTATAGAGGATAGCAGTGTTCTCTGTAGAGTTGCTACCTTCACTCCTTACTACATTTCCAAAACTGTGGTGTCCTCTTTTCACCTTTAACCTGAACAAAATGAGGTACAAATCTGTCATAATGTCTTCCAATAACTGCACTGGCAGTTATTGGTATTCTGAGGAGAGCCAGGCATGTACCAAACTTGTGTCCCTGTGGTGACACTCAACTATCTCAAAATGTAACCTTCCCCTGGCAAGCACAAAAGTTCTGTTTTTACAATAGTGAAGGCTGAATCACTCACAGATGATGCTTTGATGGCCACACATTCCTGGAGTATTAGAAGATAAACTTGTGGATCATCTGGACACTGTAGTGCTGCTTTTGGAGAGTGAGGGTGGTCTGGATAAATGAGTGTTTTCAACAAATCAAAAGCAAATGGCTGGATGAAAAAACCTGACGCACATATAAAAGCACAACTTTATGCTGATTGACTGATTCCAGGGCTGACACCAAAAGTGAGAAGGGACAAGAATGATAGGTTGCAAAAACTGGAACAGAACAATATATTCATGTTTCTGTTCATGGTTTACATTGTTTGTGTCAAATAATTTATTTGAGTTGAATAAAGCCAGTTAAACTGCTTGCTTTCATATGAAGTAAATATTGAAGGCTGACCTTACAAACCACTCTTTACAGTGCAACAAAATACAAAGGAGCATGAGCTACCCTATTGTCTGACATACTATCACAAGCACATTATTCTTGCCCTAATATGACACGGTTCTGATGTTTCCAGAGCTGCATGGAGAGTAAGACCTCAGCATCATCATTAAGGATTATAATGGCTGCAATATGTGCAGTACCAGTACATCTTACAACATAATGCATCTGACCTTTATTTATTTTCTTACTCCAATGATGCACTGATGAGTGCTGTTCAGAGTAAATACTCTTCAAGGCCTGTGGTGCTCGTTAATTAATGTACTTAATAGTTTTAATGGTCCATGTTGTTTTTCACATGAGGTTATCGATTTGTATGTGTGCATGATGTTACAGGCCATGTGGTCCCACCGAGCAGGGCAAATGCTCAGATGTGCTTTATCTTGGGTCATGTTAAGTCATGTTAAGCAGCAGTTGCATATTTTTGAATCACTGGACAACTCAACTTGCTTTGGGATCTTCTTTGAGGTGCAAAGATGGGCAGCGGATCTCCAGTTTGTCAACATTTGAAAAAAATTCTTAAATGTTTAAAAGCAAGGTTCTTCAAAGAAAGATGGGAAGGGATTTGCATATTTCTTACTCTACAGTACATAATATCATTAAATGATTCAAGGAATCTGGAAGAATATCAGTCTATAAAGGGCAAGGGCACAAGCCTCAGCTGAACACCTGTGATCTCTGATCCCTCAGACAGCACTGCATCAAGAATCATCGTTAATCAATAGCTGATATAACCATATGGGCAATGGATAAATTTGGCAAACCTTTATCATTACAATAAGGAGTTACATTCAAAAATCCCACCTAAAACTTTACTGTGCAAAAAAGAAGCCATATCCAAAACCATGTCCAGAAACGGTTTCGACTTCTCTGGGCTCGGAAGCACCTGGGATGGACCATCACACAGTGTAAATGGGTTTTGTGGTCAGATGAGTCAGTTTTCCAGATCTATTTTGGAAGAAATGGACGCCGCATGAAACAGTAGAAACAGTACCTTGTTTAAGCGTACCTCAGTGACAACACTAGCAGTATTAGGATTTGAACCCACGGCCTTCTGATCACATATGCTGCCTTCAAGATGACATCTTTTCCAGGGAAGTTCATGCACTTTTCAACAAGACAACGCAAAACAGCATTCTGCATACATTACAAAAGCATGACTCTGGAAAAGAGGGTACGGCTACTGGCCTGTCTGTAGTCCTAACCTGTCCCCAACAGAGAACGTGTGGAGAAATTTGAAATAAAAAAAAAAAAGCTTTTTTGGACTACGCTGCAGGCCTGAAATGCAGGAAGTAATGTATTTTAAAAAACGAAATGAAGTTGATCTTGGGTTAATATTGTCTGCAATAAAATTTTAAAAAGAATAACAGCATTTTTTATTTGCATTTTCCGTACTGTCCCAGTTTTTTTCTGATTTATTATAACTGGATCACTTATTTCCAGTGTGATGGCAAGGAATGAAAATAAAGGGTAGAGGAGAGCAAACGGTGCAGAAAACAGTAATATACTGAAGCAGCATGGACTGAAGCTTCAGACCAAGATAGCATAAGCTCAATGAATCTGAGAAATTGGCTCCAGTATGTCAGTGAAATAAATGGGTTGAAATGACAAAGAGTGATGGTGCTAGAACAAGGCAGAGCTCAAGGCCAAGCTGGATAGTTTTAAGGAGTGAAAATAACAGAACAATGCCTTCTCATTTCAGAGTATGCTAAGTGAATTCATACTCTTAAAGACAAATAATTCTTCAACATTTATTCAAAGCATCTGGATCTGGGCTCATCCAAACGCTCCTCCTACACTTGTCCCTGAAATCTGCACAATTGGCACTGGTGTCATCAAGCATGATATTTTCACCTTTTTCAGCTGGTAACAATCTGCTGGTGATGTTACGCTTTTGCACTGATTAAATACACACTATTGAACACAGGACACTGACAGAACAGCATGTACAGCCAACCAAATCAAAATAAATAAAAAACAAAATATTCCATCAAGGGTCTGTAGGATGTGGCCAGTTCAAGAGCAAGTGGGAGGTTTCTGTCTTTTCCCCATGTAACAGTGACCTGGTGGTCTTGAAGCCAAGATCGAAAGCTCCCAAGATTTACGCAGCTTCTTTTTCTATGTCAAAGCCCTTCTAAATAAGGACCCTTTTAATATCAATCTGCTAATCAGTTGCACATGCACTTTAATGCACACATTGCAATGTACATCACATATGCACTGTACACACCAGACCATCAACCTCTCTCTTTAGTTGCATACATGCAATTTAACATATTTGCAAATCCACATCTATTGCTCATACCTTTAGCTCAAGATTCTGTCCAATGTATATATTTAAAGTTATACTATATATTGACTTTATGTTGACAGATCTCTTGCATATCCAACTAACAGCTGGCTAAAATTGACATGATTGACATCTTACTGATATGGTGCCTGATGACAAGTGAACAATAAAATGTGTTTTGGCTCATTTCAACATTTTTTCATGTATTTTAAAATATTTCTTTAAAGTTTACTTATAAAGTGTGTGTGGTTTTCAAAAACAGGCAGAATTCATTATTGCATAATCATTTCCCAACCACTCTTTACCCTCTAGAATGAAACATTCTAGTTTTGTTACCATACCGCTAAGACTAATAAATGTAAATGACCTGTTCTAATCAGCTGCCCTGTATTCAACCTTGTTTAAGGATCAGTCTGGGCTAAAACACTTTCTTATTACTTCATTGTGATAGTATGCAATCCTTTTGAATGTCAGTTTCTTCTTAATCAACATTACAAAAACAATGAAATCAAAATAAGCTGTATGGACTGGGGAGTGAATGGTATGTTTGGAAGCTTTAACAGTGTTTATACCGAAATGACAATGCTCAATAAATATGGCAAATTAATATTAACAACAACAGGCTAAGGTTGCAAGTTATAGAATCATTATTTCACAAACTGCTGAAAGCTGTTCTAATACATTTTGATCAACAACAGATTTAGATGAAGAAAAATGCCATGTTGCTCTTTTGATTTAACATCATCCGTGCTGGGTTTTTTCTTACACTTTTCTTTTTTGTCTAGCTCATTTTTGACAGTCAGTAGTAGTTATTGTTTTGCTCCACATTTATCTGTACCACAACTGATTATCAAATGTTTTAAATGTGGCTTTAACACTTACATTTTACAACTACTGTTATTACTTTCTTTGATGTAGCAGGCCCATTTTATGACCAAAACAGGCCTTAGCATGGATCACTTCATTAATATGCCAAAGGTGACTCCAGCAGCAGAATCCCTCTCTGGTTTCAAAAACCTCTTGAGGACTCATCTATTCAGAGAGCATCTCCTCACCTGATGCATGATGTATCTTCTTACATTACTCCCTACCTACAGATTTTAGCACTCAGAACTCCTCTGGTTCTCACACTGTCCTGAAACTTGAGTGTTCCTCAAGTTGTAAGACGCTTTGGATACAAGTGTCTGTAATGTAATGTAAGGTAAACCAATTAGTAACTGGGAAAAATCAAAGGATGAATGACTATAAATTGCTGGTTGCATTGCTGGTTGCATTGCTGGTTGCATTATACAACAATGGACAGGTGAGAAAAGTCCATTTCTCATTCCATCATAAAACAAGGCGGTATAAAGGCCGCCAGCAGGGCTCTGCTAACGTTGTCCACATGGTAGTGATCTTAAGAGCATTTTCTGAGTCATAGTTTGGGAGTCTGTGACTTACTCCAGCTGCTATGCACAACAGTAGTGGAAGATCTTAGTCACAACGGCAACACCAAAGCACCCCCGTCCCGTCCTCCACTGTGAAACAAGCTATCCATTGTTGTTTTGACGCTATAATACTTATGCTGTCTAATACCATGATAACACAGCTTGAAAAGGACAAAAATGTTTTCATAGGCAAATCGAATGAAAATTGGTAGAAAAATTGGTGTTTGATAAAACATTTAATTTCTGTCATGGTAAAATAGTAAAATTTCTTTATATTGGCACTGAATTATGCAATTGTGTATATTTATAAATTACATTTGTGAAATTAAATTCCTGTGTAGCCTAATTATTTTGAGCACATCAGCAAAAAATATAGCAAAAAGGATTATTGGCAAGCTAATGACTCCAGCTACAAACAAATTAAAGCTCTCTAGGTTTAGTTTGCAAAACTGCCCAGCGCAATGGAAAACATCAGCTTTCATTTGGTTTATATAATAAGGTTCTATGTTAAATTTAACTATTTGGGTTTATTGGAATTATATCCTCGGAAGTACATTTTAATTCAATACAGGAAGTGTTTTTTTACATTTTTTTTTTTACTTATTGTGTGGTTGGATTGAATTACAGGTTCCCTTAGCTCTGAGAGATCTAATCCTACTGCTAATCAAATTAAATAACGTCTTTCCTTCTAAATTTCAAACATATTTAACTTTATAAACTCTAATTCTTATAGAAACAAAATGCAAACTTGACTACTTATACCTCTTTGGCTGCAGATTAAAATTGGAGGTGATCTGTAACGTCTCCTGGGCAGGATCTTTGGAAAACTGACTTCAAGCCCAGTTAAACTCATTGATCCTAGGTCTGAGAAACTTTAACTGAGCTCCTTTACAAGGGGATGGAAAAATGGCTCCAGTCTTGCACATGTGTCTGACAACATACGGAAGGGTTAGGATCCGACAGAAAACCTAAGGAAGATTAGCTAGCTACAGTTTCAAACTGTTCCTGTTGCTGACAGACCTGAAACAAATTGAAGTAACCCTTCCAACAGTGATCCTGTCACAGGCCCTGGAAGTGCTGTGCAATGATAGAATAGCACAGCAATGCTCTCCTGGCCTGTGGAAGACACAGCTTGCTTTTGCCAGTCAATATAATGGGGAAATGTGCAACCTGGGGTTTCACAAAGCTCACTTCCAGCAGCCAATGTGCTCTTGATGTAGAGGTGAGCAGTCCTGCACGTGTAGATGTGCTACATTGTGGCTAAGAACTTTGCAGAAACAGTACTGCCAGCACTGTTTATACAGTCATATTAGTTTACTACTTTAATGCTATTGCCCTATGTTTGTTTATTTATTGACTTTCATAGAATTGAGTACAAAGTTGCAAACAATAGCATTGTACTCGTAGTGTGGTGTGCAGTAACTATACTTGTGCATATGACAACATGCATTACTTTGCTATGATGTGCAACAGTCTACCATGTGCAATATTGTGCAATGTTCTTATCAGGTGCTAAAACATTATAATTATGTGTAACATCTTACCTGAGGTTGTCTTACCATGTGCAGTGTCATGTGACATCTTTCTAAATGGGTGCTGATTCACTTCATCACAATCACAACACCTTGTGTGCAAAAGTCTTACATGTGCAATATTACTACTTATGTCAATATATACTACTGATGTCTACTAAGTGCAATAACGTACTCCTAACTACCATCTGTGTCGGTAGATTTCACTGTGTTACTTATCTATAGTATTTATACCCAGCATTTCTGTATATAGCATAGTGTATTTTAATATTGAGTTTTTTCTACAGATGTTAATTTAGATTTTATTTAGACTTTATTTTTATATTGTTCTTGTCTCTGTGTCTCTGTGTCTTCACAGTCATTACATAGGCAATTTCCCCCGGAATCCTCCTAAAATTTCACTGTGTTTGTGCTGCAATAAACTAATAAATGGACAGAATGTCTATGATGATGGTGAAAAGCTGAAACCTTATGTGTGATCTCACATGTAGCTCAGTTTGAGCTGATTTAAAGCTGCTGGCACAAAATCAAAAGGTGAGGCGGTGAAGGTGTCCAAAAGAAACTTCTCTAGCTTTAAGGTCACATGATTACTACCACCTATACTATAAAACATCTGCATTTAGAGTGTGGACTTCTTCTGACAACTTCACTTTGCTAAACATCGCTTCATTCAGTAAAAAGTTTTAAAAGAGTTATTTTTCAATATTCACATGCTCAAGTTATGACCAAACTTCATTCAGTAAAAAGTTTTGAAAGAATGTTTTTCAATATTCACATACTCAAATTAAAACCAAACAGTTTAGTTTAGTTATAGTCTGCCAGTAAATCAACCTACTGCTCTTTCAATTTCTTCTTGTCATGGTTATTTTGGTGAAAGTGTTTTATATACTTAGACATGATTATTTATTTATTTTATTTTATTTATTTATTTTTTATTGTAGTGGAATCTTCACATCAAGCCTGATGCATTTTTAACACTGAGAATGTGGGAAGAAGATAAAACAGGAAGAATAAATGGATTCCTCAAGCAGCAAGCAAGATGAATTTATCATTGTTCTGCAACTAAAAGGCACACACAGTGGGTATTCTTCATTTTGAAAAAGACAACAGAATGGGGAGTTATCCCCGATCAAAGGCTGTAACGTAAAATTCAGAGGTATTTTCATATGTCAGTGGGGGAATTTGGGGCATCATTTTTACAAAAAAGGAAACATAAATAAAAACACTTGTCATATAAGCTTTTGGCTCTGCCCTAAGCAAGCTTTGCTGTTCAGCAAGATTTGCTTTGACTACAACCATGACTACAGCCTGATTTAATGGATCCATATAACTCGAGTGTAGAGCTGGTTCCATCCATCAATTTCAGACTGGCCTTAAAAATGGCATTAATATGTTTTTGCTGTCCATAAAAAACAAACTTGCCTTAATTCTGATGGTGCCTACCTACATTTCACAATAAGCAAGACATTATTACAGTCTAAATTCCTACAGTCGCAATTGAATCAACAGGGAAACTAGAATTTGGGTTTGAAGGGGTGGAGTGTATTTTTTTTTATTTTGCATTAGTAAATAAAATGAAAGTAAAGCACAAGGCAGTAAGGACATGTTCAGATGGCAGCAGGCAACGTTTCACCTCTTCAGCTTGTTTGGAGATGTGGTACATCACACCTCCCCTGTAGATGCACACTGAAAATGTTTTACACTGACCTACTTTGATACCGCAAAGCCATTTAAAAAAGTTAAATTAGAGAACATGAGTTCAAATTAGAAGCATGTAGAACTGAATAGGAGAAGGTCCTGGACTCCAGTCCTAAGATCCTAACCACTGGCTTTATTCTAAATTTTGAGCGTTATTTATAGGAAAAAAGAGGTCATTGATGAAAACTTCCGAGACCAAACGGTTGTTGATATTCCCTTAAATCAAGCCTTTCGGCTTCCTTCTAAACATCCAGCAAACTACCGAACACAATAATCCCAAAAGCTGAGATTACAGGCCTTGCCTCAGCCCCAGGTGGAAAAGCAAGAACAGAGGACATTTTCAGGTCCCAATTGCCTCAGCAGAGTTTCAACAGAAGACAAAAGCCAAGATTGAGACATCTGGCCCTGCTGAGGTTTAGCCCTGACCTTCATGACTATTAGCTTTCACATAAGGTTCTGATTAGGGTTCAGTACTAGGCAATAATTAGGCCTTCTTTATTTTGACTACTTTCCAAATTTAAGAATAAAAGTGAAGACATCTATGACACAACAATAATAAACAAATAAAACCTTATTCTTCAGTGTATCCCTTTCACCTTTGCCTTGATGTGGTTTCAGACTTGCCATTCTTTCAAGCCACAAGTCAAATCAACACTGTTGGATCAATTGTAAGAAAAAGGAAGCTGCACTATACCACTGAGCCACTGCCTAGACAAGGCTGTAACTCGAATCTCAGTGTCAATTTGTGAGAGAAGTTAGAGTGTGGGTGAAGGTCCACCTGTCAATGCCTGTATGGAAGAGTGGCTGGTAAAAATCCATTACCACATCAAAGCCTAGGGTTGGTCAGAAATCATCAGTGACCTAGCTCAAATGTGGAATAAGGTTTTATGAAAGTGCCGTATGTACCACAAACCTAGCATTCTTCAATTAAACCCCCATTTTTTAATAAATACCATTCCAACAGTGAAGTATGGCAGTGGCATCACCATGCTGTGTATGCTTCATCCTCTTAGGGAACTGGACATCGTGTTAAAAATGAAGGACAGATAGATGGTGGAAAATACAGGGAAATACCACTAGAACCTGATTCTGTCTGCTAAAAAACTAAAGCTTAGGAGAAACTTTACCTTTTAGCAAGTTAATGATCTCAAACATGAGGCCAAAGAAACATGGGAGTTTGAATAACAATGATGAATGTTTCACAATGGCCAAATCAAAGCCCAGATTTCAATCCAATCTAGAATCTGTGGTACTATATGAAAGGTTGAATCTCCACAATTTAGGACCAAATTGGCCAGAAAATCACCAACAAAAATTGGAAGAAACCTACACCAAAAGACTTGTAACTTCAGTGGTTCTACTACATACTAGTCTGTTATTGAATATGAAACGTATTTTTTCTTTTTTTTAAAGATTTTTTGGTTTGCTGCTAATTTTGCCACCATTAGAGCCACACATTATCGTCATAAAGACATTATCATACTTTTTGGTTGAAATATTTTCTCCAAAGCTTCACCTCTGACCACTTGGCCACATTATTTCCAAAACCTCTGTGTAGACCAAAGAATGTCAGGATGGCTTTGTGGCTGTTCCGGCGTTTTTTATGTAACTCTTTTACTTTTATTACAGCAGGTTTTTAAGATCACTCTAGCCTTTTAAAAATAGAAGCATATGCATGTGGTACGGGTCTATGTGCCATACAGGAAAATCAGTTTGGAACTGATCAGTCTGGAACAATCTTCTTCGCTATTTCTCGTAGCTTGTTTAGCCGATTGCAAAGGTCAGGATAAATATGATTTTTAACACTTCACTTCAAAATGTGAAAAAGGCATTATTTCATGTCATGCTTTTCACAAAAAGCAAAGGATTAGGCAAAAAACAATATGCTTGCGAGATGGAAATACAAAAGAGGGTTTCTATTGAACCACTGTTGTACACCTAACAAAAAAAATCAGGGCATCTTTCACGTAGCACCAAGAAGCCTCCACAATATGCCAGGAAACCTTGCGACATGATCCAATCACAGTTGCGTGGGGAGGTCTCAGAAGAACATGGTGATTGGAAGTCCTGTTTAGCAGCCACAGCACACCACCTCATACAAACTAGACTCTGTTTTGGCCAAAGGGATTGCATTGCCATGGAACGTTTGAAATATTCCAATTTTAGAGATCTGAACTGCATGCTAAGCTTGTGCACATCCACTCAGAAACTACGATAGTGCTTCCAACAATATAAGCAGCATAGTGCTTCTAATTCCAACAAGACCAGTTGCACTTGCTGATACATTTTATTCTAAAATGTGGAGATGTGTGCATCCTAGTCCAGGTCAAAAGGGCTCCAAGAAAATATAATAAAAAGTCTCCAAGAAAATATAATAAAAGTGTAAAGTGAAGTGACCATTTTTGTTATACATGAACACACCACAGAACACAGTGTAAACAGCATGAAATTCTTCCTCTGCTTTTAACCCATTCACCAAGTGAAGCAGCGGGCAGCCAGGAACACAGCGCCCGGGGAGCAGTGTGTGGGGACGGTACTTTGCTCAAGGGAACCTCAGGAGATGCCACTAGTACTCTTGGGATCCCAACCCACGACTTTCTGATCACAGGACAATGCCCCCAACCACTAGCCCATCAGCTGCCCCAAAGAAACACATGAAAGGTGGCACCCAAAATGGTGAGAATATAAAGAAAAGGCAACATTTACATGGATCTGCATCCCTACCCATTCCTTTATTTAATCATTGCTGTAACTAAATCTCAGAATTTGCCACTTTTTTAAAGAAAATAAATGTTCTTAACTTTTATCCATGTTAATGTTATGATTTAATCCAGATTTTAACATTTTCAAGACCTTTGCTATTGGTCACACAATGTAAAGCAAAGCTGACATTTTCAAACAGTGTAAAAAAAACTGAAAGAAGAAGAGAAAAGCAACAGCTATTATTACACATAGAGCCATCATGTGGTTACATAGCTATAAACAGGCAACATGCATTACACGGAAAGAGTGACACAGCTCTGCTCCTGGGTCAACACCCCCAAATAAAAGTTTTACAGTACAAGCAAAGCAGATGGCAAACTCCCTTTTGGGATTCATTTAGGCAAACCATGACTTCCACTTAAGACCTGAGGGTAGAACCAACAACGATGCCCACTGCAGTGAGCTTTAATGGCTTTGGAAATATTCTGAGGTGGTTAGCATTTAGCACAGGTTAAACAGGGCCTATAGGCTCTTAAAAGTTGCAGACATCTGAACTGAGGAGCATGGCACATACCTGGGTCAGGCCGTGATCAGTATAAGGGCTTCTCACAGAAAGAAAATTCTCAACAGGAAGTAGAAGTTGCAGTCTGGCATCGATATGAAGGAGCTGGTCAAGCTCAGCTGGCTGTGGTGTGTAACCCTCACCAGATGTCATGGGTACAGCACAAAGAGAAGATTCTGTCTGCAAAAACAATAATAGAATTAGATTAGAACTGTGACCAAAAGACTGCAGATGTGTTAAAAGGATAAATAGGACAAAATGGGTGGTCAAAGAAGTTTTTACATGGTTATGTGTATCTACGCTGTGGAGACAATGCACATGTAGAGCACAAAAATATGCTTTCAGTCTGTTTCTGATGCTTGCCCCATGTGGAATACTAGCAGTTTCTACACTAGAAACAGTACTGACTTCAATATTCTGCTATATTGTGCAATCTACACAATATCGACAAAAGTATTGGGACACATGTCCATTACACCAACAGGGACACCAACAATGACACTGCATTCAAATACATAGAGTTGCTCTTTGCAGCAGTAACAGCTTCCACTCTTCTTGGAAGGCTTTCCACAAGATTTTGGACTGTTTCCGTGGGAATTTGTGCCCATTCATTCTGTAGAGTTTTTATGAGGTCTGACTCACAATCTCCATACTAGTTCACACATATAGTGCATGTTCATAAAAAAGCAGACGGCTACATTTTACGTTGTAGCAGCAGTACTGTATCAAATACAAACTTCAAGAAGACACATAGTGTGGACAGACAACTAAACTTTAAGTTACAAACTTCGGTAACTGAAGTCAGACAATCAAGACCCCTTTTAAACAAATTTCTGCTGGGATGGAATGTTCTCTACATACAGTTTATTTATTTGCTGAAATTAATCAAGACATCTGCAGGTTATATTAACTTATATTAACTCTATTATCAGAAAAAAAACATGTGTACAGAAAATGTTCTTTACTTCATCAAGGCTCTGATCCTGAATCCACCTAGTGTGTCACATATCAAGCACCACAGAACAGTGCAGGTTGGTAGCATGAGGCTTTGCATTAAGTGTAAAATAGTGTAAAAGGCTCTGTAAAAAGCTTTAGTTGGACCTAAGAGGTTGGTCAGAACTTGAATACAACCTTACATGGATAAAATGCATACAATTTGTGTCATTTAACTATCTGCTTTTTAAATTGTATAAACATTTCATAAGGAAATAATTTTATTTGGAATGAAATCTTCAACATACGATAAAGTTCAATCAACATACATTAAAGTTTCCATGATGCACGTTTTTGTTTTTTTTTTAATATTACAATGATATTTCACTGAAGGCCACTGTATTAAAGCTTCATGATGCCTCTATATACCTTTCACTGACAAACAAACACACAAACATTTATAAAGACTTATTCCAACAAATGTTAAGAAAGTTGTCAATTGTTCATAAATGCTTCTTTTGACGTAATTTCACTGACATGTTATGACAACTGATGCTTGTAAGGTATTATAAATGATATGTCAGTTGTGTTGTGTTTATGTCAGTTGTCATGAAAGGTTAAATGTTGTGGAGTGTTATCAATAATGAGCAAAATGCCACAGTAATTAGCTTCATCTTTGGGTATTATTTTGGAAAACTAGGGCTCCAAATGAGTATCAGGTTCCTCCGATATTCATTTATATCCCTATCACATAAACAAAGGCCCAGTGTTTTTCAAGCACCTGGCATTTGTCTTTGGCATGCTGACAAGATCCTTACTGCTCTGCTCATTTCCCAGCCCAAAATCTGCCAGTTAAAACTGAGTTTCTCACTACTGACTAACCTTCCCACCCCAGTTTCCAAATGAGCGAATCTCCCACTAGACTGTGGGCCTGTGAAGTAGGGCAGTATATGGTGAGGTCAGAAGCACTGTAGGATTGAGGTAGTGGCTGTCATGCTGCCCACAGTGGACTGGAGGGTCAATATATGTCTAAAAAGCCTTCGCTGCTTATTTCTTGCTGTGATCTCACTGAATGGTCATATTAGAATTTGGGAAACTTTTGTGAGTGGGACTGCCAACAGTTAGGAGTAATTTATTTGGATTTACAACTGTTGCAATAGTCCTGGAGAGGCTAACAAAAGTTCTCAGAACTGAAGTAACACATTTCTGAAATTAAATAAACTTCATTTCATTTAATTTTACAAATTAGAAAGACAAGCAGTGAACACCAGCCAAAATAAATATATAAATAAAATGAATTAGATCCCATTTATTCCTGTCCTGCTACACTCGTGGTCTTGTGGTGTCCTGTTTTTGTTCTCTATGTATAAGGCTGGAATGACAAAAAATAGCTACTTGACTTCACTTTTTGCAAACACCAGAATAAGTAGCATTCAGGTACTCCATGCAATCACTGAGATTTTAATTTGTGGAATAGTCTATTTTAATCGGTGTTTTCTTTCCTGTTTGCTGTTTCCATGGTAACACAACAATAGGTCTAGCCAAGATTATGGGGTGCCGCCCACTGCTTGCAGAGCTGATTTGCTCCTATCTGCTGGAATACTCAAAAAAGTAAACTGATAATACAAAACATCTGGATGTGACTGTGCTGAATATCAATAATCACTTGTTTTGGTGGCAAAGGAGACATCCCTGTTGGACAACATCTCCCACCCCATGCAAGAGTTTATGACAGCACTGAGCAGCTCCTTCAGTGGCAGGCTGCGGCACCCACGATGTGGGACGGAGAGATTCCGCAAGTACTTTGGCCTACTTTTGGCCTATTTTTATTTTATTTTATTTTATTCTATTAACTTTGTACTGTCCACTCTCTGCCGTTACTAAATCGAATTTCCCACTTGTGGGACTAATAAAGGTTTATCTTATCTTATCTTTTGCTGAATTTTAATGTATGGAAAAACCAATACAAGGAACAAGTAGATAGAAGAACATGAAGCATGGAGAGAACAATTCAGCTGGATTTCTAATTAAAGTATTAACTACACAAGTAGCCACATGAAGATTTAACCGATCAGAGACACTTTTTTATGACCTACCTATTGAGATTGCTGATGTTTAAAGCAAACCTTCTGCTGATGGCAGCTCAGGTTGTAGATTTCTATTCACTAAATTCTACTCTCCAAGTGATGGTGTAAGTTGTTTGCCTTTAACACTTAATTTTACAAGACATTTGATGAGGGCTCACAACACTGAGTAATAGTTCCTCATTTTCGGTTCCCACACAGTTAAAGCCTAGCCTTACAAGTGAGTAGTTTTCTCACTTCACTGATGCTTTATTTAGATGCTTCATTTTAAACCTTTTATCCATGACTGATGTAACTAGATAGTATTTTGCAGATCAATCAATGAGCATATAGCACAACATACATATCTATCATAAATTATGTTTGGCAAAATGTCTACATTTTATCATTTTTTGTGGTTAAAAGAAAAAAAGAGCCCCCTGACAATACCACTATGGGGTCTGCAGCCCACAGGTTGAACAATACTGTTCTGTGGCACCTTTTTAGAGTGCATGTTTTTATACAGATCAAATTTATACAATTTCTTCCTCACCCTAAATGTAGTATCAGAACATAATATTGATCAATTTACTCTGAACAAAACTGAGCAAAACACTTCCAATATTTCAGCACCAACATTACATTCCCAACATACCCAATTGTTACAACATGCCGAAAACAAAGTAGAGATTACATTCCCATTACAGAGGTGGTATGCAGGCCTAATAAAATAAAACAGTAGGTTTTGTAGGTGCTACAGAATGTTGTAGGTGCTACAGAATGTTAGTGTTTGTGAATGCCATTTAAATCTTGTGATGCGAATCTATATTTGTGAGTTTGGACAAAACACATAAATAGCTAGTGGGCTACACCGAGAAAAAAAAATAGTGACCAGTAAAAGAGATTTCTCCTTAATGTTTCTGTCCCACAACAAAAAAGAATGATTTGATTTTTCACTTATGTTTTGCTTCTGGCAAATACTTTTTGGTTCCTGTTTTCGTTTTTCTCCCAGTGCAGAGGAAAACCATGTAAACTTGATTTGTTGCTGAACCATTTTGGTAAAAACCATTTCAAGATTATTAACTGTCTCCCAAAGATTAAGTCTTAAATCTCAAAAAGAGAAGGTCACGAACCTAAAGACACCCCTGCTGCAGGTAGCAGGGGTGACATTTTAACGCCTTGGGACTGCTCTGCTATAAAACACAGAAGAGGCGAACAGGAGTCGTCTGTGTTTGATTATGAGGTCATATCGTAGCCTGCCAAGACCCTGTGTCTGGTCACTCACAAGTCACCATTATGGGCCAAAAGACATCAAAAATGTCTGTAGTGTGCACGACCACAGGGTCTCACAATAACAGGAAATCTTCTGGTCTGACCCTTCGGGAGGCCTCCAAGCATCCATATTCCTCCCTGTTTGGTTGCCATGCATAATTGCAGATGAACGAGTTGCAAAGGGAAGAAGGACACCATAAACATAGCAGCCAGATACTTTGGCAGCACATTGCGAAATGTGTGGAGCTAAAGCATGAAAGGGAAAAAAATGAGCTAAATGCAGCCTCTCATTAGTATTTATCAGAGCACTGTCCCAACTTTCAGCAAGTAAAGCACACACCATTTGCACAGTGTGAAAATACATGAGAATACTAAATAGTGCGGTATTGCTATAATTATTGGTTGACATGGGCTATTCTAACTAATCTCTTCATTTCAAAGTGTATTTGCAACAGTCTTGGCACCAAAGCCAAAGTAAAACCTGTATTGTCATGGGTCACAGTAACAATCTAGATTATATGGTGTCTGTCATCTTCAGATATCTAGACATATAATAAGAATATGGAGAACATTAAGGATTAATAATAAGTGTACACTGATCTGTATGCTGGTGATCATAAAGAAAAGTCTGACAAAATTACATCAAATATTTTCATTTCTTGCAGGATAACTTGGGAGAACAGTCCTTCTTCTCCCACTGATATTTTCTCATCTGCTCAAATGATTCTAACCCATTATGTCAAACCTAATCTTGACACATTCAATGAATATATATAATTTATTCAGTTCTGAAATTCAACCTGCATTCCTGGCATTTTTTTTCCCTGATCTCAGCTGATCTCACTGTTTTGTCATTGGATAATAGTGGTCTATACATTTATATGGTATTGTACCATAAGGAAAGACTTTTTCTTTTGAGGTGAAGGAAGACTGTAAATTAAATGAATTTATTACTGCATTTACCTGCTTATACCAAAGAAAACAACAGCAAAAACGCACGTGCATGAATTGCAACATCGGTATTTACATTCTAGTACTGCGGGAGCACAGTGTAAACTTTACAGTGCGGTTACAGGTTAGGGTAATGAGTTTAAATGAGTTTAAAATTAAATTAAAGTGTTTTGGGAGCATATGTATGGTTTACACTATAAAAATAGGCATTTTTAGGCATTTTTTCCCCACATCACAACAACGTGGTTTTTCACTATACGCAGGTGCTCTTGGAACGTAACCCCCGCAAAAGCGGGGTTTACTGTATTTCCTCTAACTGTATGTAGGTTTGCCATATTGTACAAACTCCGCTTATGCATGTGTGTGATTTAACTTTGCAGTAAATGGACGCAGGGGCAGCTTGTGGTTAAAGAGTTGCCCTTGTAATCAGAAGGTTGTGGGTTCAATTCCCAGGGATGCCAATGGCACCACTGAGGTACCTTGAGCAAGGTACCGTCCCCACACACTGTACCCTGGACGCCTTTGTCGGCAGCCCAATGCTTCACTTAGTGAATAGGTTAAAGGCAGATGATTCAAGTAATTTCCTCCAGGATCAATACAGTATGTAAAATAAATAATAAGGGGTTGTTTTTCAGCATTTTCACCAAATTAGGACTTCGGAATATCACAACCGCAATGGATTTCTTGATTATTAGCTATGTACAATCCTAGGCAATACTTTACTTATCTTTTACCTGAATAAACACTTACTGATGATCTTTGCTTTTGTATACTTTGTGTACTGAAATCAAACTGAACTAAAATCAAATGAATCACACAATCAGATCATCATATCAAGCATGTGCAAACACTCAGTGTCCTCATGAATTCAGTCTTAAGGCTTGTCAGCACATCATTTATCAAAGGACAGGGTAATTCCTCTAATTCACTTGACTTTGCATCATGATAGATGGTGAGACAAGATAAGATATGATCTTCTGGTCAGATGCCAGACGACGCCTTGACAGAGTAATGGTCTCTGAGAAAAATAACCACCCCTAATACAGTACATATGCTTGCAGTCTGACGTGTGTGTACCTTAGGTTTGGTCAATAGGTCAACATGAACCTCCTCCTCTTCCAAGTCCTTAAGTAGCTCCTCTAATCGCTCTTTCTCCTCCTGAGTCATCAGCACCAGACTCCCTGTACCACCCGCAAGCTGCATCATTTACACACACACATAGTCCATCAGCCACTAGTATCCACAAACTATTCTTTAGTTTTGCACAGGAGCTGCAAAAGCAATTTAGGGAAACTTACTTTTCAACATTTCTTTATTATTCAGTCATTGAGATCTAAAACAAAATAATCTGAATCAGAGTGGCTTCGAAGTGAATCTTACATGCTTTTTCTATACACTTGTGGTGCTAGGAACCATGGCTTACAATGCATAACAAATCTAGCCATCTTATTATCTTTCCAAGAACCTACACATCCTCTGAGGTTTTGTATGCAATGCTGACAGTGATAAAACAGAGGTATTCCCAAATAAACACATTTTGGGATACTACTCTGCAGGTACCGCTACATGAATACATTTTAAAAAGCATGTAGGTCAAAAGCTTACCTCAAAAACATAACATAACACAAGCTGCATGTCTAAATCAACGTATGTATATGTAAGCTGAAACAGGCTTTGTTTATGTGCTTTAAACAGACAAATGTAGGTCAAAGTTCAGATAATATTCAGACTTGCTACTGTTGTAAATAGTTTTGCTTCATGTAGCTTAAGTAGAGTGGAGGACAGAGCTAATAAAGCCAAGCTCAGGGCCAGGTGAGCAGACACACTGCTACATAGGGCATATCATCAGTAAGTGACTTTGCAAAAAGGATCTTAAATGTATTATAGATTATTTAACAATTCAACACATTGTATAGTCTCATAGCTCCAGCGCAAATCTAAAGAGCCTTCACACACCAGGTATTGGGTGATTGACCAAATTTCTGAAAGGGACAATTACGTAAATTTGTTTAGTTCACAAGTGTTCTGCCCCAAATCTATAGAAAGGGTGACATGAATGGGAACTACCATTTTAAGCCCATACAATGTGACTTTAAAAGTGGAAAATGTTTGAAAAGTACAGCATGCTGTCTCATAATTACAATTTTTAAATCCAACTACATTATAGTTGATTCTGTTACACACAGTAGATTCATACAAATGAATTGATCTATCTCAGTATTCAGAAATTACATTTTATGCATCTCCCACTTATGATGTTCTTTCTTTTTCATTTTTTTTCTTTTCATTATTTTGAATCTACAAAACGAGGTTCACTTATTCAGTCATCCATGTAGCCCTTGAGCAGACATGAAGTCAACATACCTCAATGTTTCTCTTGACAAAATCTTGTCTGTGCTTGCTCTTGCCCACTGTGGTCTGTCTGCTGTCTGTCTGCTTGTCCTGCCTCACCTCCTGACCTATTTCTAGAGAGCCCGAAGACTCGGTGTGCACTCCGACCTCTGTGTGGGGTCATAAGCACACAGGAGACTGAACTAGTAAACAGCACAACTCAGCTCATTTCCAAATGCAGAACCATATTTTACCAGTAGTAAATATATGACCTGTAATCAATATCAAATGATTAGATTATTTAGTAAACTATTCAGTGCGTCATACAATGTCAAATTCCACCATGATTTGATTTGATTTTTGGTACAATACAGAATTATTTAAAAAAAAATACACTGAAGGCCCAAATGTGACTCATGTAGTTGCAATATAGACAATAAAAACACACACAATAAAATGCTTGTATTTTTAACTTTTGGCCTGGTTGTGTAAGTTATTTGAATTTATCAGAACCAAATCTAATATTTATATAAATTTGGTTCTAATATAAGTCAATGCAGTTCTCCTAGTAATTCTTCTCTCACAATTGTTAACTTTAACCTACTGAAAACTTGCGACAACCCTGATATACACATTAGGACCCATAAGTAAATTGCTGTTTATATCTGTACTAATGTTTCCAATTTTTTTTCAAAATAATCCACCTAAAGCGACAGACCTACAAACATCTGGCCCATGAAAACTACAAATATCTGGCACAAGTGTGAATGAACTGTACAAATGTTTGTGAGGGCCGGACGCCCCCTAGTGTACAGTTAGCAAAACTGAACCAGGCCTGAAACACACTGAATACATAAATAATAAATAAATAATACATAAACCTGAGTTCTATATAAATAGTCCTCACCTTCATGCCCTAGTCTGGGGCTCAGATCATTCTCTTCATCTGGTACTTGGGTCTCAAACACAGGCACAAATTCGACCTCCTCACTGCATCCCTTGACTAGAGGAAATGGAGTTTATCAAAGTTCTTATCCCATATTGAATTTTATTTTTTAATGTCAGCTCCACATATGTTTGTGTATATCAAAAACAGTCATAATTCATGTATACATGACCAATTTACGTTTAATGTGGGACCTCTATCTCCAATTAAGCAAGGACAATTTAGTTTTCCATGATGAGCCTTACATATCATTTCTGCTTTGCAAAAAAAACTTTTCTTCCATGGAAACAGGGCGGGCTTGTTATGGCTATTGTTCAATCCATTACAGTTCAACCATGAATATTATAATTAAGCCAGTGAAATGGTAGCCCAGCTGACCTTCGAAAATGTAATGCACCGAAAAGAGAAATCATAGAAATATATGCAATGTTTTTTTCTGTTATTTACATATTTACAGAATATCGAGAAATTGTCTGCTTTTGCATTTCTGCTTGATTACAATTTTACCACAATCAAGACCAAGTACTGTAACAAAATGGATACAGAGCAGGACCTACATTTGAAGCTCACTGTCCTCATCCCTCACACTGCAGTTTTACTCTACTATATGCCTACTATGTGTAAGCGTGTCATGTATGTGTTCTTGTGAGGTGATTTACAGGTGATAGTTGGAGGTTTTGGTTTGATCATAGGTGATACTAGGTCTAAAAAGTGGTTTATTTTGCCTGGACAGAACACATCCATAGTGTTGGTAACATCGTAATTTTAGCATGACTTACAGTTGCTGGAGGTCAATGCTAAGAACAAGCGGGTGTTTTGTGCCTCGTCTCTGCACTCTACAGCTCTTTTGAGTTTGAGATCCTACAAATTGTGTAAAAATGAAAAAAAAGCACTAAAAATTTTATCTATAAACAAGGTGTATATCCACATAAAAAAGAACATGAGTCTGTTTCTATGAATCTGCTTTTTCACCCAAACTTACCTCCAGCTCTTGCCAGAGTTTCAAATAAAGTTCCTGGCTTCGCTTTTTCACTTCTTTTTCATTTGAGATCTTCATAGCCAATATCCTGTCTAGTCTTTTCATTTTCTTGATGGCTTTTTGCAACTCTGGATCTTCATTCTCTTCATCAGACACATCTGTAAAGCATAATATTCATATGGGAAATATGATATGATAACATGGATACATTAGATTTATTCTGAGCTTCTGATTTCAAACCATGTTGCCATGCAGTCCATACATAATTAGGAACTCAGACAATTTTAGTTGTTTTAGCTCAGCACTTTAGGATACTGGTGCAACACCCTGACTTGTTTTGTGCTCATGGGACTTTTATTTCCACTTCCTGAGTTTTCCCTTTCTGACTCCCCAGTTTGGCTTACCCAATTACATCAATTAGAATTGATCAGAATCATCTGGCCCTTGTTTAGCCCTCTTTAATTAAGCCACCTCTACTATGAGTGCGTCCATCCACCCTCACAATTACCCTCTCTCCCATTCACATGCCTATTTGTGTTGTGGTTGACTGTTTATGTTTCCTTTCTAGTTCTGGTTTCTGTTAGGCCTGTTTTGTGTTTGCCCCGAGTGTCAAGGTCCCCTGTGCTGTGGAAGTCTGCTACTCACTGGGCCTGGTTTGTTTGGTTCATGCTGACCTTGGTGTTCAGGACCATGCAGCCTACCCCTACTGCTTGTGTTTATCTCCTTGTCTGCTGCCTCGGGCCTTATGTGTTTGCTGTGTGCAGGCCTCTCTTATCAAGAGTGTATGATCTGCCACTACTGTGAGCTCCATTATGGGGCCTTTCTTGGTGAGTGTGTCACAAGCTCCTCCTGGGCAGATGGTGGCCTAGTGGTTAGGGCGTTCGCCTTGTGATCAGGAAGTCGTGGGTTTGAGTCCCAAGACTGCGAGTGGCATCTCTGAGGTACCCTGAGCAAGGTACCGCCCCCACACACTGCTCCCCGCGCGCCGTGTTCCTGGCTACCCCCTGCTTCACTTGGTGAATGGGTTAAATGCAGAGGAAGAATTTAGTGTTGTTCACACTGTGTGCTGTGGTGTGTATACGCATGACCGAATGTGGTGTGTATATGTATCACTGTGAGATGCTTTGGTCTTGCCGGTTGGTGAACCCCTGGTGCCTTGTGTGGTTGTTTTGTCAGGTGTGTGTACGGCCGGCCCTTTGCCCTAAGACGGCCACACTGGCATGGACATGTGTGCATCCTTATCAGATCTGCGTTTATCCCATTACTGTACGTGTTTTCTGTGAGGGCCGTTGCCCTGCTCTGCTACGCCTTTCTGCACAAACTAGAGCTCCATCTTTTTGCTGCCTGTTTCCCTGTTTTTCACAGTAAAACCACTTCTGCACATGCATCCCATTTACTACACCCACAACCCACGTGTCAATTGGATTTAAAGTGGAAATGTAGGTAGTTTTAAGTAATTTAGTTAAAAATTTTTATATGTGGTGGGTCTATGTATAAAATCTGTTGTGATTCCTATATGGTTCGCTGAAGGTAAAAGGTCTCAAATGAAGGCTGATGCTCATCTTCATAGTTCATTCATTTCAAAGCCAGAGCATTCTTTTTGCAATTCAACAAGGGACTTGTAGATGCTGACCTGTCATTAATGTAATGTTTACCTGTTATTCAACTACTTTCACCTACTGCTACTAGAGTGTGATGTAATCAGCTTGAAAATAGGTAGTGCAGATAAATGAAATAAGCAGTACAGGGAACTGTTTAGTTTTTTAGTTGCTAACTGTGATGTTCAAAAATTAAGCACTTAATCAGAAGGGTAAAGTAAAGACACACACATAATTAAGGGATCTTTGTTTGATTTAGGGGCATACAAAGGATACATTTTATAACTATGCTGAACTACAGAAACATACATTTACTTAAACTCAATTTACAATTGGATCATTTTCAAATTTTCAAGAGAAATGCTTAACTTCGAAAACTGTTCTGCTCAAAAGTAAAAGAAAAAGTTGTGAAAGTGACCATTCTGCCATACGCGAACACACCACAGCACACAGTGTGAACAGCATGAAATTCTTCCTCTGTATTTATAACCCTTTCACCAAGCGAAGCAGCGGGCAGCCAGGAACACAGCACCCGGGGAGCAGTGTGTGGGGACGGTACCTTGCTCAGAGTACCTCAGAGGCCTTGGGAACCAAACCCACGACTTCCTGATCGGAGGGCGAATGCCCTAATCACTAGACCACCGCTAGGCCACCAAGGTAACATTACTAAGCATCTCTCTTGAACCTGACTTTTCTTGAACAGTAATCACCTACCGTGATCAGAGGACACGTTTACTGATGGGCAGTCTAAGCTGTCATCCTTTTCTTTCCATCGATCCTATTGTAAGAGAGAATTCATATCAACTTAGGGGCTTGCGAAGCATAAACCTCTTTCAGAAGGAGGTTGACACTACCTGCGTTTCAGTGGTGTCTGTGCTGAGGACCTCCAAGGACCCGGGCATGTCCTGGCTCACTCTGCTCACCTCCGAGAGAGACACAATGGACACACGACTCCCAGCTCGAGAGCGCTCACTGGAGGCAGGCCGAGAGATGTCATCCAGACTCCCCTTTGTGATGTCCATCTAATATCTACTTAATTATAAAGAGGAAAAAATAAAATTACAGAATAATAATGCTATATTGCTATTAAATATAACATCCATTTCATCTTTGTTAATATATATATACGGTATCTTGCTCAAGAACGGTATCTTGCTCAAGTGGTGCCACTGGATTAGTTAGGGTTGGAAGAACTTGACCCGCGCACACAGAGCCCTGACCTCAACTGCATTCAACACCTTTGGGATGAACTGGAATGGAGATTGCTAGCCAGGCCTTCTCGTGGAACATCAAAGTCTGACCTCATAAATGCTTTACAGAATGAATGGGCACAAATTTCCACAGAAACTCCAAAATCTTGTGGAAAGCTTTCCAAGAAGAGTGGAAGCTGTTATAGCTGCAAAGGGGGCACCAAGTCCATATTAAGGTCTATGTATTTGAATGCAATGTCATTAAAGTCTATGTTGGTGTAACGGTCAGGCGTCTCAATACGTCTTTCCATAAAGTGTGTTTAATACACATTAAGTAAAGGTTATAACATGTGATCAGAGAGATTGTAATAGCTTTATTATATATATATTCAAAAACTAAAGCTCAGAAGGACTCAGGCTTTGACTGTAAATCAGGCTTTGACTCTGTAGGTTTTGTTGTTATAAAGTGAACAATGTTCTTAACATCCAGAGCTTCTCAGTCAACCAATTTCTTTAACTTCATAGCATATTAAGGATACCCTTGTAGTTACATGTGAACACAAAGTGAAACAGTGGGCAGCCAGGAACACAACGCCCAGAGAGCAGTGTGAGAACGGTATCTTGCTCAAGTGGTGCCACTGGCAGTCCTGGGCTTCGCACACAATCTTATGATAGCAGGATAACTCCCAAACCACCAGGCCACCAACTGCCCCAATCGATTACAGGGATTACAGGGATTGGGAACATTCTTTTCATAGGAAATGAAAATAGAGATAACAGTCCCAAAAAGATGTCACGAACATCATCCATGCACTGAGCTAAATTAGCAGTCTTCAGGATAAGTTACTTGCTGTCTTGGAAAGACACCTTCACCAAGAGACTCGTCTGATTAATGCTCCGTTACTTTAGTAAGCTAGAAAGGATGAAAAGTACATTTTTCTTACTGAACTCACATATCCAAACTCTAGGTCTTCGGGGTGCTCTTGTTTACTTCCTGCAACTTGGTAACCACGGGTAACACCTGAGGTTGCCAGTGTTGTCTCCTGAAATCCTCTTATAGGTGACATTGTGACAGCTGGCATGAGGACCGGTTTTACTGTCTCTTCTCACTCATTTGTGATAAAGAGGAGCTTTACAAATCTCATACCCAGAACTGCAGAATAAGAATAATAACATACATATGCGTAGAACTATACAATACAGTATCACAATTTATCAGAAGTAAAACACAGTTTATTTTTTTACATTGCTTTTTGCAAAACAGATGTTGCAAGGCAGATTTATGAATTCTGCAAATATTGTAAAGTATAATAATTTTTTAAAGTAATTAGTAATCAGAATTAGTTAACAGTACTTACACTGTTAACTAATTCTTTGTCCTAGTCAGAGGATGCCTTTGCCCATCTGGTGCAACAATCAATCATTACGCAAATGCATTGATTTTGTTCTTCTGTCAGTTTACATGAAACCTTTGTCTGTTAAAATAAAATCAGCTCATTAAAACAATGCCAACATTGTGTAGTTAGGACTATATACTAATACTGACACTTCACAACTAACAATATCCAATCAATATCCAAAGTGGCAAGAACATAGAATATCTGAATGTATAAAATATATGTATGTATAGACATAAATGTATAAATATATATTCCTGCATAAATATTTTTGCATAATTATGCAGGAAGGACATCCTGTTTCACACATGCAGAGCGCTGTGGAATTTTTCAAGGACTGCTGATATGCATATGACATGGCAGACAGTACACAAGTCAGACACACGGGAAAGGACTGAGAAAATATTGTTTAGTGCTGTCCTTAAGGTTTGAGTTTGATTTTGACATTGAAACGGATCATAATGTGATAATTGTATAAATTTTTAACGATCAGACATGATCTTTCTTTTTCCTTCTAAAGGAAAGTGCATTTTTATATTCCATCCATCTCAGACTCTCACATTTGTACTTGGTGCCTTTTTTTTGGGGGGGTGGGGGGTGGGGGGGGGTCCGGTTAGTTTCTTCTCACTGTGCTTGCAACCAAGCAGTCTGTCACTAATCAATCTTAAAAACTCTTAGAAACGTTCAGAGAAAACTGTATAACTGTGCACAAAAACATGTGCTTAATTTTGTTATTAATTTTTATTCCAGTCAAATACTATTAAAGTTCTGGTTGGAAAAAATGTTCTGTGCTACCTAGGTAGGTATAGTTAACCCTTTTCACCATACCCATAAACTTGTAATCTTGCACTGTAGGTCCCACAGTCCATTTTTGGATTAGATTTTTTATTCTGTTTTTTTATTGGTTTTATATTTGTGCCTCCTAATTATCCAAAGAGTGTCCTTGTCCAGCCCTTTACAAGCTTTATTATGCGTACCGGATTTCCGACCGCAACATTAAGAGTGGTCATTCTCACAGTTGGAACAGTTGTATTTAGAGATAATATAATGCTAATTAGATTTTGTAAAACGTCGACTTTGATTCAATATTGAAATAATGTATTGTGGTGGGAGATAATATGAATCAGTCTAGCTTTAGAAAATTGACATTCCTAACAGTAACATTTACAAGGCATTACTGGTACCCTGAAAGAAAGATGGGAAAGAGACGGACACCCTCTTTACAAAGTATGTGCATTTCAGAATCAGAATCAGAATCAGACAATTTTATTTATCCCGGAGGAAATTGTTTAATTTGCTGTTAAATAAACTTTATATTCCTCCAAGTCATGTGAATTTTGCCAGCCACTCCAACCTTTCAAACCGCTGCTAATACAATGTCATTGGACAACATAATATGCTCGGAGGACGCAGCCCACCAATTCTGTTACATCAGCTAACAGACACTAGCTAGCACTGCAGTGATTGGGGAGGGAGGGGACCATCCCACCCACCTAGAGAGACAGAGGCCATTTGTGCATTCTTGGACTCCCAGACACTGACGGCTGTGGCGCACTCTCCAAAAATTCCAGTCAAGATTGCCCCAAATCATTTCCATTTGCGTGGGAGAAGTACTGAACATTATTCTCAATAATTCTCTGACGCACTTGGTGGTAGAAGTTTTTCATATATGTAGTTTTCAGGGAAATTAATTTGCATCCCTGTGTAAATTCACCAGCATGTCCAGTTAGAAGAAAGACAACAACTGTGTGTTATTTGCATGAGGTGACAGCAGGGGTGTAAACACTGGCCCAAAGTAAATAAGAATGTATTTACACCAGATTACCAGACTACAGAAATTACTTTAAAACTTTCTTTTTTTGTAACCATATGGCAGTATTCGTAAGGCAACATGACACAACAATAAGCCTTTATGGCAGCTGACATAAACCTATATAAACATTTATAAAGAGCCATTTCTAAAAGTCTGTTGTCCTGAAGGCAACTCATTCCAGATAAGTTATGACTACTGATGTTTGGAACAAACTTTACGAATGCTGCCCTTCAATATTGGTGCATATCCCATATCACTTTTATTTAATTACTGTAGAATTCATGATACCATTATCAGAATCAGAAAACTTTATTGATCCTGGAGGAAATTGCTAATGCTATGACTGCACAGACACACAGAGACAATAACAATATAAAATATAGTAAAAGTCAAAATATAAATACTATGGATAAATAAAACATGCAGTGAATAAAATCTTAAAATATAAAATATAATGGTGGACTTGGCATGTATTTGGACTGGTCTTTGGATTTGTGTCTCTGCACCTGTCCTTAATTATTTTAATGATCTTGGTGGGTACATTGAATTAGTCTAGTTATATACTCCTATTTGTTATTGCCTGCTCAAATTTTCCAGAGGAAACTTCTAGAGAGATAAATTGTATTAAACAGTCTGAGAAATCAAGAATTTCATTCTTTATTTAAATGTACAGCGTCACAAATACTGCCTTCTTTCACAGAAGAAATATAGCTTTAATTATACCCTAGCTCTCACTGTAAGATACGGAGGAATTATTAGAAACTAAACTTTTTTCCTGATCCGGAAACTTAAGTATCAGCTGATTCCACAATCCTGTCTTCATTCAAATCTTATTTAGATGGTACAGGAAACAAATATCCAAATATGTCTCTTTCCTTTGAACTAAAGATAACATTCAGACAGAGCAGGTTTTCTGAACTGTGTATAACTGTGATGTTATGAGGCCCATTGGTAAGTCAGAACCAATAAACCAATAAACTTTTACATGTTCATTTCCACCCATATTGAAGGATACTACAGAAGGATTTCTTTAAATGTTGCTCATAGCTGGATTTATGCTAAATGCTAAAAGTGATGTTGTATGATAGCAGTGCATAGTGTTTTCTAGATAGAACAGTGAGATAATGAGATGTCAGTCAGGGCCGTTCCTAGCAGCTTGGGGGCCCTACGTGGTCCAGAGGTGTGTGTAGTGTGATCCGGGCCGGGGCCCCCCTCGTGGTCGGTCCGGGTGTAGGGGGTGTGCTGACAGGATTCTGCGACGGGCCCCGCCTTGCGATCGGTCCCGGGGGTGGGGGGCATTGTGGGGGATGGTGCTGACGGGATTCTGTGCCATGGCCCCGCTCGCAGTCGGTCTTGGGGGGGGTGGGGGAGGGCGGGTGCTGACGGGCTTCCGCGCCGGGGCCCCCTCACAGTCGGGGCCCTACACGGATGTGTAGTTCGCGTATGCCTAAGAACGGCCCTGATGTCAGTAATCTGTTCAAAGTTTTCACAGTGAAATAGTGGTGTCATGGTGAAATTAAATGAAACATTTAACTACTGACATCATCCAGAGAGTTCACAATATCTCATGTACATTTGCAAATTAATAACAGTCAACAGGCAAAGATGTATAACGATATTTATTGACAAACAAAAATCTCTTTGGTTTAACAAGTGCTGTAAGACATTGTGGATGGATGTAGCATGACTTCAGGCAAGGTTTTATTTGAAAAACAGCTCACACTTTAGATACAGCTGGATCTACTGTATTCCAGTGGTCTATTTGGTTTATATGAGTTTTCTCTTATAGGTAATCAGCAGTACATCTACAGAAGCTCAGCGTTAAGCATAATTTGCAAGTAAAATATATCGATGACCCTGTAGCACAGTACAAATGCTCATAGCAGTGTTTATGAGGATACAAGAACCAGTTCTCTTCAGGTAAGAGCTCCTACTTTTTCATGCTTACAGCTGAGTGTTGTTCATGAGCTTGAATTTTACATAAATTTTTGGGACGCAAGAAATTCAGTTCTTAACTCTCATAACTGCATTATTAGTTTCATAGCAGTTGTTAACATTACAACAAGGGCTCACAATCTTTGCCCTGGGAAACCATACATATTTGGGGTTTTCCTACCCTAACACACCTGATTTGATTTTTCTATGCAGAAAAAAGTAATGAAACGGTTCCTCTTTCCCCAGGGAAAGTGAATGTAGTGTACTTTTAAACATAACTGGACCTTTGAGGGCACATTAACATTGGATCGGGGTTTTATTGGGATTGGGATTGGGATTTGAACTCCCTGGGAGGTTCAGATACTGCTGTTGCCTGCAGGCCCCAGAAGATGGCAATCATATCTTTCATCAAGAGGAGTTTATTGTGGTGGGCAGCCCTGATGTTCTTTCACCATGTCCGTACTGAAGGTACATCATACCAGAGGCACATACAGTTAATATTACCAATTATGCCATTAAAGTTTATCTTTACAGTCAAAAGTAAGTGTTTATTTCTAGATTACATTTTTGCACAAGAAGAAATGCACCCCCATAACAGTGCTTCTTTGAAGTCACATTAAATTAAGATTAAATGCACTGCTCTTTGTAATTGTTAATGCAGTCAGACTATCTTACTGTGCCATTTCATATTTATGTTGTGTTGCTGGTGTTGATGCAACTTACATGTTCATTTTGTTTGTTTGCATTTTCTTTTAGAATGTGAAAAGTATATTTTCATAGCTGATGTCAACTCTTCTCTAGTGAATCCTACTAATATTACTCAAGCTTGCAATGTCTCTCGTGAGTTTGAAATATTTTTTAATAATTCTGACTATATATCATATTAAAATATCTCAATCAGTAGAAACTCCAGTTTAAGTTGTGCTGTTTTCTTGCTGTTCATGCTGCTTTCAGAGATTCTTTGGTATACAAGAAAGCCATTGTTTGTGAACGCCCCCAAACAAGGTCAGCCATCCTAGATCTCCTTTTAATTTAAACTAAGTTAAATCGATTAAGAGCAAGATTTGAGTCTGAGGTCCTGTTTAAGTGGAAAGAGCTAAATGTAAACTACCACCAAGGCGCGTTGTGATCCGATCACTCAAACCACTTGCCAAGGGGGTCTGGTACATATGTGACCACATATCTTTCGTAGTGTAAATCTGAATGTGCCCTGATGTGTCCCTGAAAAGGACTCCACAGGAAAATGTGCCAATTGTCAGTGTGCCAATGCTCAAAAAATGGAGAGGAACGGCATAAATAAAATTTTTAAGGCTAACATAATGTAAAGTGAAAGAGAACTATAGAGAGTCTGGAAGGGACTGGAGGGATAACTTGCCCATTTTATAAGTTGGACAACTGTTGCGTAACCATCTGCCATTTTGCCCTGTGGAAGGAGGTGTGTTGGATCTTGCTGACAGCGATGTCTCCAGCTGTACAGATGACTGTGTAAAATAATGAAGTGACCCTGCAGGTTTATGTTTTTAGCTATAGTATGTCATAATTGTGAGAATTTGGCTGCTGTAAACAGAGATTTTTGCATCATTGTCATATTCAAGTTGAAGTACCTCTCACACTAGTAAACCCAAGCTTAAGATTCTACCAGTCATGAAATTAGTACTCCACCAGATCACACAAAGAGGATTGTTTTTTTACTTGTTAAGTTGGACATGGAATTGTTGTCCTAAGTGCTCAGTGAAGAAGCTGGTCTTTAGTCAGCACGAGACTCAGCAGTTCTAATGGTCGGGGGAAGTTTGCTTCTCATAGCTGATAGGTAAGATGGAGCTGGGCCATTTTTGGCTTTGTAGGAGAGCATTAGTGTTTAAATCTAATGTGACCAACCACAGGAAGCCAGTAAAGGGTCCACAGTAGTGGAGTGCTGTGTGAGAATTTTGGTGTATTCAAGACCAGCCATGCTGCTACATTCTGAATCAGTTGTAGAGACCTGATGGTCTTCATTGGTAGGCCAGTCAGGACTGAGCTCTTGTAGTACAGTCTTGAGACGACAGGTGACCAGACAAGGAGCAGAGTGGGATCAGTAGTGGGGAATGGGTGAATTTTACGGACGTTATAAAAGAGGCAACTGCAAATTTGAGAGAGATTATTAAAGTGAGATGAAAATGAGAGATCCTCATCTAGGCTAACACCTAGATTTTCTGTAGAATGTTCTGATTTTAACCCAGACTGGTTTTGGTGAAATAGGTTGAGGTGGTTATATACAGCGAGCTCCAGCACTTTTGAGAGAAAGGCGAAAAGAAAAAACGGTCTGTAGTTATTCACATCAGTGATGTCAAGTGGTTAGTTGGACACATTAGAGACACACAATAGACAACAATGTTTTTCAGCTGTCCACTTGTAATCTGATCGCCCAAGATTTTAAAAACAGGTGTAAACAGGGCCTGAGTTAAATGTGAGCAATGCTTATTGCTCACCTGTTAGTCAAGATGGCCAAGTAAAGCTAAACCTATACTCAAGTATTGGTACTTCAACTGAATAGTACTTAAGACAATTAATGAGTCATTACTAACAGAATTCAGCATGATTATGCTCTGTTCTTCTTTTCTGATGTGTTACAATATATTATTTTTAAAATGTCCCCGAAAGTCAAAGACATGAACAGTAATAAAGTGCTGTTGAGATCACCAAAAACAGAATGAAATTAAACACAAACAGGAATATACTCAAATATAAGTAAAAAAAATAATCATGTGAAAAAACTCAACAACAGATCCATCTGTTTTACTTGTAGTACTGAGTATACCTACTTAATTTAAAATATAATCAAATTGTTAATCATTGTAAATACTAGAATGTTGAAGTAGAAGTCATTGATTTCCAGAAGACTTTCCTGACGACACATTTCATTTTTTTTCTAGGACACTGCTCCACAGAAACATGTAACATTAATGTTACAAAACTTACAGGTGGATATGAAATCATTTTGAAAGAACACGTTGATGGAATAATTCTACATTTTCTACAAAATGCCACGTCACTGATATCAGGAAACATCAGTGCAGGTTTGTTATACTTCACATTGTTTTAAAATCATAATGTATTTGGACTGAGTCCTCCTAAGTAACTGACAGGAACAGAGCAGAATGTACAGCTGTATGTAAAAGTTTTGGTTTTTTGTAAGAAAAAAATAGATAGTGAATTCTACATAAAACCTAAAATCACATTTGACTAACACTTATGAAAGTGCTGTGCTAGGGAAGACAAGTGTCTGGACTGTTTGCTAAATTCTTATATATTTTAATAATGTGACAGTCTATACATAAAACTAGCACCCCTATTTAAAATACCATTGTCAGCTTGGGCCCACCAGTTTCTACTTAAATATATATTCCACTGTCATGTTTCTGTATATTTTTGTGTTCTCTCAAGTTTGTCTGAATTATACAAGCATCTCAGTCAACGATCTATGTGCCAATGCCATACGTTTGAACCATAGCGCATGCCCAGGTAAACTTCTCTTCTTACTGCTACTCAAATGATAAAATGTGTTATAATTAAATATAGTTTCCTGTATTCTTATGTCATTAGAATGCCTAAATCTCATCTTACCATGTTCCTGTGGCAACTTCTAATGATTAATAATATCTTATCACATCATTATTTCAAAACAGTTAGGATCCGGTTAGGATTCAACGGAAAATCGTAGAAATGACAATGCAAGATTCATCAAAAGTAACCCATATGTCATTTCCAGCTAATGCTTTGAGGCATTCTGGATTGATAAAAGGGGGTGAGAAACTATAATCACAGACACCAATATGAAATACTTTATATGGACAAAAGTATTGGGACACACCTCTTAATTATTGAATTCAGGTGGCCCCTTACTTCCAGGGCAGGACAAATTCTAATGCTTCAGCTTATTTTGGACAACTCTATGCTTCCAACTTTTTGGACACAGTTTGTGGAAGAACCTTTTCTATTTCAGCATGACTGTGCCCCAGTGCACAAAGTAAGCTCCATAAAGACGTGGTTGGATGAGTTCAGTGTGGAAAAACTAGACTGGCCCACACAGAGCCCTGACCTCAACCACATCTAACACTTTTGGGATGAACTGGAACAGAGATTGCGAGCCAGGTCTTCTTGTCCAATATCAGTGCCTGACCTCATAAATGCTCTACAGAATGAATGGGCACAAATTCCTACAGAAACTCAAAAATCTGTGGAAAGCCTTCAGAGAAGAGTGAATGCTGTTATAGCTACAAAGAGGGGACCAACTGCATATTAAAGTCCATATATTTGAATGCAATGTCATTAAAGTCCCTGTTGGTGTAATGGACAGGCATCCCAATACTTTTGTACATATAGTTTATGTAGTTTAGTGTATTATTTAAAAATTTACAAGTGTCTAACGAGTACATTGTGAACGAACTTGGCTTTTAACTTTAACAGGCTAGCAACCACGCTGCCTTAAAATATTAAGTTTAATTCATAGTTACAAATAAGAGTTAAAGAGAATACCTAAGGAGAATGTAAGACGTCTGTAACTCTTATTAATTTTACTGTAAAGTCTAATTTGTGCATTTTTCCACTTGCCCAGCAGACATGTTCAGATTTTGTTTCTTTATCTTATTGCTTGAGGTACAGCAATAGCATTGTTAAAAAAGTCAATAGTGACCCAAGTCATTCCCTCATCCCCAGTGATCCTGCAGCCACATGTTTACAACTGCACTATGAAACAGATCCAAGATCCAGGATCAATACAGTTCTGATTCTGATTCTGAACTTCTCTCAAACCACATTCAAGCAGTCTTCATTAAGGCTGCAGAGACTTGCAGAGGAGGTTTAGGATTCAGTTTGGCATTGAAAATAAATAACATCTCACGGCTACAAGCAGTCATTTCAGAAATCACTGATCCTGGATCTGTTTCCTCTGTATTTAGGACTATCAATGCTACAAAATCCAATTCATGATGCACACTTCACGAACAGTAAACCCATTCAGTCTGTGGTAACTGTGGTGCAGTTTGAAACTAATGGCCGACCTTTTGAGTTTAACCTAGTACTAACAACTACTTGTTTAAAAACTGTACGTTTGATTTCTCACCAAACCATTCACAGCATTTTTTTTACAGCGTTCATAACATACTGTATTACTGTAGCTGATCATGTTTAGTGCCATGGGCATGTTATATAAATACAAAAAAGTAATTCATTTGTTACAAATGTACTTATCTTTTTGTTATTTCATTTTAAGGACACAGGAGTTACATTCTTTATGATCAACAAAATGGTAGCATGACTTGCTCAAGCTGTCCAAGTCCACATACAAGTCCATCTTCATATCCACCTGCAAGTTCACCTACAAGTCCATCTTCATATCCACCTTCAAGTCCACATACAAGTCCATCTTCACAGCCACCATCAAGTACAACAAAAAATAAAAATAAGACTATTTCCATATCTGCTAATGGCAAGCCATATACATTAGCTGCAGTGTAAGTAGGCTACTACAGCTACCTGTAATCAGATATGTAGTTCCTTGAAAGTGCTTAGAATGATAGAGCTGAGAATGTTGCCATGACCAAGAGGCTGAGTCAATAAATATTTTATTAAATATTTAAAATTTTCAAAGAAACTTCCATGGCTTAACCCAAAAAAATGATGAAAGCTGCTTTTGAATTTGCAGAGAGGTCATGAATAACCTCTCGTCTTTGGTGCAAAGCATGGATAATGAAAGCAGCGCATCAATTATAATGGGAAAGGCTACAGGCTTTCTTTACAAACAAGCTGTGGAAGCAGATGTCAGCCTAGGATATAACCAAGAGATGGAATGGGAGCAAGTAAGTACATTAAAGCACTTATAGATGTAAAAATAGTGATTGTGTTGGTATAATCATACATAAACAGAAGATTCAGCAAATTTTTGTGGAATGTTCTAAATGTCTTCAGTGCTTGATCATTCTAAATGATTTGACCTATTGTATAATCACACAACTTACTTAACTTACTTACTGTACCATGTTCTCAACCAGAAATCTAGTATAGATAAATACATTTTGTCTGATCTTATCCCTGCCTCTATAGGTTGACCCTTCGCAGGTTTTCGAATTAATGTGGTCTGTAAAGGTTCCAGCAGAAGCAATAAAAATGTCACACTCCAAAGGCAATGGAACACCATTTGTTGGGGTTTTGCGATTCCCTGAGCTTCCTGTGGTATTATTGATACAAATGAATACTATGTCTAAAGTTTCAGACTATACCTGGAGATACTGTATTAGACATGCTGTAGTACAATGGTTCCCAACCCTGGTCCTGCACTTCTTTTTTTACTTCAGTTTTCCCTCCCAACACACCTGATCCAATTAACTAACAAATTAAAGCTGAGGGCCTCCAGGATCAAGGTTGGGAACAACTGCTGCAGGATATTTTGTTTTGGTGTTTGAAATGCTGAAAAACAGTTTATGTTATTCCGAAAGCATGCATTTGTAATTATTGTTTTAGAAAGTCAGTAGCGGATTGACATTTGCAAGTGACATTTTTGGAATATCAATGGGGGTGAATATCACAAATCTCACTGACAACATAGACATCTGCTTTAGAAATATCTCAAAGGTAAGAAAATGTTTTACTGTGCAATAAAAAGCTAAATAAATTTCCAAGCAATTGTCATATAAAAAAGTAAAACTGCATTTTCACAGAAAGGACCAAATATGACCTGCAGTTCTTGGGGTGGTACAGGTGAATGTTCAAATTGCAATCATCAACAATGGCTTGTAAAAATAAATACGTGAATCATTAAAAATAATAAACGCTGAAAGATGTTCTTGTGTTGCTTGGATTGAAGGAGACTGGACCACGTCTGGCTGTTCCACAAACGAAGTCAACAACACAGTCACATGCAGTTGCACTCACCTGACTTTCTTTGCAATATTGATGGTAAGTGTACCAACGAGGTGAGACAGGATGCATTTGCAAGAGAGCTTAATTGTAGGGGGCCATAAATCAGAATGGTAAAAGCTCAGACTGTCACAATGTCAGTTTGCACATCTATTTATTCTCCATTGTAAATATTCAGATACATTTTATTTAAAAATGACAGACTAATAAAAAAAATGAAAATAAATGAAATAAATAATTGATGCAAAGTACCAAGGATACACAGAGATATGTACTGGAGTTGATGACCTTTGAGAAGAATGATGAATCAAAGTGATGTTTGTTGTATTTGAGGTATGGAGCATTCCTCTGTTTATCTTTCTGTATGTTGATAGTGCGGTCAATAACATAAAAAGTAGTAACAGCACTACTTTTAAAGCTACTTTTAAAGCATCTATGTAACCATTTATAAGATATAAATATAAAACTATGTGCTTTAGTATGACAGTGACAGTGACCTTTAAGGAAGCAGTGAATGGGGTGAGGCAGACCACCAAAACTGAACCCATTCTTTAAACAAGACTTCAGCTCATCATTAATCACTTCGGGAAAAAGACAAGCATCGATACAAGCTTCTCAAGAATGATTAATGCCCCGCAGCCATGATAACTCCTGGTATTCTTAGTTTAGATTCAAAATGGCTCAAAACGATTAGAATATTTTCAGAATGATTTATATTTTGAAACTAACATTATTTTAAGTCCATAACATGTGGAAATGTTTCACTTCCAGTGGTAATCTAAAATATGAATCTGGGAACCTTTAACTTAAAAATAACATAAAAAAGATCAATTTACCCTAGATTATCTTGCATCATCAGCATCCATGACTGTTCACTGAAACCACTATGCATTTCTGCATATGAATTTGGAGCAAAATCTTTTTTTTTTATTCTCCCATACTTGACCTAAATTCACTGCTCTCTTAATCATGTTCCCTCAGTCAGAACCAGGCCAATACATCTCAGCAGGCGACAAGACAACACTGACCTATATCACCATCATTGGTTGCGGCTTGTCCACATTCTTTCTCCTCATAGGATTATTCATTCACTTAGTGATGTGGTACAGTCACTGTCATCTCTCATAATATATATTTCTCAGACCAAATCATAAACAAAAAATATATTTAATATGGCCATGTATACACAGTGAGTAACTGTCCTGCTTTTATGTCCGTAGGCGTTCTAAATCCAGGCTAGGAACAACCATCCTGATGAATCTATTTGTGGCATTGATCCTCCTGAACATAACCTTCTTGTCCAACCAGCAAGTATGGAGCCAACATAACACTGGCTGCATCGTTATAGCTGCGGCTATGCACTTCTCCATGCTGGCCACATTCACTTGGTTTTTCATGCAGGGACTTCATTTCTACCTGATCCTCAGTGCAGTCAACATGAAGATCAGAAAGTACAAGTTGTCATTCATTGGTTCAGGATGGGGTGAGTTTCATTCAATGATTCATTATGCATTTTAAGTGGGAGCAATGTCTACTGACACAGAAATAGCATTTTATTTAGCGCACAGAGGAACCATTGAAGACTCTAAAATGGTATTTTTGATTTGGTTGTCACTTTATTACTCACAGTGTATGTGTAATTCTGTATACACAGACTAGTAAAATATTACCCTATAAATGGCATTTGTAAAAAAAATAGCAACGCTGAACTACACACACACACACACACACACAAGTATTATGCAAAGTGCATACATCAAATCAATGTTCAAATCAATGTTCACCCAAATGTTTTAGTAAAAATGTTACATTTGTTAAAGACATTTGTAGGGACAGCCATTGATATGGTTAGCACACCTGATCTTGTCTATTCTTTTGCTCCACACTATTTCATGAAAGGGATTACTCAAAATAATGGAATCCATCCTGATCGCTTCTTTTCAGGATTTCCAGCTGTTGTTGCCATTGTGATAGCCTCTTCAGGGAATTATGAATCTGTGGATTATGTCGAAATGTAGGCTACTTTCTTAAGCTATTGACACATTTCTCAGCAACAAAATATCAAAATATTAAACTTACAGTTCCTTTTTTAATTCCCAGGTGCTGGATCACCAATAAATATATTCATTACATAGTGAACGTTGGCTACTATTCAGTCATTTTCGTCTTCACTTCAGTCGTCTTCATAATGATCATCCGAAAGATAATTCAATCAAAACAAAGCACTATCAAAACATCATCAAAGAAAACAGGAGCAATTTTTGGCCTTTATGTTCTTTTGGGCCTGACCTGGGGAGTGGCCTTCTTTAGCTATGGAGCTCTGACTGTTCCATCTTACTACATCTTCACCATTCTCAATTCTTTCCAAGGTAGGTGGCACTTTCCTCCATTTACACATGCAGCAATTACACATCTGCACAGTGGAGGATCTAGAAACGTTTACATGGAGTTTGACACTGTTTGACAAGGAGCTTCAGGATGCAGGATGAAAAGTATAGTGTTATGAAGTATAGCTTGACTCATTTTCTCAATCATTTTCCACATGGACTGTTCATGTAGAAAGGGCTCGATAAATGACTGCTACATTGTTACCTTGTAGTCATATCTTTGTGTAGCACATAGCAATATGTACTAAAATGTACATAACTGGAAATAACTTTCCAAAAAAAACAATTATTTTAGAAGTGTAAGAATACTTTTTGAAAATAAGTTCATTGGTTTATTGTTTCATAATGTCCTTGCTCTTGTAATACAAGACATATTCAGCAAAAGAAGTAAATTCAAAAATATTTGTTGGTAACACAGGTTAATAATTTCATCCTTAGTTACCATCGCTGAGAGCTCTGCAACAGTTTTGTCTTGACAACATTTCTCCTTTTTGAGCTTGTGCACCTTAGTTTTACATAAAAATAATTATCTGTGATAGATTAATTGACATTTGAATCAAATGAATTTGAACAGTATTGCACCTGGTGTCCTATAATATTATATGGGATGCCAGCTGGATTATGTAGCTCCCAAGCATTGTTAGCAGTTTTGTTAGATTTGTCACGCGGGACTCGCGTCGGGGAGAAAGGTAGGAGGCACCAATGCAGACTTCCTTGGGGGTAAGGGTTTTATTAAAGAAGGCAAAAGGAACAAAAACGCTGGCACGGGGGCCAGTCAAAATGTGAGTTCACAAAGGACAGTTGAGTCTGAGGCGCCAGGATCAGTGAAATGAGCAGTCGAGGGGGTCTACGGAACAGTATGGTCCCATGACTCAAACTAAGGAGGGGTGAACTTAAATATACTGGAGGGAGCGTCATGGGCCAATGAACGGAGGTAATCTGATGAGGTGGAATATCTAGCCGGCCGAACCTACTTAATCTAATGCCGGCTAGATGAGGCTGCACCTGAGGGTTCGGTGCAGAGTCCGCTGGCGCCCTCCAGTGGGCGTCGACCTGAACCATGACAAGATTCTGTTAATTGGTTCTTATTTTGCTCTGTTTTCAGTCATCTTTAAATAAAGATATAATCAAGGTTAGATTTGGATGCGTTTTTCGAACATTTATTTTAACTTTAATGGGTTTTTAATGGTGTTTGTGTGCAAATTTACCATTTCAGTCTGCATCACTACAGTAAACAACTGGTTATATCCAGCCTCTAAGCAGTTTCTGATTAGACTGGTGCACAAGCAATATAAACGGGGCGTTTGTTTATTTAAGGAGCAGAGCATAAATTAGGTCTCTTTTATACCAGAGCTTATGGAGCCCCATCAGCCACCTTGCAAAATAACTGAAATAATACACAATGAACTATATTTGTGGAAGTCACTCTAGCCCTGTAAGTGTTACAGAGCTGACTTTTAATTTGATGAGCTTTTATAAGCATCATTTTGAGCTCTGCTAAGTAATATGACTTTGTACTGCAGAGGCAATTCTTGATTTTGTCATGGTGGGTATGGGGAAGGACACACTAGCAGGAAACAGAGTTTAGAAGATAAATGGGTTTTAATGACAGAAAGGTTCAATGTTCAGACAGCCGTGCTGGCTTAAACACACAATTGAGCTCAGACTAGCCAAGGTACACAGTGGTGCTGAAGGACATGAACGGAAAATACAACAGAAATACAAAGTTCTGGAGGTCCTTCAGAACACTAGAAGCGGATTCTGCTGCAGAGGCAACTCCTCAGAAGCTTAAGCAAGCCCTCTGCTTTCAGGGGCCAGTACAATACTCCATGTTCCGTGGAGCTCTCGCGTTCACACCTGCAGATACACAGTAGGAGAGAACACAGGAGAAGCACACAGTCAAAACACCACGCATTAGATCTTGCCCGAAGTTCCAGCTTAACGTGGCCTGGCTGGCTGAAGGAGCTCTCCACTACCACTGGAGAGACCGCTGGATGAAAATGGGAAAGTCTGTAGTGTGTGCTTCTATGGGGTGCCGTTTGTAAAATCAGCTTAACAATTTTAAAGGTGTCCATTTTAGATTTAGATTTAACATTTAGATTTAAATTTAACATTTAGATTTAGATTTAACATTTAGATTTAGATTTAACATTTAAATGTAACATTTAACATTTATACAGCAAGTTAAAATGGACAAAATTTAACACTGTTTTTTGAACATATTTATCTCTAAATGTGAGAAAATTGTGCTAAATGGTAAAAAAATTTACACCTCTAAAATTGTTAAGCTGATTTTACAAACGGCACCCCATACCCAAGAGGCATTTAAAACAGATTAAAATCTAATCAAACTACTTCCAGAGGTGATCTGAGATGCATTTTATCTGGATGTTACTGCGGAATAAATGCATTTGTTTCTCAAAGCCACATTCAACAATCAAAACCACTTACGTTACTGCGCTCTCTTTGGTTGAGCTATTTAACTGAAATAAGGCTCCATTATGGTTTGCCATTTTCTTTTTAATAGAACAGAAAAATGAGGTGCAACACAGGGCCCTGATTGTTGTATATGAGCTGATTACTTACAAAATAATAATTGGATTTCAAACTGACTAACTGGATTGGCAAACTGACTAACTCTATGCTTAACTGTGGTTATGGTATTCTTTTGGTAACAAATCTGGCCTTTCTCATTCCAGACATACCAAGTCTCCAAATAGTTCCAGTTAAGTTTCAGTTTAGTTTCCCATAACACAGGGTTTTTTCTTAGTTGTCCTGACTGTTGCTCTTGATGAAATTTTGAGGTTTCCTCCCTCAGCCAGGCAGGTTTGCAGATGTGCCATATGTTTTAAACTTCCCTAGGGCAGCTGGTCGTCTGGTGGTTAGGGAGTCGGCCCTGCAATCTGAGGGTTCGGATCCCAGGACTATCAATAGCACCACTGAGGTTCCCTTGAACAATGTACCGTCCCCACACACTGCTACCCAGGCGCCATCGTCGGGCAGCCCACTGCTTCACTCAGGTGAATGGGTTAAATGCAGAGGACTCAAGTAATTTCCTCCAGGATCAATGTCATGTGTAATATAAAAAAATAAAATAAATAAAAAGTATAACGCTCCCAGTGGTGCCTCTTGGAATGTTACATTTTTGGAAGATTTTCTTATACCCAGTGCCCTTCAGGGGCAATTAAATCATTTCCTCTCTCGCCTTTTGTAAAAAGCTCTATTCTCTTACACATGATTGCAACTTACTTTCAACAACTTCACAGCTGAAGCCAATTAAAGATCCTTAAAGAGTTTCCAATGGCTTAATTATGTTTAAGCTCTACTTTGGGCCATTAAAAACTAGCTGATGGGTTTAAGAACGGCAGTATTATTTAGAGGTTGGATAATTGTAACATGGCATTATAAATAAATCCTGTTGCTCATGAATACTACATCATGCATCTTCTTTTTTGATTTTACACATAACGGATAAAGAAGTCATCCACAGCTAAATTTAATAAACCTTTTGAAAAAAACTTTCATTGATAAATCCTTGCAATCAATGAAATATCCTTGCAATCAGAATATTTCTGATATTTCACTGTACGTAGTTAAAGACTCACCAGGTTACAATCCAGATACTAGCCACATACTAGGGGCAGTAGTGGCCTAGTGGGAAAAACATTTGCCTGAGAACCTGATGACCACCTATTTGCAGGTTCAAACCTGCACTTTCTTTGTTCTTGAGCAAGACACTTAACCCTCAGTTGCTCCAGGGAAGCTGTCCCTGTAACTAATGATTATAAGTTGCCCCCTTTACCCTATTCATAAAACAATCAGGTGTAAACGGGGGTCGTGCCAGTGCAGTCAGCAAAGATCAAAAAAGTGCATGTACGGTCGGCAGCGGTCCTGGAAGAATCGGAATTCAAGCAATATGAGTCCATGTATATATTCTGATTGGTGTCAACAGAACAGGCTGTTGATGGTGTGGTGAATGCTTTATCTGGCACTTAATAGAGCACCTTGATACCTAATTAAGAACACCGTACAGTTCAGCTATCAGTTTGCTGGCCAAGTTTATCCACACTGGGATGTACACTTCCAGTATGACATTCACCACGACATGTATCGTCACCAGGTGGTTTCCATTGCTTCCTTGGGACGAGGTGGAAAGGCCTGTTTCAAGCAAGACCAAGCAGCTATTCATTTGCAGCTACTGCATAATATTGTCCTTTCCACACGGCTTGCCATTCCACAAGCATCCACCATCTTGCTGCTCTAAAGGCAAAAAGCAACACACTACAAGATAAGATACCACATAAACTGGTGACTAAGAAAAATGACCACATTTCCAAAGTGTGCAGCACATTGCTAGGTGAGCAGTTTAAAGGGATTATGGGTAAAAAGCAATGAAAACGGGACTGTGAGAATGACCTCGATTGCATAATGGTAATTAGCTCTTGAAAGCCTTAATTCATTCATACCTACTTTTTCCAGTAATTAAACTCAGCATTGAATTTGAGACAGGTTGGGTCCACGAAGGCAGATATCTAAGTGTAATAATGCTGCCCCTCTCCTGTTTTCTTGAAACATGACAGCAAAGCTGGAAAATGAAACTTTCAAAGAAGACAAAAAAAGTTACCTCTGCAAACTGTGAGGCCATGTCATCGCTGCCCATTAATGCATCACTAGCCGAACCTCCGCTCTGTAGAAGGCTTAAAAAAACAACACCTATTAATTTTTTCGTTTAACAAAACAACTAATAAAAGGAAGTATTTAGTTGGTATATTACTTGTGTGGGTAGACGAAGACTGATTAGGGCAATTATTATTATGAATTATAATTTATTATTAACACAAATTTAAAGTTCTTACCTGGAGCCCTCAGCCACCTCTTCAATGAAGCCGGACTCACATCTAGGGCACGAATATTCCTGTGTAGACGGTCAAGAAATGTTCCCATTAACTCAAATTTAACAGAAAAGCAGTTCTATGACAAATTAAGCTTAAGCAGTTTATTCAAGTTGATTAGCCACCATTGGTTTCTTTAGTTTTGGACTGGAGTCTACTAACAAGTAATGGAATGTCAATATCTGAAGTAATCTTAAAAGGCCCATATTGCAGAAAAACAAGGTTTCCTCCCTTTTTTTTTTTTAAATACAAGCGTTTATATCCCCATTCCATACAGTCCATGGAATCTCCAGGAACAGCCTGTTTTGAAGTCACGGTTTTTGTGATGTTACTAAAACCAACCCATTTAAATAAACGATCAGTCATAACATTAAAAGCGCCTGCTGAATATTGTGTGGGTCCCCTCATGCCACTAAAACAGCTCTGACCAGTCAAGGCATGGACGCTGCAGGCCCTCTGAAGCTGTGCTGTGGGATCTGCAGAACATGAAGACACAGCCCCTTTAAACAGATGCGATCTGACATTTGTACGACTTATCTTTATAAGAGACACTAGTCACTAACGAAAACAATGTTCTATCTGAATTTTTAACTTAGTTACACTGTATTGACAAAAGTATTGTCACACCAGACCATTACACCAACAGAGACATTAATGACACTGCATTCGAATACATAGACTTTAATATGGATTCTGTCCCCCTTTGCAGCTATAACAGCTTCCACTCTTCTTGGAAGGCTTTTCAAAAGCTGTTGTTTCTGTGGGAATTTGTGCCCATGAATTTGGTTACTGATGTTGGACGAGAAGGTCTGGCTCACAATCTCTGTTCCAGTTCATCCCAAAGGTGTTGGATGGGGTTGAGGTCAGGACTCTGTGTGGGACAGTCAGGTTTATCCACACCGAACCACCCTTGTAAATTTGGACCCGTAAATTTGGATCTTCTCATCATTAAATGTTAAAAAGAAGGAAAAATTAAGAGTGGGCATCTGATGTTTTGAAATGACAGTAATACTTTACACCAATGTATTTTAGAGACTCTTACCAATTCTGATTCATGATCATAAAAAGAAAAAGATCAGACCACATCGCTTCTATGTTATTTTCTAGAAACATCGGTAATGTTAAATGAAACTGTAACGTCTAGTTAAACTGCTCTCTCCAGGAATTCATTGCACTCCCGGACTTTTACTGCACCGCGAGCTCATTCTGGATCAGTGACTCGACTGCTTTCCCTAGAACATAAGTGAGCTGAACTGATGCTAATAGCCTATGTCACTGTTCAGCACATTAAGTGGATGCTATTGATATATGGATTGTGGCTGCTGGATGGCACAGTGATGTGTGGCAGAGTTTTTAAAAAGACCACACCTTAAATTACCCATGAGCCAAACTACTTTTTCTTACACTGTGCTAGTTGGAGGTGGATTTGGAGTTTCTGTGGTAGCTTGTAGCACTTCTCACTGCCGTCAGAATTCTGGTTTTCCCTCAACAAAAGTAAGATTACAGTTTTTGTCTGAAGACCTGGAAACTCACATCCTTCTCATCATCCTTTTTCTCTTTGGGGCAGCTGGTGTTCTAGTGGTTAGAGAGTTGCCCCTGCGATCAGAACACCACAATGAATCAACAAGTTTCTCCACAATGAACCATGTCCCATCAAAATATTCTAAACAACTGTTTACACCTCAGTCAGTGAATGAACTCATGTTCGTCGCTCTGAATAAGCGCATCTGGGGCAGCTGGTTAGGGAGTTGGCCTGGCGATCAGAAGGTTGTGAGTTTGAACCCCAGAACTGCCAGTGGCACCACTGAGGTACCCTTGAGCAAAGTATCGTCCCACACACTGATCCCTAGACGGAGCCTAGTTGGTGGCACCCCACTGTTACACTTAATGTATGGGTTAAATGCAGAGAAAGAATTCCACAATGTGTGTTGTGGTGTGTTAACATGTGACTATAAGGGTCATTTTGCTTTAGTTTTTAGGGCACCACTGACATATAATCATTTTAAAGTTATTTTTGCAAGCGCTAACTTGGCATCTAAGATGTTACTGTATTTCTTCAGTATTGAAGAAATAATCAGTCAATTATTTGTGGGCGGCAGGGGGGCCCTTACCTCCAGGGCCACATACATTTTTGTGGTTTGTGTTATAGTAAAGACCACCATTTGTTTTAAAGATTATATCAGGCTAAGTCAGTTCTAACTAAAATATGTTTTGTCAAACATTCAAAAAGCGTCAACTGACAGACACACTCAGCAAAGATACAGCAAATCAGAATGACTAGCTGCTTTGGATTTGTGGTTCTTGTTCATGATGGAACGTTACAGGGAGCATTGCTTTGCAGTGCACTGTGTTAGTTGGTGTTGGTGTCTTATCATCTTCTTATCCTACTACTTGTAAGTCACGGATTGATGGATGTCAACCATTACATAATCAGAAACTGCACTGAGGAGCAGCAAAGCTTCTTTGATTGCACACAGATACACATTCTTTGATGTTTTGGCGTAAGGTTCTAAATGGATGCGACGATGAAAAAAAGAAAGGTTCCGTAATGGACTGAACATATAGTTCTAGGAAACAGCTCTACTTGGTATAGAACCTTTATAGTATGTGGAGGTTCTTGAAGCTTAAACAAGGTTTTTCACACTCATACATGTTATTTGCAAAATTCCATTTGAAATGTTGTGGGTTTTCACTGGCTACTTCAATCTAGTTTCCAATGGTGGATTTTGTGATCACTGGTATTATTACCAAAGGTAGCACATCCACCGATTAACTAACTACCAGACAAAGTTCAAAACTGGATTCAAGAACCATAGTTTAATGACATTGACCAGAATCTTTAAAAACCCTGACCAGGACCTTTATATTTGAGAGTGTAGGTTAAAGGAGATGCGTGTGTGGACTGTTAATGTGGCATGACCACATTTCTAAAGTGGCCCATAAAAACTGTCCCTGAGAAGTTTCGACATTTTCCCTTTGTTGGCTTGCAAGAACCTAAAATGTTTTGGTTTTTTTCAAACCTGGTTCTTGAGGCCCCCTGGTTTCAGAATTTTCTGCCTAATTCATTTACATTTACATTTAAATAAGATAACCCCTTGTAAAAGTGGACAGAGCAAGAGAATAAAATAGAATAGAAGCAGCCTAACCAATAGAATAAAAGCTATATAATATAACAGAATAATATAAAATGTACACTATACAAATATTACATAAATATATGTTGTATAGAAACCAGTTGATGGGTTATGCTTACAGCACAAATATAGCCATTTTATTTACTATCTAAAATAACCAGTGAGCCTACACATCTTCTATGTTTTTATATGGTGAAACAGTGTTGAATTAAAAAAAACTAAGTTTTCTTTGACCAATTCACTTCAATAACGTATTGTGAACGACTTGATTCGTTTAACCAAGTTCGTTAAGAGCAGGGAAAACATAAAAATGCTGATGTAATGCTGCCTTCATGACCATGGGGAACTGGGAATTTTCCATAGGAAAAATCCATTAGATGGGTTCTCCAACACATAATAGCTGTTCAGCTCATATTTGCACTTCAGTGACATCACTTCAACGTATTGTTGCCCATAGAACGAGGATAACAGGATGTTTTAAGCTTTTTAGGTGTTTGATGTTTGAGTACTAATTGTATGCTAATTGTGTGTGATGTCACTAAATACATGACTGGATAATTCTATGGTTAAGTCTTTTGTTCAAACTGTACATTTTTCTGTGATTTGTGATGTATCAGCCTGCATCCCCTAAGCCTGATGATGGCGAGCATTGGTGTCTGATAACAGACAAAACAAAATTAGCCTTAAGTGTTCTCCTTCAAGTGTGTTGAGGTGTCCATTAACATTGTACAATTTATACTTCCTGTTTCCTTAACTTAAATTCTGCTGTTTCTCTGCTTTATGTTCTATGTCTGTTAACTGTTTAATTAATGTTGTTTTCTTGTTGTCATGTTTGACCTACCTGATAAGCATCCTTGGATTTGGAAAGACAGCAGCAGTTCAAAATGGTGATATTATGTGTCTCTGAGGCACATGCTAGTCCTTAACCTAACAGTGTTGGTGGCTTAGTTTGATGGGGAGGTGCTGGGCACCCATAACCAGTGGGTAGGAATTTGTCATAGGTAAATTAGGGAGAAAACTGGACAATAAATGACATTTATCATGCCCTGAACATTTGAAGAATGTGGCCAAGTGCGAGATTACAACTAATGTCTGTTTTTCCCATCCTCCGGTAGGTAACGTTGTGAAAGCTTTGAAATGGGAAGTATGATGCTCCGAGTTTGCAAAGCCCGGATGTCATGAACAGCAAGGTGTTAAATATTTTTCTATTTTTATTATTCATTATTTTTATTTTCAAAATTCGATTCTTTTAACAAAACTGAAGAAGCAACTGTCAAACATGCAATCTCAGAAACAATGCTAGACATTTAATGCCCTTGTGGTCACGTCAGCGATCAACAGCACTCAAAGTTTCCGGCTGTTCAGATAACAAAACCCTTTATTAGTCTCATGGGTGGGAAATTAGCAAAAACCCACAACCCTGACCACCATTCAGCATGGCACATTATCCTGTGGCCCACTCAGGAGGGTTACATCGCGAGTGCACCAAAACAGTTGTAGTACCTGCGTTTAACATTAGAAAAGAAAATATTGCGATCATCTTTTAGGTAGAACCTGATCTTCATTCCAAAGAAGATACTTTGATGGATGCTGAATGAGGAGTGTTACAAATTATACCCCATGTATAAGCAAACAGCTGCTGCTAAAAAAACCTTATACTGATTCTTTTTTTTTTTCCTCGCCCAAAAAAGTAGCAGTGAACTTTTCAACAGTATTTTCAAATGAAGACATGGTGTCCCCAAACATTTGGACCTAATCATTATCTTCATTGCTGTGATTGTTTCAGCTTTCCATGCGATTTGATGAATCCATTCAAAGACTCACAAGGAAAATCAATGTGTAGACTTTGCTCCATGCCGTCTGTGCCGCGAACCCTATAGAATCTGCAGACTAACAATCACGTTTTCTTCTTTTTTTGGCCGTGTCCTCACCCTCTCACTCAGCCTCATCTGTGTAAAGAGATTCAATCTTTAATATCTCCTTAATGTGCTGCCATTGTTTTAACGACTTGATGGAACGATTTTAATACCTCGCCATCACGGAAGCTGTGCTGGAACGTTTTCTTTATTTGTCCTCCTTGACCTTGTCCCTGCAGAAACTCATCATCTGCACCCCGGAAAGTCAGTATCGGCCCATCGCATTAGATAACTTTGCCGACATACTGTTCATCCCCTGATTTAATATATACAGACAAGTGAGGATGAAATGGAGAGGACATCTTGGATTTGGAACATACAATAACGGCCTAAGCAGATTATAGCAACAATGGACAGAGCGTTTCCTTTGGAGACTGAATTATGATGGTTTGTTCAAGGAGGTCCTCTGTGGGATTGCTGTGATGTAGGCATTTTCTAGGAGGGGGGCTTTGGCTCCATGTGTTGGTATTTATTAGCTCTGATAGAACGAACCCAGGGAATAATTGTCCTCTAGATGAATGGAGTTCTTTGCACACTGGTGGTCCTTTTATAGTGCATGAAATTGCAATTTGTAAACTGTCTTCAAACCAGGAATTGTTTCTCTTATATCTTCACTCAAAACACCAGATTTCCTACTATTTCACACAAGTAGGAAAATTGTGCTTTAATACTAGTTCATGTTAATGCTAGAATGTTGGTCTTTTTCTACCTTTTCTATTTGTTCATTCATTATGAAATGTCCTCGCAATGTAAAGGGCTACCTATAAATAGGTGATAGGTTTAATATCATAAAAATCATAAAAAAAAGTGAATTGAACTTTTTGCTTTAATTAAAATTGGTTGATATAGCACATAAACATTGCTGAAATTTACTGTAAAAACAGCCCATATTAAACCCATTATTTCTGTGATGTCACAAAAACAACATATCACCTAACTTCTTTGAAATTAAAGAGAATAATATAGTTCTGATATATATATATATATACTTGTACATTTGACAAATATCAATAAGTGGTCTTTATCCTTTTTTAAAATGCAAGAAAAGTGATGTCAGGAAACATGAAATCTCACCACGATTTAAAGTGATCTGGTTCATTAATAATACACTAAAGACACACTAATAACTTTTTGTACACTAGTGGAATATGGAAAATACTCACATACTATCACATACTAAACTGATCCCAAGACTGACACAGTTTAATCACATATGCTGTATTTAATGAGAGTTTTTGTCCAGGAACTTTCTAGGACACCAGAAGCACAGCTAACCGAAACACAAAAATTGTCTTCAAACCAGGAATTGTTTCTCTTATATCTTCACTCGCAACACCAGATTTCCAACTACTTCACACAGCACAGCTACCCGAAACTCCTGAGTCAGCAATAACTGAGGCGTACAAATGGAATGTCATCAGCTTTATGGCACACATTACTGCCACGGAAAGTTCAGGTGCCATTAGATTTTTCAATTTACTCTCAGTTAAAGCTGCACCTGCATATAGCAACTATGAAATGGAAAACTCAGCTGCCCTTTACATCATGTTGACATTTCATAGAGAACGAAACAGTAACAATGATCCACAATGACATAAAATCACATTATCATACAAATAATCGTGTAAAGCTGCAGTTTTGGAGGTTTTCTTCTTACTCCACTGAATGTCCACATCATTCCATACCCCAGCCAACATTCCATTTTCTAACACCATCATTCCATATCCCGCCTGACATATGACCTGACACTGAAACTCATCTTGCCTGGTCTGAAGCATGGATACAGTGTGTGTTTATGTTTGTTGGTTAAAAAAAAGCAAAAAAAAAAGCTGAATGCTGTGACTGTAATATGTATTAATACACTGAATATTAATGGTGGTAAATCCTTGACCATGACAGACAGAAAGCACATATGTATATGTGAACATGTGTCTAGATATCCATGGTGGATTGCAGTTGTATTAGCTGCTTCAATGACTACATTAGACACATTAATTTTCCATGTCTGCTTCATGTATTAAGAAAAAAAGCCTCACATAAGACCTTTATAATCCATGCACTTTTATGAACACACACACACACACACACACAAACACACACACACACACACACACACACACACACACACACACAC
>JBBJLS010000082.1:19365043-19381126 GCA_037577275.1 Bryconaethiops microstoma
TCTCTCTCTCTCTCTCTCTCTCTCTCTCTCTCTCTCTCTCTCTCTCTTTCTCTCTCTCTCTCTCTCTCTCTCCCTCTCTCTCTCTCCCTCTCTCTCTCTCTCTCTCTTTCTCTCTCTCTCTCTCTCTTTCTCTCTCTTTCTCTCTCTCTCTCTCTCTTTCTCTCTCTCTCTTTCTCTCTCTCCCTCTTTCTCTCTCTCTCTTTCTCTCTCTTTCTCTCTCTCTCTCTCTCTCTCTCTTTCTCTCTCTCTCTCTCTCTCTCACACACACACACGCACACATACGCACACACACACGAAACGAGATATGGCTGCAGACAGGGCCTGCAGTTTGCGATATCATTTTCCACAGAGCCACACCAACCTTTTAGAGTGGTTTTAGAGGTTCGGCAACACGTGAGGAGAATGAGGTTATTCGCTTTCGTCTGCTGTTTTGTTGGCAACAGCTTGCCGTGGATGAGAATTGAATTAGACCATTGTGCTGGTAGGAGATGAATCAAATCATTTCTGATCGGCTCTAGCGGCTGCTGTGGCACAATAGTGAGTTCTTTCGCAAAAAAAAATAAAAATAAAATAAAATAAATAATAGAAAGACAAACCCTTACTGTCTTGATGTGAAAAGGCAGCAGAGAACACAAGGTAATGTCAAAAGATTTTCAAAAACGAAATGTCAAAACAGTAATACAGTGGTCTCTCTGAACGTCAGCGAGTTATATAAGAAAGGATCTCTAATTACAGGCCAAAATATCAGGGAATAAATTAAAAGCCAATCCATTTGTCTTTGTTGGTGTCGTCCGTTCTGTGTGGCTCGAAGTGATGCTCTTAACCAACTGAGGTATGATGAGCTTCATTTATCAAACACAATGAAGTCTGTGTGTGGGGCTGTAAACAAACTGTAGAGGGGCAGACTTCACTCCAGACAGCTTTTCTTTGTTCTTGGATGCCATTGTGCATGGCAAAATGAATGCTTTTTTAGAATCAGTCCCTTTAATGGAACGCTGCTCAAAAATTGAGGCTGCCAGTAAGAGTTCTAAGCATGATGCCATTTTTGGCCCCTTAAAGAAGCAAAATTTGATGTTTGGGAGTAAAAAAAAAATCCAAATCAGAATAAATACCAATTCCAGTGGATCCCAAATGTTGTTAGATAGTACCTCATTTAGAGGCACAGTTATTTTCCGGACATTTTAATGCTTATCATAGTTCTAGAAGGCAAAGAATTGTATGGAAATCCGATTTTTCGAAAGTGTAAAATAAAATCCCCCAAATAAATGATATGTCCCACATGATAGGAACCAAGAACAACGGTGTGAATTGTGGCGCTCTGCAGTTTGCTTACAACCATCCGCTGGTGTGAAATACACTCTCCAACTATCCTAATGTGCTCTGATGTGAGTTAGGCCATCTCTGTTTGTAATGAGGAGCAGAATGATAGACATGAAAAATCATCTTACTGCCACATTCTGATCAGCACTTGCTTGATATATGAGGCCAGGGGGGTTACACAATATTCATGAAATATTCATGTATTCATACAGCTGAGCACTGTGCTGTTAAATGAGAAAATCATGTCTCTCTGCTGGCTGAGCGAAGATGCAACAGTCTTATAAAAGTGGTTACGTTTGCCCAGCCTTTCTCACTGCAGCAAAACTCCTGTCAGGCCTGCTGGCTGCTTGTCCTGTGCTGTCCGTGTCTTCTTCTGGTGGGCAGCACAGGTTTAACTGTCAGTTTGTCTCTCACCTTCCTTACAATGATCTGTTGAGGTCAGTTCATCAGATGAAAGCAGATTTTGCTGCTGAGTTGATAAGGACTTGCCTTCTGCCAAGAACGGTAGTGTTCCAAGTGGCTGCTAGGGAGAGTGTTCAAAGTGCTCCTCACACCTCTGTCAAAAACTGACAGTTCAACAAAGTTCAATTTTCCTCTTTGCTGCAGATACAGTGCAAAACTTTTCTTCACAGATTTTTGCTGTAGATCCAGCGATGTCACTGGCCACGCTATGGACACCTTCTAATCCCATTTAAATCATTTCTAAACTTTTCTGATTGACCATTTCAAATACATAGACTTCACTATCCACGCAAAACTTGGCTTGCTAGTAACCCCACATGTTTAATATGGGAAAATAATATTTGTGTCCCTGGGTGGGCATGTCCCTTTCCTGAATTGGGGTAGACCTAATGTACATTTTGGGCAATAGCTCAAATGCTGTTTTGGCAGAAGTTACAATATTTGTACAGCAAATGGCACTTTAAGATGCATGTGGTGGGAAATATTCGTTTGTTTGTTGCACAGAGAGAGCACGCTGCTCCATTCTCACTGATGGTTCAGTTAGTTTCCAGACCACATAGGTATAAAGATGTGCACCCGTTTCAAGTCGTAGTTTCAGCTTGAGGTTAAATGTGCTTGACCCATTAGATTCCAACCACTGTTAAATGTGCTAGAGCTACAGGATTCCAAGCACAATGCAGTCACATCATATCTCAGTATACTTGTGGTGTAAAAGATTGTATGCATGAACCATGGCCAAGCACCAAGCTGAACTGTAAAAGGGTAAATTGTTGTACCTCTACTACTAAATTACTTTGGGGTGGGGCAAATGTAATTTTTATACCCGAAATGAATGTTGGTGTAGCGATCCAGTTACTTATTTGATTTGGAACTCCATCCTTCACCATGAACTTCCCTGTGTCTCAGAATTGTTCATGCCTGCGAGAGAGGACCCTTTGGTTCTCCATCTTGCTCTTTCTCCATAAGACAGAATGTTCCTAGGACAGGCCTCCCTAGTGTAAATGCAGTCGATTTAGCCACCACGTTAAGAGCCTGAGCATCTTGTCTTGATGCTCTTGATGCTTGAGTTTGGCCTGTACTGAACATATAAAAATGTTAGAGTTGGAACATTTGCTCTTAAGAGTGAAGATGTTTAATTTATGACTCTCTCTAGGTTGGGCGGAAAGGTCTGGAAATAGATGCGGTGTTCTTGCTGCTCAGCCAAGAGTGATAGATTTGAGGATTTTTAACCACTCCATAAGTCCAAACTCTGGCTGTGTGGTGGGCAGAAGGGCTGAAACTGACAGCGGACCCCGATCGCGAGAAGCGATGAGGCATGTGATCCGGGCAGCGAGCGAGCATCATCCTGGGGTCATATGAACCTGCTTGAGATGCAGTGATGTCACTGCCCAGGCTGTGTACTCCTTCAAACCTACATCATTTATAGCAACTGCTAATAATGTTTTTCCAGCAGAAAATACAGACATACATATATACATGATGTTAACGGCATCCAAGCAAAGAACAAATACATTATGAGATGCTTGGTTAGCTGCTGTTGCTCAACCTAATGTCCTCCGGCTAGCATCCAGCTGCATGCGTGGTTGACGACCACATGGCAGGCTATATGTGTCTTCTTGAAGAGCAGGGACTCTCTTTGGAAATTAATAATGCAGGGCAGCATAATGCAAATGCAAAGCTGAAATGGAACAGCGGCTCTGAAAGAACAGGATGTTTGGCAGGTGAACTGAGCAAATGTCACACACACAGACATGCAAGACTCCTTCGAGAGTCTTGTTGTTCCAAACAGTTCCTAAATCACCATTTCGTACAGTCTCACACTCCTAAAACCTAATGGTTCCTGAAGCTTTCTTGGCATGGCCATATAATCAGTATAGAATCTCTAAGTTATGTGGAGGTTCTTTCAACTTTAAAGTTTCTTCTCATTTTCAGTGAACAATTTCAATTGATATATTGAATTGGGAGTTGTGAATCGATATTAAAATCTGCATGACTGATACGCCTCCTGCCGCCCTCCAATGGTCTCTGATTTAATGTGGAAACCACTGGCAGTGATCAAATTTAGGCGCCTGAGTGCGTCAGAGCAAGGTGAGCGGAGAGGTTGGAAGGGCTTATATATGCATCCACACTAAAAAGACTGGGTTTACTTATTTATTTGAAGTGTACTTAAAATGTTCTTTTTATCTTTATTATCAGAGAATGTATTGTAATAAGATGCCACTGTATCCGTTTTTTAATTTTGAATTTTGTCAATTGTTACACCCTCACTTTCCATTCACTGATACCCCTTTTCCACCAACAGAGAACAAGTTATGTTCTGGTTCATGCTCCGGATTTTGTTTGTAGCAAAATTAAATTGGTTCAGAACCTGAAAAGTTGCTTCCCAGCTGGAAAATATCTGTGCGAGTGAGAACACCAGTGGGTGCGTCTGTTCTACAGTTTCTGCAGTTACATCTTTTTATCATTAGTAGTTGGTCCATGTTTGTTTTTTAGATGAAAACACTGAAACACTGAAAACACAATAACAGAACAAAAGTTTGCAGGTGATCAGTATGATCTGCTATCCTGTTTGCTTCCATTGTGCAACACACTCCACTGATGGCGCATCTGTGAGTACATTGGCTCCATTGAAAACTGCTGGATAATGCAGCCTGCTTTGCTAGACGGCACCATGGTTCACAGAATCCTGAATGGAACAGGTTTTAAAACCCGTTCCCTACTGGTGGAAAAGAGGTTTGAAAGAAAAGCAGAAGTGTTTTTCTTGACAGTTTGACTCTGAAGGACCTCTTAAATCTGTGCTGTAAATGGTGTAAATATACTTCGCTACACAGTTTTAGTGAATACTGAAAAAGCCCATATAGCCACGTGTGAACACAGTACAGCACACAGTGTGAACAATATGAAATTCTTTATTTAACACGTTCACCAAGTGAAGCAGCGGGCAGCCAGGAACACAGCACCCGGGAAGCAGTGTGGGGGGACTAGCTGTCCTGGGAATCGAACCCACAACCTTCCGATCGCAGGGGCACCGCCCTAACCACCAGACCACCAGAATTTCGTAGCAATTGAGCAGTAAAAGTGTGGAGACTAAATAATTTCTTCTGCAAATGTTATTATGGGTGTCCTGTGTCTGCTTGGGTGCCCTGTTTGTGCACTGGGATTGTAAAAGTGCACTCTGCTGTTTTTGGACACCATTTCAGAACGGCACACTCCCAAAATAGTGCACGGTGCAGGGAATAGTGCATCGTTTCTACTCTGTTTTTTCCTCTCGATTTAATGAACCTTGCACTCGTCCACTTCTCTCCTCCCGAAAAGCTCTTGGCAAATGCGCCACGGCCCGTCTTGTCTTGACTGTAACTGAAGTGCACTTCGTCCCACCGCTATTATCTTCTGCTGCACAGCACTGACTAGAGGGGAAACGTCACTTAGTTTGGATGTTACTCCGAGTGTAATGCGAGCCTTTTTTAATGTGTTGTGATGGAGTAGAGTCCGAAGCTTCTCAGCCTTTGTGTGGATCTAAATGGGTTTGGCAAGGGCCTCGGGTAGTGGTCCGATGTGGGGAAAAGGAAGGGTTAAAAAGCCGTGCCTGAGGCTTCATGTTTGTCTGTCACTCCCTCTGTCTCTTTCAGTTTAAAGACGAGGTAGTGGTGGACCGTCTGTCAAACGTTCCTCTAACACGCACTGCAGTCCCTGAAACACATTCAAATCCAGCCAAAGCCTTTAGATCTTCTAACATTTTAAACTAAGTGGATGGATAGAAACCGCGCTCAAAAATTTGCAGTCAAAATATGTGTTCCTTATACTTGCTAATATTCCAATTGGATTTTAATTTGTGATCATTGGTTTTCTAATCAACTTTGACGGAAATGTGAACGCTCTCATTTGCATCTTTTAGTGAGATTAATTTTCAGTCAGGGCTATCGCACATAAACACATTCTGTCAGACATAATAGCTCGTCTGAATCTTGACTGTGCTCCCTGAGGTGGCCACAACTTTTCAGTTCACAAACAAATATTTCTTAGGGGAACTGGAAAACTGAAGCAAAAGGTAAGAATTCTGCAATAGCAGTGTTTCCAGTTGAACAGGTTTAAGGTTGGACTAAAGTTATCTCACTAAGAGCACTAAGAAGCATCAGGAATGAAAATATACATATTTCAGTACTGATTCCTTCTTGGCACATTTGAGTAACTTTAATATATCATACGGAAAAAAATCTGTATCTTTATTAATACAGTTCTGTTTGTAATTTGATGAGCATACTTGATTATCATACTTGTTATGTTGCTCTGTTTAGCTTTTTTTTGTAGTCAAATTTGTGCTTGATGCTTCGTTTTATTTACTATGCTCATTGAATTGCCAGCCATTCACCTGAGAGAAAGAACACCATAATAATGTCATTTGGCACTACCTCAAATGATCAGTCCTGAAAAGAAATTTCCCTTAAATATACCCCTTCAAAAATTTGCTCATAAATGTATGTCTTGCATTTGTCATGTAAATTTGCATCTTGTAGACTCAGGCATTCCATCAGTTATGCAATTATCTCTGCATGATAGTCTGATTCTTCACACTATAATATCATGGCCAGGCCAATTGTGCTCCGTCCCACCGAAGTATAGTGTTAGATATACTATTGTATTGTGACTATTGTGACTTCTGTGATTTTATTTTTTTTATTTCTTTTGCTGAAAGCATAAGAATGGGCATCTCAGCCGGGCGCTGCACAAAATATTGTTTCTGTAATTGTTATGGACTCATTTGTTATTATTGTTTTTTTCAACAGATATCAAAGGAGACTGCAATATGCCATTAAGCCTTCGAAGCAATTTCCCTGAGAATTTTGATAAAGGAAGGCATTCTCATAATCTAAACATGAGCAAATAAACTCGGCCAAAATAATGCAGGACAGTCTGTGACCACATCAAGATATAGAACATGTTTTTAAGGCCTGTCGCAGCAGTAGTAGAACTGCAATATGGTTCTTTGCCCTTATTGTTTAGAACTGAAACCATCAATCAGTAATAAAAATACCATTCAAAGATCTCTGTATTTGACCATTATATGACTTGATGAACAAATCATTCATTCATTCATACATTGTATGAGCTGTTTATCCAGAACCAGGCTCGTGGGGGGTGCTAGAGCCTATCCCAGCGCTCATAGGGTGAATAGCAAAGAAACGCACTAGACAGATCTCCAGCCTGGACAATTAGCCTTCAGATTCCATCTCTGATCAAACAGTTACAAATACCTTCCAGTTTATTCTAATAATGTAATAATAATTTTTCCCTTCATGTGTTGTCATATTTTACACAACTTTTCAAATCATGCTATCAATGTATATATTTATCCTCTATTAGAAAAATAAACAGAAATAAAAATAAATAAGTAGCATTTACCTTTTATGTTATTATTCATTATTGGTCATATACCCCGGTTTTCGCTAACAGCGTATAAGTGTCCTCAGTCAGAAAAATAATTAATTTTAAAAAGTAAAGAGCTCAGTAGTCTTTTAGAGTGCTCTATCCTGTCATAAAGCATTATTTGTCACATCCCTCCAATTCATGCTAATAATTCATAGCTATTTTCTATCAGACCAAACCAATCTAATAAATAAATAAATAAACAAGCAAATTGGTTTTCAGGCTGCTCTTGTCTTCACATGTTAACAATATTTATCACACCCTTCCATTTCATGCTCGTAATTGTTTTTGCGTCCGCCGTCAGAAAAACTAACAAACAAACAAGCATAAAAAAAATCAATCGACTCCCTAGCATTCATATATTATTCCGACGTATCTGCCATCGCTTTTTTGCAGGAAAGAAAGGTAATTTTACTTGGATGAGAGCTTTTCAGCTCTCTGGGGAATGGCAACAGCTCACTTGGAGATATTGATGGGCTGCTTCCAAATCTGAGAGTAAGATCGATGGCTGCCTCTTCCTTCCTGACCACAGAATAGAATAGCAGTAGTAGCGTAGCTGCAGTGGTGGTTGTGTGTTTTTACTGTATCTACTGGGGGAATCTTGCTCAAGACATGTTCTGCCTGTCGCTCATAAACAGACTTATCACCACACAAAAATAGTTGGGAGTGAGATTTTCCTAACATATCATTGGTTGCTCTTAATAATCCATTAGACTTAGATGGACTTAGTCTAGATGCTTATGTAGCGTCTAATACACAGAATTCCTGTAGAGAATTACGTAGGTCTACAGATATGAAATGTGCAGTTTTTCAAGAAATTGCTTTAGCAAAATGACTTTTTAATGTGAGTGAATCAGAAAACACACTACTGTTCTTCTTAAGTTTTGTTTTTTTATTATTATTCTTTCTATAGCTGGAATTTGTCACCTCTTCTCCTGCTAAAGTTTTTGAAATAACAGCATGGTTCCAACGTCAAAAGGTCTGTTAATATTCAGTACGGTGTATTCAGATTTTTGATCAGTCGATCAAGGGCTGCGTTTTGATCGTTTAAAAACTCATTTATTGTGGTTGAGGACTCTGTAATATATGGGGAGAGAGAGTAGATGATCAGGAAGTCATGCACTGAGTGAACAGAATCAGAAGATTGCCTGTTTGAATACATGGTACAAGGAGATTTTTCAACACAAACTTTTTTTTGGGGGTGAATCCAAAACCTGGTTTCATAGCAACCACGCAATCACACTTTGCATTTTCTGATTATTTGCATGATTCCTGACAGATACTCTAACTGTAGACATTCCACTGTTTGCAGTATTTTATATGCTTGATGGCACAGTGTGTAGCGCTGTTACCTCACAGCAAGGAGGTCCTGAGTTTGATTCCCGGCTGGCCAGCTGAGTGTCTGTTCCGTGTGGACGTTACATGTTCTGCCTGTGTCTGCAGGTTTCCACTGGGCTCTCTGGTTTCCTCCCACAGCTCAAAGACATGTATGTCAGGTGAACTAGAGATGTGTGTGTGAATGTGTGTCCTGTGATGGACTGATGATCTGTCCAGGATTTCTCTCTGCCTTTCAACCTATGACATCTGGGATAGACTCCAGCACCTCTGTGATGGTTAAAGATAAGCTGCTCAGAAAATGGATTCATATTTTATATGAATAGAAAAAAATAAGGTTAATATGCATTTTATGTAAAACACTATAAGCCTAATTGCCGGCAGGCAGCAAAAAGGTCATAAATGCTAATTCCAGAGAGCACTGGACAAGCACTGTACACAGTTTTATCTACATAAATAACATGGCCCAGTGGGTGTGGCGATTCATTAGATATTCATAAAGCCAAAAACTAAAAGATTGAGAAAAAACTTAATGCATGTAAATAGAGACTTGAATGAGTCTTATAATAATAATAAAAAAAAACACCCTCTTTATATTTCAACACTGTCACTGTCATAAGGAGAAGAAAACATTAGCACAATAAAATGTTTTTGGACCATTGCTTTTGTTGCATTCATTACATTCATTTTGTTGCATTCATTCAGGAGAGTATGAACATTCATCATGGAATATGATAATAAACACAACACAAATGGCATTTGGGATTTTCAGACATAACTCAAGGAAAAAAAATGGAAAAAAGGAATTTGCATCTTGTGACAGTTGCTTCAAACTGACTATTAGACAATTTGACGATCAACTCAAAGGGGCTTTAAACTCAGTGAGGATACTGATGACAATAGCAAGCAAGACATCATGATGTCTTGTTGCATCAGTCCTCGTGAAGCGTCATTTTAATGACCGATACCTCCAAAGAAAATCAACCACCTGGTACGATGTGTTGGCCATCAAACTGCGCTGAGTTTTCTAGAACTGTGCCATCAAAGACCGTGAAGTTCCCGCTTCCTTACACGTCTGTCGCTCCATCGCCTGCCGCCAGAAATAAATAAATAAGTGAGTAAACAAACCCCCCCCCCCCGAACAACTGGCTGCTGCAAACATGAGAATGTTTTTTTGAGGAACTCGCCCGTTCCCTGTTCCCGCTTTGAAAGCATGCTGTTCAGCAACATACACCCCCCTCCACCAACCGCCACCGCCGCCACTCAACCTACCGCCTTCCCCGAACGCCACTCCCTCAAATCCTCTTATTGCCACAAATTGTGTGGATTTGTTTTCGCTCTGATGAGAGGGATTAGGAGATGAAGGAGGAGGGCCCTCCACTTGCTGAGCCCTGCCATAACAAAACGGCCGCAGCAGAAACCCTTAATGCTACAGTTTGGCCAAAAATCAAATGCACACAATATTTACCTCGCTCCAAATGTAGTGGAGCAGCCAAAACATGTCCAGGGTATGAGGTTAGCGACTTTAGTTCAGTTACTTCAGTCTCACATTGGACACAAACCGTCCTATAAAAGGAACACAGCTGGTTTAAGGCAAATATCTGTTGTTCAAGACACATAGTTTTGTCAATGCCAAACTTATATCAGCTGTATTAGCCTTTTAGCTCTAGTACAAAAGTAAGGAGGAAAACTTGGCATGCCAGATGTGTTCTGACTAACAAACCACATTTCATAGCTGTCTCACAAATAGCTACTTTACCAGAGTCATTGTGGATCATTTCTATTCATCTTAAAATATCCACATATTGATAAGCACTGGCTTTCAAACTCACAATATTTAGGCAGTTGTGTCACTTGGGAGGCCCTTTTTGTAAAAGTGACTGCCTAATAAAAGCTGAAATTGCACTAAATTGGGGAGGAATTGTGCAAATTTCATTTTGGGTCAAACAATTGCTTTAATGACAGTGCCAGCAGTTCCAATCCAGATAGGTCGGGGTACAGCTGAATTTAAATGACTTTTTCTTTAGAAGCATTACAGGTCAAACTAATCCCATGAAATCATTTAGTATGATCAGTGTGAAACATTCCAGACTCAGATTGATGGTGTCATGCTACAACACGCGCAGCCATGTGTGTTGTAATGCCAAAGACTCACGCTGAGGCTGCACTTCATGCCTTCCACCTCAGTGTCTAATTACCTAATTAGACCATGCACAACCTTCCTGCTGCACATTCTAAAACCGCTACTTTCATTACACAGGCATTTTTATGTATCCCTCCATCTACATAACATTCTCATTCTTGGCCATAACTATGACCATTCCGAGACCCACTGACCCATTGTGTTTGATCTTATTATCAAATTCCCAGAGAACATCAGGCATAGCATAAACGCATCATCCACAGAACAAGTCTCCTGCATTCATTAGACAAAAATGCCATGTTTGCTCATATCAGTAGCAGAGTTATATACTCACTGGTCACTGGCCACAGTGGCACCTACTTTGTGGGTCAACATTGTTGGTGCACAGTTTGTTCAGAAACTGATCAATGAGAAATGAGATTGAGGGGGCTGATAAACTGTGTATTAACAGGTGGGCTACAGTGACTAACTGTCTACTGTTTTTCAGCATTCTCCAAATCAGTGAGGAACATATGATCAATATGTACAACATAAAGATTTGTTGATTTTGATTTAAAATCCGTTTCATTCATGGCAGCATTTCTTGGCCATTCTACTCAGTTCCTATTATTCCAGCACAGTGGGACACGATTTTGGTTTTATTTGTTTGTTTTTTGAGATACATTTCATGAATTTTTCCAGATGCATTATGTTCCACAGTGTTCCAGCATCTGTCTGTAGCCTGCTGCTGATAGCAGTGTTATCATCCTACCTAGGCCAAAGCTTCCAAACGACTGTACACATCAATGAGAATGCAGGTTTCACATACCAATGCTGCAACATTTTCCCCTCATATCATCTCTTGACATTTGCAACCTACACCGTATAGAATGCTACATAACTGACTTAAAGGAATAGTTTGAAAGAAATATCAATATTTCCATACCGAGCATTTTAATTAATAAAACCACCAAGAGCAACTTTGTTCAATACAAAAGCTATTATTGCAATAGTTATTTTGTTTCAGAAAGTTTGGCTTGACTACACAATAAGGGAGAGTGCAGAAAACAAATAAAATATTTATATATTTAAATATCAGCATCTGTAACTAAAACACTTCCATTTAAATGTACATTTTGTGTTATATTTTGAGCAGTGTTTTGTTTTCTGACACCTCTAAGGGAGGCCTGGGGTCTTCTCCCAAGCCCATCCAAGACTTCTGCTTAATGCCAGTCCAGGTTCCAAGTAATATCGTATGTGAAAACACAAAAAGCCGACCTCATAGTGAGGCCAAAAGTAGTGCTGGACCTTAAACTCACCCTAGAATATTTACACATGATATTCTGACTGACCGAGAGTGCATTAGATTCATTCAAATTTCATTAATGTGAACCGTGGATAAGAGGTCCAACCTGGAGCAAAGAACTTCACTGAAATTCACTGCTAAAGTACTAAAGACGGAAGGCTTTAATTTGCAGAAAGGTTATTGTTGTTTTTCAGCATATTTGATCATTATTTATATGTACTAAAATAACATTTACATCATTTGTTAAATCACATTCTGCATTTATTGCCCACATTCAAGTGGTAAAAATGTAAAGGATCAGTTTTCCTTAAACTAAACAAGTCTGTATTTACAACTTATAATTCAAAACACAATAAAAAAAATCTTCTAATGGCGAACATGGTGGAATAACGGCTGAAAGTGTCGATTCTGCACTTTTTCCAGTCATGTCAGTCAGCTACAAGACGTCATTAATCAAAAGGAAGAAGAAGAAGAAGTGCAGGCATTTATTCTAAGAGGGTCCTTGGAGGGTTTTAAGCATGAAACACCTTTCTGAAGTCAAGTTGTCACCAAAGACTGCTGACTTTTCACAGAAAGAAAAAAAACTACATATCCTTCCTACAAGAACCAAACTTTGCATCTACATTTTGTAATATTTCATTTTTAACATGATTTGAAGATGCTAGTTTTTACTGGCTGTGACAAAATTTCATAATCAATGGAGCAACAGAAATGGTCCAAAAAGAAATCTTGTTACATTAACTCACACTGTTGGGACAGTTTTTCTTCTTCCTGTAAAGTCATTCTTTGGAGATTTTGTCCTGTCAGAGTCAATATACATCCTTTCAAGATGAAGTGACTCCAACACATTTCAGAAAACTCCCTCAGGAAGAACACAAAGTGACCCAACATTGAATATGAATTTTACTGAAGACCACTCACTGTCAAGTAGTCCACTGTAAAATAATAAATATGTAAAACGACATCTGATGCCGCCGTTATGCTCGAGGCTTTACTGAGAATGCATTTCATAAATCGGGTGAAATTAATATATTCCCATATTGATTATAAGAATTGAGCTTGACCCAATAACTGACAGAGAAGCAATTTCATGGGTCCATAAGCATTACAGTGAGTTCTGGAGCCACGCCATCTTGATTACATCGTTAAGTTAATTAACACCCTGTGCTTCAACTGCCATCTCAACTTTGCCAATTTTCTGTTCCCCACCATTTGCCAGAACGTACCTCTGACTTATAAACCCGATGCTTCAGTGCCAGACCTTTCATTAGGAGATAAGTGAGATCGGCTGCCATGTTCACCTTTTCAAGGAGAAAAGTACCTATTGCGGCAGCAGTTGTTGTTAATCCATTTTTGGCATTTTGTTTTGGTCGCTTTAGGTCATTAAACTATAAGGTGGCAGCATCTCATTCAGTATGAGCTCTTACACTCTCGTAACTGCCAGCTCGTAACTCTTGAAGCGTTGTAAATGTAAATTGAATTCTTTGTATGAATCATTTGCAAATGTTTTGTTGACTGAAATTAAGTACACATCCTCTATAGAGAACACACATCTGGACATTTTAATGCATACTTACTGTTTATTAGCTGAACTGAACCTATTGAAAAGTACCAAATGAAAGATAAACAAAAAAAATGTGGCCTGATATATTTCATATATTATGCTGTTTGTTTGTTTTTTCAATAAATTAAACTAAGGAGATAAATAGAAAGTATGCTCTAAAATTACAAGAAAAATTCCTAAATGTGCTTTTCATGTTATATACGTACTTAGCAAAGAGAGTGTTTAGAAGGCATCTAATGTAAATATGACTTTTCACTACCTATAACGTGTTCTACTAAACATAACTCACATTACTTTGTTTTTTCCTCCCTTCACTCCAGCCCCAAGAACAAATCAGCAGGCTGGCCTCCACCCACGGGCAGCTGGGCTGGGCTGCAGGGAGCGCCTTATGGATGGGACATGACCTCCCCACGGGACAGCAGGGACTGCTTCAGCAAGTAAGAATTCATAAATGAAACGCAGCCAGGCTTGCACAGTGGCTAAAAAGTGACCAATAATATCAGTTATTCTGTCAAGTCACCTTCAAACTTTTCATACTCCTCATTTACGCCCCAGAGATCCCCCTGAAAAAGTAATGCACTGGAATTAAACATGTAGGTATCCACATATATTTATTACATACTTATCATTTACTACACATTTGTACATAGAGAAAATAAATTAGAATTGAAACAAAAATCCAGTGCATTGTTTTTTTCTGTCTGCTATTGCTGAATAGCAATGCACACAAAAGTATTTTGCAATCTTATACATTAAGACTATGGGCTATATAATTTTATTTTGTTAACACCAGTAGGTTTGATTGGTTTTTCATTTTTCCATGTTTTAATTTATACTAGAAAGTTGGGAGAAACTTCATGTCATAAATCTACAAAAATGGGTCTTACCTTATTCGGGTAGTCATCAAGTAGAGGTCTGCCACCTGACCTGAGCCCTAAAGTTCCCGACAAAATATTGGATTTCAGACCAGGTTTGGGCCCATTTTTTTCTCATGCAGCGTCGGGGCTCGGGTCAGGTTCATGTTTGATTTGTAATTGAGATTTTTAATGTAGTAGATTTCCTGCACTCTCACGCATCCTCTCTCTCTCTTGCACACTCTTGCTCATTTATTCCACTGCATGGACACGCATTCTCTATTTTCTCCCTTTCTCGTAATGTTGAAATAGCTCTGGAGCTTGAGGACTGGGTTAATGTGCCCCTCAGTGAAACCATGGATGATGAGAGGAATGTGTTGGGTTGGTGGAAGGGCCAGGTCAAGCAAGGTCAGGTCTCTTTTATACCCTTGCAGACCTACATCACCAATAACCTCTTTCTCTCAACATTTTTAAGGTTAGTATTAGAATTAGTATCAGACTGGATTTATGATCAGGTTGAGGTTTAGGTTTTCGGTCGAAATTAAGGATTAGGTCCAGGTTCAGGCTTACAGTCAAATTGAGGTGAATTTAATAGATATCTAACTGGATCTACACATCTAAAGTGGGCCATCCAAGTAAATGTACAGTAAGGTCCATAAGTGTCTGAACATTGATGCAAGTTGAGTCATTTTCTTCATGTGTACCACCACAATGTGTTTAAAATTAAGCAATTAAAATGGAAGTATAGACCTCATTATTCCTTGGGAAATTAAGTAGATAAAAGGTCTAGTGTTGATTCAAAGCTTGCATTTTACAGCTGTCAAGACAAGGGAAGGAGGATTAGGCTGAAAAGAAAAATAAAATAAACCTAAATCAGAGAGATTACATTTTAGGAGTTCCCAAATCAACAATTTGGTATATTCCTAAAAAGAAGGAATGCAGTGGTGAGCTCAGCATCACCAAACGACTTATTGATGATGTGACTGCTGACAGAAGCAGCAGGATGAATTCTGATGTGTTCAGGGCTATACTCTCTGCTCAGATTCTGCCAAATGCTGTGAAATAGATTGGAAGGCAGTTTACAGAGTTTACATTCTTTTTTCAGGTAAAGAAATTAGATTTTTTTCAATGGCCGAGTCAATCACCTGGTCTCAACCCAATAGAGCATCCTTTTTAGTTACTGAAAACAAAACAGAAGGCAGAAAGACCAACAAACAAGCAGCAACTGAAGGCAGAAATTCTGCATTTGGTGATGTCCATGAGTTCAGGCAGTCATTGACTCCAAATTAATTACTTTTGGGCCTCTGAAAATGGACAGACTTTGAAAATTTGCTGTAACTTATGAAAGCTTAAAGCAATACCCCTTAAATTAAAGCTGAAAGTCTGTACTTCCATCTCATCTTACTTGTTTAGTTTCAGAACCATTGTGATGATATGCAGAGGGAAAATTACAAAAAGTTTCATCAGTGTCCAGCCCCTCCATATAACAAACATCCCACGTACAAATCGCTTAAATATACCTACCACTGAACACTGACAAACAAAGCATATGTATATTGATCGTATATTACTGTACAACCCCAAATCAGAAAAAGTTGGGACAGGGTGGAAAATGTGAGTAAAAAAATAAAGCAGTAATTCACAAATGTCCCTTAACTTTTATTTCATTGCAGACAGTATGAACACAAGATAATTC
>JBBJLS010000082.1:19416080-19427120 GCA_037577275.1 Bryconaethiops microstoma
TGTGTGAGAGAGTGTGTGAGAGAGTGTGTGAGAGAGTGTGTGAGAGAGTGTGTGAGAGAGTGTGTGAGAGTGTGTGTGTGAGAGGGAGAGGGAGAGGGAGACCCATTCACCTATTCACATTCTACAGCAATCTAAATCCCCCCACCCACCAAATGTTGTTTAATAGTAGTTGGGTGTACATTGCTGCCACCATCTGTCAGTAGTAACATGTTAATTACAACAGCCCACCAGTTAAAAGAAGGCAAGATGAGACAACAGTCACAATTGATTTTAATTCTGGGCAACGATTAAAATTTTTAATCGCGATTTAACACATGATTTTTCTGTTATTAATCGCGATTATTCGCATTGTTAAATTAAATCATTCTTTTATTTGTAAAGTACTGCTTAATGAACAAAAGTGCAAGAACATTTGGTTTGCAAACACTTTTAACAAATAAGGAGCTTTTTAACAGCAGTGTTCCCTTTAACTCAAGTTACACAGCTGCAGTTCAAATATTTCTTAATCCCAACTTAAACATTAAAGTAATCAAATGAAATATAAAACCAAAGCTATTTGCCACTGCAGGGCATTCACATTTGATCTAGTTTGTTATAGAAAAGCAAGTTGCCCTCAGAGTCCAGAGCATTATAGCAGCTGCAAAGGGGGACAAACTCCATATAAAAGCCTATCTATCTGAATCCAATACTTTTGTCCATTTAGTGCATGTTGACTTGTGAGCGTTTGTATTGTCCATCTTAAGAATTCAGACATGAGTTTCTTCTGAAATCCAGAATCTGACGAGGAATCTGTCCTCTCTTTGCTGCTGTACTCTTCTGGAAAGACTTTACACTGTGGTTGGAACATTACTGTGAGGATATGATTGTGTTCAGCCACAACAGTAGGTACTGATGTTGGATGAATATTTCTGGAACATGGGGGGAGGGGGTGGAACTATTATAGCAGCTGCAAAGGGGGACCAACTCCATATTGAAGTGTATATCTCTGAATGCAGTGTCATTGAAGTCCCTGTTGGTGTAATGATCAGGCGTCCCAATACTTTTGTCCACATAATATGGACAAAAGTAATGGGACGACTGACCCCTGCTAAAAGCGGCCGAGACTTAGAGCTGCGTGCTGCGCGCACTCACAGGCACAAAAACACAAAAAAGCTTTCAAAATAAAAGGATTTTTAAAACGTCTGCGGTAAAGATAACGTGTTAACGTGCCCAGCCCTAATTGATTTATTTGTGTATTTTAAATAATTTCATGACTGTTCAAATATTCACAAATTATATTCCACCCAAAGTATGTAAGAAAGTGGGAAAGTAAAGTTAATATTTGTTTAGCAACTGGCAATTAGCCGAACAATAGTTCTTTTGAAAGAACTTCTCTGGACCAATCAGATTGTGTCATCTCAGTAGTAGGTTATGCATCAACATCAGTGCAGTCATTGTTTATTGAAATTGTATTCAAAATATTGTAAAAATATTGAATCATGAGTCCGGTGTCATGAATGCGATTGCAGGCAGGATATACCACTGCCCCCCAGATAGAAAGAAGACAGCAGAAGCCTTTAGTCTGAGCACTCAGGAACAGTTATCTTCTGCTGCATGTCTCTGAATCCTGAGGAATCATGTTGTTTATCTGAACTCTAACTCCATCAACATGAGCTTTGGGATGATTTAATACCGATATGCTTAGAAATATAAGGAAATATTAGAGGGAAAGGCATCTTGTTCTGTACATACCGTACTGTGCGCTAAGAGATATTGATTTATTATATTATTAGGTAATAAATTAGTAATAACTAAGAAATAAAAAAGTAATAACTAGATTGCATTTCCTCAAGAAAATGCAAAGAGTGATTGTGTAGTTGTTTTTAAAAACAGTGTTTAGAGACACCCAAACATTAGAGTTCTGGGCAAAAAAGTTTGTGTTTTAAAAAAATAAAATAAAATCTCACAGCATGGATTTAAACCGACGTCTCTTCTATTTCTCTTCATTTGGTGCCTAGCGTCTTACCGCAGAACCACCTGTTTCTTACCAAGCCATTCATGGTTAAGGACAGCTGAACGCGTAGCCGTGTTCACGGGTTCATTATTTTTAATGAAACCCCAGCAAACAGTGGCACAGGTCTTTTTTTTTAATAACTGACCTGAGCTTTAGTGTCTTGAAATCTGTCTTGAAATCGGCCCTTGATTAACCAATCCAAAATCTGAATACGAGTGCACTGCGCTAGATATTAACAGACGTTACGAAATTAGAATTATGCCAATCTTTCAGAAACTGTAGGTGGAGAAGTGGTACCAAATTCCAGCTATAAAAAGTATAATAATAAAACTAAAACTAAAGAAGAACAGTAGCAACCACACTAATAAAGGTCAAATCAATAAGAAATTGTGTTAAATATACCCATTGGTTGCACTTTTCAGTGGCAGCTGAAAACTTTTGCCCAGTCCTGTATGTTCGTCAGGGTGTTGTTGTTGATAATGATGATCATGGCCGTTTTCCTTTCTCCTCCAGTGTTGAGATAGGTGAGAGTGTGCGAGGGGAGGATGTCTACATTGTACAGAGCGGCTGTGGAGAGATCAACGACAACCTGATGGAGCTGCTGATCATGATCAATGCTTGCAAGATCGCCTCCTCGTCCCGGGTCACCGCTGTCATCCCCTGCTTCCCCTACGCCCGGCAGGACAAGAAGGACAAGGTCAGAAACCATTTCAGCCCCACGAAACCCAAGGGCCGGAATGTAGACCTCAATTCACCAAAAAGAGAAAGCAGTTTTATCTTTAAATATGACAACAGTTATTTTGGACATTAACCAAAAATGCTGCTGGTGCTCTGAGTGGTGCTGATAACTCACTTTGTGACTATGTGCCTTGTTTATGTATATTACTTAAGACATGTCGAGTTTCTAATGTCTTTCAGTTAACTGGTAACATCTTTGACATTATTGCAGCCTGTTTCTTTTTCGACCATGTAAAATTAGATTATTTTTAGCGATTTTATCAGGCAGTAGCTTTGTTAAATTAATAAGTAGCAACATGTTCATACTGGCTGTATGTAAGTTTAGTAAATTAGTAAAAAGAAGAATCAAATGTTTTATTTGTGCATACTTTCTTGGACATGATACTGTCAGGGGTATCTTAGCCAACATTGTGGAACGTTATCGGCGCTCAGTCATCAGCGAAGCAACTCTCAGTATGGATTTAATTGAACTTTGTCTTTTCCTTTGTGGTTCTGAGTACAGGCCTTTTTACGCTACAGCTTTATTGGGGTCTCTAGCTGTGCTTTGATATTTATTTCTGTAGAATTGAGCACATTCCAGAATGCAGCATTTTATACAATCTCTGAGCAGATTTGGTCGGGTTCATAGCGGGCTGTCATACTAAAGAGAAAAAATATTTGGGCAACATGTAGGAAAAATCGGTAAAACAAATATTTACTTACATTATGAGATCACAGATCTTCCTATTGTCCAAATCATGGTTTACAGTCAAGCATTTTTCCTAGTGAACATTGTGGTGGCACTAAATCACACTCAACTATTTAAACGGCAGTACTAGCCCTGGCAGAAATATTGGCATCACCACACTAAGAGGATTGTTCACCCATTCTTCAAATAAACAAACCACACATATAAATAGCTGATCGTCCTGGCCTGGTGAAACACACTCTAAACTAGTTAAGTAACACTGTTTTACTTAATGACATTTTCCCCCACTATTTTAACTAATGGTGTACTTTTTCCTGATCATCTAGATCTTGTATTTCTAAAACAAATACCTGCTCAAGTCTAAAAATGCAGATGATGCTTTGTTTAAAAGTGAGTGCTTGCACACCTTAATGAGCTGTTGGACTCAGCTAATTGAACGTAAACCTAAAGTAAAGTGTCATTGCCACTTATAGTCATGTGTGAACAGTGTGAAATTATTTTTCTGCATTTAACCCATTCACCAAGTGAAGCAGCGGGGACCCAGGAACACAGCACCCGGAGAGCAATGTGTGGGGACGGTACCTTACACAAGGGTACCTCAAGTGGTGCCACTAGCAATCCTGGGATTTGAACCCACAGCCTTCTGATCGCAGGGTCAGCTCCCTAACAACCAGGCCACCAGCCGCCCCCTTTTCTTGGCAAGAGAGCTGTCAAGTAAAAAAAATGAGAAGATTATTAACGAAAACCTATGGAGGGTGAATGATTGATGTGAATGATGTGATGATGAAGCCTCAGATCTCTCCCAGAGCACTTGATCTGCATTTCTTCCGCAAACAGGCCACATCTCAAACCAATTGGAAAATTTTGCATGGAAAAAGGTTTATAAGGCCTAAATGTTTAAGCAAAATTATTGTTCCAAGTCTGTGATTTGTTTTATTCCAGTAAAGAAGCTGAGTGAACATCCTCAAAGTTGTGATTTAGGTGATCACTACTCAGTACCTCATAAAGCAGAATGAGGTGCTTGTGTAGGAAGTTAACAGACACTGGCATGGAATGGTTGTCACACTCATAGAGAGACTGATTTCAAAATAAACTGCAGTGCTCTCTTATGTGTTCTATTATAAAATAATAACAGTATAATTGCAGTATTAGTCCGTATCATGCGGCCCTGTCCTGCACTTCAGCTGATTAATAAATGTTTTTCTGTACAGAGTCGTGCTCCCATTTCTGCTAAGCTGGTCGCCAACATGCTGTCAGTTGCTGGAGCCGACCACATCATCACCATGGATCTCCACGCTTCACAGATCCAGGTAAGACTCTGCAGGTTAGAAAGTTCACTCACTGCCTTTCAGCTTTTCCTGCCTCTCTTTTGCAAACCTGCCATTGTGACTTTCCCAACAAAAACTTTTGTTCATCCCTAATTGTGACTGTAACATTGTTCCCATTATCAAGTCTGCTGGTTTTAACAGCGTAGTCATACAATCCGTGCACCGTGTTGTCCCGCAGGGCTTTTTTGACATTGCTGTGGACAACCTGTACGCAGAACCCGCGGTCCTCCAGTGGATTCGAGAGAACATCCCAGAGTGGAAAAACTGCATTATTGTGTCACCTGATGCAGGTGGTGCTAAAAGGTATGTTCTGTTTTTGCACTTTGGCCATTCTTCTAATCTCACCCCTCACAGAGATTTTAAACAGCTTCGGATGCCTCAAGCTCAGAAAATAAATTGTACAGTTCTGGCATAAGCCGTACAGATCATTTTTGATTCTACTCGAAACAAAATATTCCCAAGAAAGCAATTAAGGTGTCAGAACGGCGGCACCACTTTACCATTCGTTATGTTACGTTATAATAAGGCTTCATCTGGCCATTTGTCTTCAGGGTGACATCCATTGCTGACCGCCTCAACGTGGAGTTTGCGCTCATCCACAAAGAGCGTAAGAAGGCCAACGAGGTGGACCGGATGGTCCTGGTAGGCGACGTTAAGGACCGTGTTGCCATCCTTGTGGATGACATGGCAGATACATGTGGCACAATCTGCCATGCTGCTGATAAGTAAGTTTCATAATGAAAAGGAATAACAATAGTAATCACGTTCCTCATATTTAATTTTACAACACTTTATGAAATGCTAATGGAAATAGTGTGTGTGTGTATATATATATATGTATGCTGTAAAAAAGTATCTATCCCCTTCCTTTTTTCTTCTTTTTTTGCATGTTTGTCACATTTTTTGCATGTTTGTTTCAGATTATCAAACAGATTTCAAAATTAGACAAAGATAACCCAAGTAAACACAAAATGCCGTTTTTAGGTAATGATTTTATTTATTAAGGAAAAAAATTATCCAAACCTACATGGGCCTGTGTGAAAAAGTAATTGCCCCCCTCATAAAATCACGAAGTAACCTTGGTTAATCACATTGTTTGGAAGGCTGAGTGCAATTCCACAAGCCATCCAGGCCTCATTACTTCCAGACCGGCTGAATCCAGAGATCACTTAAAAATTAGACTAAAAGATCCCAGAAAAGGAGAGACATCATTCCACGATCTAAAGAAATTGACATCTATCTGTCTGGAAAAGATTACAAAGCCATGTCTAAAGCTCTGGGACTCCAGCGCACCACGGTGAGGGCTATTGTTCACAAATGGAAAAAACATGGAACAGTGGTGAACCTTCCTAGGAGTGGCCAGCCTACAAAAATTACCACAAGAGCTCAGTGACAACTCATCCAAGAAGTCACAAAAGAACCCAGAACAACATCTAAACAACTGCAGGCTTCACTTGCCTCAGTTAAGGTCAGTGTTCATGACGCAACCATAAGAAATAGACTGCCCGAAAATGGCATGCATGGGAGAGTTTCAGGCGAAAACCACTGCTGACCAAAAACAACATAAAGGCTCATCTCACTTTTGCCAAAAAAAACATCTGGATTATCCCCAAGTCATTTGGAACAATATTGGCTGATGAAACAAAAGTTGAACTTTTTGGGAGGTGTGCATCCCGTTACATCTGACGTAAAAGTAACAGTATTTCAGAAAAAGAAGATCATATCAACAGTCAAGCATCGTGGTGGTAGTGTGACGGTCTGGGGCTGCTTTGCTGCTTCAGGACCTGGATGACTTGCTGTGATTGATGGAACCACGAATTCTGCTCTCTACCAAAAAATCCTGAAGAGAATGTCTGGCCATCAGTTAGTGACCTCAAGCTGAAGCGCACTTGGGTTCTGCAGGAGAACCGTCCAATATGGCTGAATTAAAACAATTCTCCAAAGAAGAGTGGGCCAGAATTCCTCCGCAGCGATGTGAAAGACTCATTGCCAGTTAATTCAAACAATTGCAGTTGTCGCTGCTAAGGGTGGCACAACCAGTTATTAGGTTTAAGGGGCAATTACTTTTTCACATAGGGCCATGTAGGTTTGGATATTTTTTTTCCCTTAATAAATAAAATCTTCACTTAAAAACTGTATTTTGTGTTTACTTGGGTTATCTTTGTCTAGTATTCAAATTTGTTTGATAATCTGAAACATCTGACAAACGTGCAAAAAATAAGAAAACGTGACAAACATGCAAAGCAATAAGAAATCAGGAAGGGGGCAATTACTTTTTCACAGCACTGTATTTACTATGAAAAGAATACAGGGAAGAACAAAACGAAAAACACAAGAACACTCGAGACGATTCATGGGGGAAACGAGTGTTCTCGGATTGGCTACTTTCAAACCTCTCGCCTCTGAGTACAGCGGTATTTCACCATCCCAAGAGGCGCTTTCTTTGTGTTTCTCTCCACAGTACCAAAACATTTATAGTTTTTTTATACAGAAATTTAGCTGAATTTACATTAATATTTATGTTACAAAATTAGTAAATTATATTTTTCTTAATAATTTAGCATTAAAATGCATGAAAAATGACAGCTGGGAGATATGGCCTAAAAATAAAATCTCTGAATTTTTCACAATAAATCCGATTTTCGATTTTAATCGATTTTCCCCTCCCCTACTCAAAATCAAACTATAGAGGACAAATAAATGGTTCAAAACAACTTTGAACTTTTGTTTTTTTTTTTGTTTTTTTTTTTTTACTTTAGGATTAAAGTGCAATCTGACAAGCCATTAACAAAACGTATCGTTAAACTGGCTGCAAACTGTAGGGCTGCATCGTCCGGCACGACCACATGTCAGTTGTGGCAGAATAATACGACACCTCCTCCTCCAGCTCTCTAGCGACTCTTTGATGTGTTTCATTATACAGTTGTGGTAAGGCAACTTCAGAAAAATATTTGCGGCTTGGAAGCACGTACTTCGGGTCTAAAACTTTTAGTATGTTAATGAATCCCGGCTTTTCCTCAGTATGTATAGGCACCATATGGCGCACAGTTAGAAAACGTGTCAGAGACGGTTGCTTGCTTAACTTTGAATGTTGTGCTGGTGCTGCAGCTATTTTCATTTCGCTGGGAGCTGCACTTCTTCCACTCCGCTGCGTGCCTCTGCTTAAGGGGCTGGAATAAATTTGTCGTGCTGCTTCCTTTGGTTGCAACAGTTTTTAACTGTTGCAACCAAAGGAAACAATTTCCTCCGGGATAAATAAAGTTTTCTGATTCTGATTATAATTAAACAGACTTTGCAACAAGGACTTGTTTGGGCTGTGTCCGACGGCGAAAACCGAATCAATTCCATATTACAGATGTAGCAACACCTTTCCTCGGCACAAGCTTGAGCTTTTCCTCCGTCATTGCCATGTTGTTTGTGAATCTGCTACAGTGTTTGGGTGCGCCACGCTAATTTACCCATGTAGAACAGTGCGTCGCATTAGTTCCACTTTTGGCGCTCGCATGTAAAATAAGTAATAAAAATCAATTTTCAAAAACAGTGTAAATTCGAATTAATCGATTAAATCGATGCATCACCCATCTCTATGAAAAAATGCCACAAAAAAGCTTCTTTTTTTTTTTCACAGCTTTTTTCGTGGCATTTTTTCATAGAGATGGGTGATGCAACCCAGCACAAGGAGAAGGGGGTGTGGTGTACGAGGCCCGGCCGTCATAAAAGAAAAAAAACAAAACAAAACTGTGGAGGATATGTGCAGTTGCCACGTTAGCACGGGGGTTTCAGTGAACAATTATTAGTTCGGTTCTCAGAAAAAATCTGCAAAAGACTGAAACCACGACTGCTGATCTGTGTTAAAGTGGGGGTTTACTGTACTAACAAATGTAATGAAGCTTTTTCTGATTTGGGGTTGTATTATAATTCACTATAAATATTAGTATTTCAAATTAAGCCTTACTGGTTTAAGTTACTGAGATTCGTATCACTACTGTGGATAACTGCATCCTGACATCAAAAATCAAAAACATTATAGCAAAGTATGCAAGGCTGAGGAAGTTCTGTAAATCAGTACCTTTCTTCTCTGACTGAATATCCTGTAACAACCCCTCCAACTGAGTAATGCGGTCCTGCATGCTGTGCTGTTCAGAGTCTCTACTCTGCTTCAGCATCTTCATCTTCTCCCTGCATTGCTGTAACATCTTGACCAGTTTTTTCTCCCGGGCTTCATAAACATGCACCTGATCACACAGCCACTGCAGTTTAGTCTGTACGGTACAGACACACAAACACAATACAGAAACTCACAGATTATAAACATAAAATTACACATTGTGAATAAGAAATCACTACCCATGAAACCATACCCATTTCTCCTTGCACCAGAAATTATTTCTTTGTTTATATATTAAAAATAGACCTGGGATCCAATTAACCATTCATCAATAATTATCAGCAACAGCCATAAAAAATGGGATAAACTGTTTACACACAGCAGTGGGCAGCGATGGCTGTTGACAAAATAGGCAAAAAAAAAAAAAAAAAGGCAATCACAAACTATACTACAGTGCCACCAGAAAGTATTCACACTCTTTCATTCTTCCACATTTTGTTACTTTACAGACTTATTATAAATAGATTTGAGTATAGTTTTCCTCAAATATCTGCACACAATACCATATAATGACAAGGCAAAAACAACTTTTTAGAAAGATGTGCACATTTTTTTCAATTGCCAAAAGCTTGTTAATCCAGTGTTTCATAAATTTTCACACCCATGACTTAATATTTTGTTGAAGCACCATTGGCCGCAATCACAGCCCCAAGTCTTCTTGAGTATGCCTCTACAAGTTTGGTACACCTGATTTTGGGATTTTCTCCCATTCTTCCCTGCCCAGTCAGGTTGGAGGGGCAGTGCTGGTAGACAGCCATTTTTAGGTCTTTCCAGATATGTCCTATTGGATTCATGTCCGGACTCTGACTGGGCCGCTCAAGGACATTGACAGACTGCTCCTGAAGCCACTACTTTGTTATTTTGGCTGTGTGCTTCGGGTCACTGTTGTGTTAGGATGGTGTTAGGCAGGTGATGAGCAGTGCCTGTTTTATTCCAGAAATTACGCTTGGAGTTCAGGCCAAAAAGTTCTATTTTGGTTTCATCAGACCAGAGGATTTTGCTTCATACAGTCTGCGAATTCTTATTGTGCTTTTTGGCAAACTCCAAGCAGGCTGCCATGTGCCTTTTAGTGAGGAGTGGCTTCCAACTGGCCATTCTACCATAAAGGCCATGGTTGACCTTCTGGATGGTTCTCCTATCTCCATAAAGGATCGCTGGAGCTCCGCCTTAGTGACCATTAGGTTACCATTAGGACCTCTATGACCAAGGCCCACGTTACCTGATTAAAGTGACCTCTTATCCGTGAACACACCACAGATCAGCACACAATGTGAACAAAGTTCTTTCTGTGCATTTAACCCATTCACCAAATGAAGCAGTGGACTGCCACCAACCAGGGGTGCCCCGGAAGCAGTATGTGGGGATGGTACCTTGCTCAAGGGTACCTTAGTGATACACTACTACTCAAGGGGAACACTAGCAGTCCTAGGATTCGAACCCACAATCTTCTAATCACAGGGGCAAAGCCCTAACCACTAAACCAGATTTAGGGAGGGTCCTAGTGGTTCCAAACCTCTTCTATTTCCGAATAATGGAGACCACAGTGCTTTTTGGGACCTTCGAGGCTCCTAAATTTGATTTTTTTTTGTATCCTTCCCCAGATTTGGTCTTGACATTGTCCGGTCTCAGAGGTCTACAGACAATTCCCTGGACTTTACTGCTTGGTTTCCGCTCTGATATGAACTGTGAGACCTTATATAGACAAGTGTGTGCCATTACAAATCATGTTCAATCAATTGAATTTACCACAGGTGGACTCCAATCAAGTTGTGGAATCATCTCAAGGACGATCAGACGGAGCTCAATTTTGAGTGTCATAGCAAAGGGTGTGGATACTTACGTAACTATTGTTTAAATGTTTACATTTTTATGAATTTTAGAAGATGTCTGAAAACATGTTTTTACTTTGCCATTATGGACCATTTTGTGTAGATTTTGTAAAAGAAAACTACTTAAATCTATTTTAGAATAAAGCTGTAACGTAACAAAATGTGGAAGATGTGAAGGGGTGTGAATACAACCCCAAATCAGAAAAAGTTGGGACAGGTTGGAAAATGTGAATACAAAAATAAAGCAGTAATTCACAAATGTCCCTTAACTTTTATTTCATTGCAGACAGTATGAA
>JBBJLS010000082.1:19457191-19487035 GCA_037577275.1 Bryconaethiops microstoma
TCAGTGTAAACTCTACAGTACAGATACGGGTTTACCTTCACATTCTCTTTAAGGGGGATGAGTTTAAAATGAAATTACAGTGTTTTGGGAACATATTTTGGGGCATATTTAGGGTTTACACTATAAAAATATGCATTTTTACTACATCATAATTTTTCACTATTCGCGGGTGCTCTTGGAACGTGTATGTATTTGCGTGTGCGTGTTGCATCTATGGCATTTCGAAGATCCCCATTCAACTTTCACATGATTCTCTCCTGGTCTCCATTTACTCCCACACCTACTTCATCTGGAACAACAGCAACATTACCCAGAAAAAAACCATTTCTTCAAAATGTTTAAAAATAACATTATTCAAGTTGCTCAGTTATTCAAAGTTGGTCAGTTACTGTTCAGAATTTCTCTCAGTTTATTCCATTCCTGCAACTTCAAAAGAAATTTGAATTCATTATTTTTTTTTAATAATGTGAGTGATTAAAGTCAGAAGAAACGGGGCTGAATTGTCTGAATTGTAAAAGCCAGAAAAAACGGAGCTGAATTGTCCGAATTATAAAAGCTAGAAGAAACGGAGCTGAATAATCTGAGTGGTTAAAGGCAGAAGAAACTGAGCTGAATTATCTGAATGATTAAAATCAGAAGAAACTGAGCTGAATTATCTGAATGATTAAAATCAGAAGAAACGGAGCTGAATTATCTGAATTATAAAAAACAGAAGAAACGGAGCTGAATTATCTGAATTATAAAAACCAGAAGAAAACAGAGTTAAATTATCTGAATTATAAAAGCCAGAAGAAACGGAGCTGAATTATCTGAATGATAAAAATCAGAAGAAACGGAGTTGAATTATCTGAATGATTAAAATCAGAAGAAACGGAGTTGAATTATCTGAATGATTAAAATCAGAAGAAACGGAGATACATTATCTGAATTTTAAAAAGGCAGAAGTTGAAAAAAAATTTGAAGAGCCGTTTGGAGAAGAGTCGACTCTTCTTGGTGAGCTGAGCCAAATGATTCGGATCACTAAAAAAAAACCCGGAAGCTCGCTTCTGATTGGACGGAGCCGTTTGCAACGTCTTTGTGGGGAAACAATTCGAGGTTTGGAGATTAGTTTCGGTTTTATTGAGGGAAATGTGTGTATTTTTCGTGTATTTTAATGTTGTTTCTATGTCAAAATACCTTTAAAAGTGAAAGTACTGGGATTGGTATGATAAGAAGGTGTGAAAGTTTGGTTTAGGTTTGTTTTGTTGCTCTGAAACTGAAAGTAATGGATAAAACGGTCAAATTTAATCGCCTTTTCTCTTAAAATTGGAACGCTTTACTGAAGTTAAATAGTAAAAAAACGTTCCTTAAATATTATTATTAAAGTAGTAATGATAATAACCTTCCTAAATTCCCAACGTGTTGTGATAGATTAGCATTAGCTACTAATGCTTTAATAGCTCTGAGGTGGTAAAATCATGTGATTATACATTTATCACAGGGCATAATTTTGTCATAATGTACATTTATATTTAATTTATGTTGCTGTTCATGTCATCTGAGATTGAATGGCAAACCACAATAAAAAGAGAAATACAGTATTACATGTTTTATCCACCTAGAGTGAATGTGAGTGCACTCACAAGAATACATAATTATTTCTTTTTAAAATGTCATGCCAATATATGTTTTATTATATTTATTTCTAAATGTAGACAAATATGCGTTATTGAGATTGCGATAGAGGCGTTTGCTGAAATATTCTAGGTAACCTTCGACAAGTCATGTTAAAAAAATGAAAGAGCTTGTTATTACACTACAATAGAGGATTATATTTGATCCCATATTAAATTTTTTGTATATTGTCATAGTTTTAAAAACATCAGTCCGAGTATTGGACAAAACACCCTTCTGCTAAATGTACTGGAGTTCTAAAAGATTCAAGTTTGGTGCAAGTTTCATATCATACAGTGAATACAGTTGCAAAAATTATTCCAGAAATGTCTTTGTGTTTCACCTTTTTTCTTTGGTCTTTCATAATTGTAAGTGAGCAGTAAATATTTTAAGATGTAATGTTCAAGTAAAACATCCTAACAGAGTTATTTATTATTCATTCTAATCTCATAGTAGCAGAATTGTGAAATAGTCAGAGGCCCCTTGACTGGTTTTCTGCAGTTTTATTTATTTTTTTTCCAGTCAGGTATGGCAAATCTGCATCTTCACAAATCTGTGTGGGTGAAGAGAAAGAAAAAGAAACAGACATTGTTTAGACAGTAATATAACTTTGTTTTAAAAATTTGAAACTGCTGACAATGTTTCCTTGCTTCTGTTTCAGGGTTTTATGTTAGTAAGACTAGATCAGCAGAGTGACCGACCTTAATGTTTCGGCTCAGAGAGCGTCTTATTCCTGTACCATGGAGGATCATGCGGCGTCTTCAGCGTCTACCTCCCAACCTAATGTCATCACAAATAACATCTCTATTACAGCTCATAACAGCACTATTAATGCACCACAGGTGATCGGTTCTAATATGAAAGATTCTTTCAACGTGAACTCTGTGCTCCGAGCAGGTAAGTATTTTTCAAATTTTCGTTGTCTGGAGTCTTTCAACTGCTACCAGTGTCCCAAAAGAGAAAAAATGATCAGAAAAATTTGAGTATCATGTATTTAATAAGTAAAAGATGCATTTGAACATGTTTTTCTGTTCTCTATGTGCATTTTCCAGCAAATAATCAACAGGTCCAGTCTTTTTCAGATGGAGACTCAAGTAAAGGTATGTATTTTATTCAGCTGCACCAGCGTTAAAGCCAATTGTTTTCCTCAGAGAACCCCTGTTCCAGATAAAAATGCTTTTAAAATCACATGCAGATCAACAATGAACTTCCTTAGACTTAAAGTGGCCAAGGAACTTCATACAGTATTATATTTAAATGGGCCTTTATATCCACAAGCATGAAGCAGTTTCATTGTATCACCATTTCAGGTTATTGTATGATGTGTGAAAACTCTTAAAGGGGAAATATTATGCAAAACTCACTTTAGTTATAATAGGGCTATGGCAGACCTGGGCAAACTACAGCTCACGGGCCATATCCAGCCCACTGAGTTTTTTAATCTGGCCCGCTGAATTTGTCTAAATTACATTATTAAACGACATTCAATTAGCATTTTTTTTTACAATGCCTGTGTTTTCCCAGTAGACAGGGAACTCCAGACACATTAACATTTGTTGAGGTGTGACGTATTAATCCGCTCCACGTTTTGGATTTAACCTTTGAGTCCCATAGTAAACACCAGCTGACCAAAGAAAAGAAAAGTGGACGGTGAATGAGTGTTTAAGAGGGAGTGGACAGCAAAATGTTTTTTCACGGAAGTCCAATCAATGGCTGTAATTCCTGGAAAATGTTTCAAAGAATCCAATATCAGCTGTCACAAAGCATGCTATCATACTAATATGCTAACTATGTTCTTGGTCCGGCCGCTCTCTGTCAAATTTAAGAACCCATTGTGGCCCTCGTGTCAAAACGTTTGCCCACCCCTGGTCTATGGGCTACAAAATATGTTCATGAAGTTCTTTGTACAAAATCACTCTCACATAAAGAGATTCACCAACTTTATTCTGCACAGTTTCAGTCCCTTTCAAAATTAGCCGTTTAAGGGCTCTGTCACTTTTATGCAAATAAGCAGTTGCTGGCCACGCCCCACCATCCCATGCTGACCCTGCGTGTTTACCACACGTGAAACAGAGGCTCTATCCAGTCCTATATGTTGGACCTGAGTCGGACCCGGAGGCAGACAAACACACACTTCATGACTGACTCGTCTTTGCCTGTAGACACAGCGCTCGGAGTCTTATACTCGTACAACCAGCAGATAAACATGGAGGATGTTCAACTAATCTAGTGGGTGGGGCTCGACAGGTGAGGGGCGGTTCAATGCAAATTTCCCCGTTATTACGTCACAATGGGTGGGCGGCGTCCAAACGGCTCGTAGAAGCACATGATTCCTGAGACCAAAATCTTTCAATTGACTCACAGAAAACGGATGGATGTTTTTTTTCCATGCTTGGAGTGTTTATAGGAACAGTAGAGACACAAATGGAAATACAAAAGGATGCAAAAAGTGAGTTTTGCACAATATGTCTCCTTTAAACATGTTTCATACAGTAGAAAGTTTGCGAAACCTTTAGAGTTTTCTACATACTTGCATAATTATGACCGCAAGTGAGTTAAGTTTTTTAAAACATTTGAACATGACAGATTTCTGGTTTATTTTGCTGTTTACAGTGGATTGGGGTCTCGTGCGCAAAGTGCAACAGAAACTGAAACTGAGCTTGAAGACAAAGCTGAAAAACATCTTGGATAGCGTTGCAGAGAAAAGCTCTGTGATGGCACATGACTTGATTCTGCCTCTGCACTACATCTCAGATGGGAAGGAAGAGGATACCGAACATGAGATCTGGAGAATTGAAGACGCTTCTCTGAATGAAACACCTCAGGAGAAGACACTGAACGCCAACAACATCTTCAAGCCTCTGTCTGAAACGGACAAACCTGTGAAAACCGTGCTGACCAAGGGCATGTCTGGAATCGGAAAAACAGTCTCTGTGCAGAAGTTTGTATTTGACTGGGCAGAAGACCGAGCCAATCAAGATGTCAATTTCATGTTTCTGCTTCCATTCTGGGAGCTGGAATTGGTGAAGGATGACCACGAGCTCAGTCTTGATGGACTTTTGAGCAGGTTCTACCCCGAGCTTGAAGATCTGAACATGAAGGTGTATGAGGAGTGCAAAGTTGTGTTCATCCTCGACGGCTTGGATGAAAATAGAGAGTTTTACAAGAGCGAGAAGATGTTTAAGGACGCCCGAGCATCATCTGTGGGTTTGCTGATATCACGTCTCCTCAATAATGAACTGCTTCCCTGTGCTCACATCTGGATAACCTCCCGTCCAGCGGCAGCCAAGCAGTTCTCCTTTACAGGCTTCGACAGAGTAACAGAAATTCGGGGATTCAGTGACCTGCAGAAAGACGAGTACTTCGGAAAGAGAGTCAGTGATCGAGACAAAGCCGACAGAATCATCTTGCATGTGAAATCATCGAGGAACCTCTACGTCATGTGTCGCATACCGTTCTTTTGTACTATCACGGCTGTGGTTCTTGAAAGGATGATTGATAAACGGTTCGGTGGAGAGCTCCCTAAAACGGTGACTGAAATCTACACATGCTTCCTGTTTAATACATCAGATGACCTCGGTGAGGATAGACCTAAAAGGTTGTCTGATTCAGACCAGCAGACTGTTGTTGCACTGGGGGACTTGGCTTTCAAGCACCTTCGCGACAACGTCCTGATCACAGAGAGGGATTTGAGCAACCATGGTATTGCAGTCGACGAAGAGGCCAAGCAAATTTTAACACTTATGCTGAGAGAAGAGAGGCCGATGAGGCCCTGCCCACAGCGGTACAGGTTTCTGCATTCAGGGGTTCAAGAGTTTCTCGCTGCCCTCTATGTTCTGAACTCGTACACCTGCTGGGGTATGAAAAAGTTCCATCCAGTCAAAGAATCACAACTGCCATGTAATTCAGCCGAATCTCAAAGTGACGAGGAGTTTGGTGTAGCCTTGCAGCAGCTGAACTCACTACATGACTTGCTCAGAGCTGCTTTGGACAATGCTTTGGCCTTCCGTTATGGACACCTGGACCTTCTCCTTCGCTTTCTTCTCGGCCTCTCTCTTAACTACACTCATAACTCCCTGAGTGATCTCATAGGTCATTCAGAGAAGAGTCAGGAGAACATTCAGAAGACCATAAGGTATATCAAGTACATTCTAAAGAAGAATGACTTCACTCATGCCAAATGCGTAAACCTACTCTGCTGCTTGGCTGAACTTAAGGATTCCTCTTTTGAGGAGGAGATGCTGAAGGTCTTGTCATCATGCGGCAGTGCAGAAGGTCTCTCCGTTGCACAGTGCTCAGTGCTGGCTCACCTGGTCCAGGTGTCTGGGTCTGTACACGAGGAGCTTGACGTCGGGAAAGTGTGTAAGTTCAGTGAGGGTCAAGAGCGACTGTTTTCGGTTCTTCAGTACTTCAAGAAGGCCCTGTGAGTATGAAGTTGAAAACATATAAATTCTTCATCGGTTGGGGTTAGGATAGTGAAATATTGGTCTTTATAAATCTTCAATCTCTGCATTGTGTCTGATTGCAATTTTTCTGTCCAATGTTGTGCCAGAATATCCACTTTTTCTAACACGAGGCTTGGGCAACTAACACAACGTGCCACTTAGATTGTGTGCTTTGGATTGTACTTACAATTATTTTTATTATTATTGTTGTTGTCGTTGTTATTATTACTATTATTATTACTATTATTATTATTATTATCATTATCATTATTGCTGTTTTCAACTTTGACTTTAAACCAGTGTTGTTGATAGCATTGTCTATTCTTGAAGAAATTTTAAATAATTTAAACAGCAAATGTAATTATTGAAAGTAATTACAATATAAAAACTGCACACTGCACATTGTGGTTTTGATTTAATCGTCACTGAACTGAAATCGCACAAATTTATTTTGTCTTGCGTAATTCCATAATTGATGCATAAGGTTTCCCAACAGTAAGTTCCATCCATACATTAATCATGTGAACCTCTTAACCATGGTATTTATATCAGTAATGTTTGGAGTACAGCACTGTGTCTGAGAAGCAATCTTCTCAGAATCTGGAATATTTGGTGATTAAATGCAGGCCCTTCCAACTCCCGAGTGAGTTCTTTGTTGTCATTATGGCTTTTTGCATTCCACAACAAGCTAATGTGAAGCTAGCCCTAGCACAACTTAGCTGTTAGCACACAGCAGAACACACGAACAAGTGGCATCTTGGAATAAGCGAAGAACCTTCCGTAAGTTTCAGACAGGTCAGGTTTGAACAGACTGTTTCCCAGTTCAGCAGACATGACCAGTAGCTGATTTAGAAGGTTAACGATTGATCATTCTTGCTCTGTGTTATTTACAGGTTTTCGAGATGCTGGATTATTCCTCTCTTGAACCCTTTAATTTCAGCTCTTTTGGCACCTGATTCACAGCTGAGAGAGCTCGACCTCAGTCAAATCATAATGGATTCTGCTCAGATTGACCCTCTCAGTGCCGCCCTGTGCGGCTCTAGACTTGAGTCCCTTAATCTCAGCCACATAAACCTGTCACTCCTGCCGAAAAGCGAGCTACGAGATGCAGTTAGCACCTTAAATTATTTTGATGACCTAACTCTGTGCTCTTATTTCGATATCCTGTCTTCCATTCAGTGGACAACTACTGGGGTAAGTCATGTTGTTCTCGTCTTGACATTTTGACGTCTTGTCTTGCTTGAGAATAGAACAGTGGTAATTTCACTAAGGATAAAACCATTGACCTTTTAAACAGTGGCTAAGCCATAAAACCACTAAGCTACATACACAATAATGCACTCAAGGTGGTTCTAATCAGTAAGATACTCTCAGTGATTAATAACGAATACTATTAATAATAGGGCTGAATATTTTATCGCGCGTTAACGCAGTTTTTTTTTAATCCTTTTATTTTGAAAGTTCGTCGCTGTTTGGGCTCTTGAGTGGAGCTCGACGTCTCTGATGGTTTTCGCGGTGTGGGGGTCAGGCGTCGCATTACTTTTGTCCATTTTATATATGGACAACAATGACACCGCATTCAGATACAGACTTTCATATGGAGTCGCTCCCCTTTACAGCTGCTATAATGCTCTGGACTCTGAGAGGAACTTGTTTTTCTATAATAAACTAGATAAAACCTGAACGCCCTGCAGTGATGAACAGCTCTGGTTTTATATTAGATTTGATTACATTAATGTTTAAGTAGAGATTTACAGAAATATTTGAACTGCAACTGTAACTGCGTTAAAGGGAACACGGCTGTTAAAAAGCCCCTTATTTGTTTGAAGTGTTTGCAAACATCTAGAAGATCCAATCACAGCCAGATTTTAGGTCTTTGGCAGGCAGACAGATTTTCATGATGACCTTTTAGGGCCTTTGGAGAAAAAGACAGGAAACGTTTAATTATAGGGTAATATTACTATGCCCTCAACGTGTAATTATAAACTACAGATTGATATTGTTAAATTTACTATGTTAAGCTCATATTATGTCTTGTATTGTGCTACAGTGTTCTGTGGGACATTTTTTTTAATGTATACTTATTCTTCAGACCCATATGGAAACTTGTGGAACGAGAATTTTACAAGCCATCCTGTCCGGCCCCCAGGTTCGCCTACGATCTCTAAAGTGAGTGGTGAAGTCATAATGACAGATGCTTGCACTCAAACGGTCCGTCTAGCAAAAGGTCATAAAAAGCATGTGTGTAAAATCGCTAGTAAATTAAATGTGACGAAGTTTTGTAGGTGTACATGTGTCTTTACAAGAGGACGCACTCTACTATGTACCAGTTGCACGATGTATCTAATGGCAAAACAAATGTAAGTATCTGCTGTGTGTGTGTGTGTGTGTGTGTGTGTGTGTGTGTGTGTGTGTGTGTATACCCTTCCTGTCCTCTTTAATAGAAACCCCTCTGCTGTAGCTTCACCTGGCTGGTGTATAGGTAGGCTTCCACATGGACACGGGTTAAAAAAACATTTCAATATAGCTTTTTGGCCTTTTGACCACGTGCGAACACTGTTTTAGATACTGGACCTTTTGGAAAACTCTCTCCTGGGTGGAGACGTTCAGAACCTCAGTGTTGCTGTGTGGATGGAAAACCTTTGGCTTGTAAAGTCAGTGCTGGTTTTACATGTTTTGCACACGTCTCCAGTTCTTCTCCCAGTGTACTGAGGAACTGAGGTCACTGTTGTGTCCATCCAACATCCCAAACACTCTAGGTGCATCCCTATAGCGGAATGAAGCTTCCTTTCCGAGCTGCCCAGGTTTCTCCTGATCTGGAGCCATAGCCTCCAAAATATATCAGATCTAACCAGCATGTGGATCCACTGGAGCTCCAGATCAGTCAGAATCCGTGGATGCGAACAACTTTTTGGATGCAGTCACAGACCCTGGACCAAAGTAATGTTTTTTTTTTTTTAGCTCTAATTTAATCTCATAAACGATGTCATTATGAGAAAACTCCCTATATAGGGCACTGGTTAGATAGTAAAAATATTATTAGGAGTTGGATACATTTAATTATTACTGGCCAGAGGTTCAATCAGACCCCAGAGCATGTGGAGTTTTTGCATACAAACGAAACACTGAACCGCATCCAAACATGAGCTCTGTGTAGTTTGGGCCAGGATAACAGCAAATGCAGCTTTTCTAAATGTGTTAAATTTTTGGTGCGGAGGTCTGTTCCTACTTCTACATTACGTACAGCATCGGACCAAGTGACTGTGCCTGCATTAAAATGTTGTTAACATTTTTGCATAATAGTTCATTATTCCTGCCTCATAAATACTTGCTTTTTTGGACATTTAATGACTCTGCTGCTAAAACACAGTATAATTCTCATAATATTGTATTCAATCACACTAGTGAGGCACTAGCTGCTCTGGGGTGGATGTTTTTAGGTGGTAGACGTTACCGTGCCAACACCACTGGTGTGCTGAGAACAGCCCACTATCCAAATAACATCTGGACAACAGCAGCCCGATAGTCAGAAACTGACCAGTGATGAATAGGGTAGCAGCAGAAAATGTTCTACAGTTTGTTACGTGTACACCTGTGTCATGGACCTGCCAGTAAGTGGAAGGACAGTTCAGGTGTTTCTAATAAAGTGGCCAGTGAATGAAGGACAAGGTGGTGTTTCTAATAAATTGGCCAGTGAGTGGAATCATTTGTTCTTCCATCCTCAGACTCAAAGACTGCAGCCTCGGTTCTGAAATCTGTGACGGCTTGGCCTCAGCTCTTCAATCGAACAGCTCGGTCCTAATGGAGCTGGACCTCAGTTACAACCTCCTGACAGACGCTGGAATCCAGAGCATCTTTCAGAAACTCGGACGTCCTAACTGTGCTCTGGAGCTTCTTAGGTGAAGTATGATTGTCTCATCTGGAGAAAGATAATTTGCTGGAGAACCTCTTGGTGTTTAGGTGTTGAACGTAAGTTTACGTTACAGTATGTACATGTGAGCGTTTGCGTGTGTCTTTTCTTATCAGACTTACTGGCTGTGGAATAACTGGGGACTCTTGTAGAACTTTGAATTTAGGCCTCCCAAGTTCACGCTTGAAAGAGTTGTACCTGGGACTCAACAGAATTGGAGATAATGGACTGAAGCTTCTTGGTGCTGCACTGCAAAAAAAGCCCATTCTGCAGACACTGGAGTGAGTATCTAGACACACCTCATGCTGGACTCTTTCATAATTGGCAGGCAGAGCCAGAAACCACAATAGTCCTATAGCCTACAAGGCTCTGGATGATATTGTGCTTTGGATTTTTATTTCTCCTCATGGTAAAGGGCAGATAGACCTTAGGGATCTTCCCTTTTGTCCTCAGACTGTACTGGTGCTCTCTTTGACCAGCATATATAAGAATTGTTTTATATTTCCTCCGTCATTGTTCGAGATTGTTTTCAACTCGGGCCCATTCTGAGAATAGACTTGGTGGCTTAGCTTATAAATGTTATTGTGAATTTGACCGTAGCTTTGCATGTGTTTTCTACTCACAAGTCTGAGTGAATGAGATTCTTTGGCTGGCCACAGGTATCGCCAGATACCCGAACCTTCCCCGTTGATGTTTTGCCAGGTCTGAAACATGTTCTGGGGCTTTCAGCGAGAGAAATATACTCTGTGTGATTCACTTTTTTTTTTTTTTTTTTAACCCTGAGAACCCTATAACCCCATAAGCTCATTGTCCTGCTGTAAAATGAAGTGCCATCCACTGAGTTTTCAGGCGTGTGTGTGTTTTTGTAGGCTGAGCTCTTGCAATCTAACAGCAGATGGCTGTGAAGCTCTGGCATCAGCTCTCGGTTTGGATTCTTCAGCATTTAAAGAGCTGGACCTGAGCAACAATGACCTGGGAGATGCAGGAGTGAAGCTGATTTCAGCTGGACTGAAGAGCCTACACTGTAAACTGGAGGTTCTAAGGTCAATATATACGCTTGGTATAGTTTTATACTCTCAGTAAAATGAATTACGCATACTTTCTTGTCTTTCAAATGATGTCTGGCCTGGCCAAAATCTGTACTGCCACAGTAGAATAGACACACACACACACACACACACACACACACACACACACAGTCAACAAAAAGCTCCTGCAATTGTTGACAAAACAAACCTGACGTATTGAAAATGCCCCACTACATCCCTACCACCCTCTTGATCTATTGGAAACACAATATACACAACTGGTATGGATCCATGAACATAAAGGGATAAAAGTAATTGTCTGTGATTTTAGAAACAATCTTTGTTGTTCCAGATTGTCTGGATGCATGATCACAGAGGAAGGTTGTTCCTTTCTGGCTTCAGCTCTGCAATCAAACCCCTCCCACCTGAGAGAGCTGGACCTGAGCTACAACCACCCTGGAGAATCTGGAGAGATGTTCTCTGGTCTGCTGGAGGATCCACACTGCAAACTGGAGACAGTGAAGTAAGAAATGGTACTCAGAGCATTCAGAGGTGTTCTTTAATAGCTAAGAGGAGCAAAATGATTGATATTCATTTATTTTCAGTCTGAACAATGGTGGCGAGCACAGAATGAAACCAGGATTCAGAAAGTGTAAGTAGAACGTTTGCGTCGTTTATAATCTGAAATGTGTAGAATAATCCTAATGTCTTATGGGTTGTATTTATCTGTGTTTTACATTTACATTAAATAATAATGAAATCATTGTTGCGAGTTCAACACACACTAAAATCTTGGGATATTTTTATGATTTTTTTTTCCTTTCCTTGTGTGGTAAAATGTAAGCCTTAGTCGTCTCACTTGATCCAGTGCTTTCCTTCTAGATACTTTTCAGGTTTATCTCTTAGTTTGTATTCTTGAGGAAAAAAAACCCCAACGTCAGCAAACGTGACCTCGGACAAGTTACCATTACCAGCAGCGTTAGAGCTTGCTAACAAAAGTAAGTCGGGTCAGAGTTTGATTTTGGCCGCCGTTCCAACATGCAGTAACAAACCAAAATGGAAATTTTATGGGGAAAAAGAATATCCCAGTCATGATATGTTTTTACTTCAAGGAATCCTTGACGGTTTAAACTGAAATCTGATGAAAATGAACAGGAGATGCTAGCTAGTTAGGCGACGTCTGTTAGTATCTGGACATTTTAGCTCTGAAGTTAAAATCCAACCAGCAGAAGATTTTTACTTGTGGGATATTCGGTATGGGCCAGATTCAAGTAATGACTCCATTTCTTTGTAGAACACATTTACTGAGTGTTATTAACACACTTTGTCGTATTTATTAGTCCCAAAAGCTTTTATAACAGGCCTGGTTTTGCACGTACTGGTTTGAGGCACGTTTAAAAAAAAACGTGCGGACACTAGGATGTGTAATAGAACAGACAGAACAGCGTTTCTTATTCTGTTTCATATCTGTGCAGACGCCTGTAATCTCGGAGACTTCCGGCTGCGGAGCGTGTGGGATATTGAAAAGTGGGAGAGGTTCCTGGATGGCCGAGGGTTCCAGGGCTTATCGGAAGGCCGGTTCTACTGGCAGGTCGAATGGACTGGGTGTGTCATGATTGGGTTGAAGTATAAGGGTGGAAAAAGCGCGGGCCGCAATCTGTGGTATCTGCACTGCAGTGGTGAGCCATATTGGGCTAATTGTAGTGGAGCGGTCGGAGTAAAATACACCCGAATTCCTAAACAGCTTGGAGTGTATCTGGACTGCCCGGCAGGCATGCTGTCCTTTTACGAGGTTTCGTCTGACGACATGACGTGCCGTCACAGGTTCCAGGAGCACTTCCAGCAGCCTCTCTATCCGTACGTCAGTGACAATTACAGTTGGGACAATTGCTCAGTTCAAATCCAGGCTTTGTGAGGAGTGAACCACTTCTTGTAATCAGATCTGCACAGTCCCTCACTGTCCTCAAGTGTCGTGTGAAGAAACACCTCTTCAAGCAGCACCTTGGTGACCAACCGGTCCTCAGTCTCTTGCCCTCTTGATTGTTTTCTTACTTGTGTATGAACCTCTGATTTTTTGTCTTTCTGACAGGGTTTGTTAAGGCGCTTAACTTAGCCGGTAGTAACTTGGTTAAAAGTGTTTTCTTGGTGTTGATTTAAGTCTAGCTTTACAGGTATGAAGAACATATGTGGACTACCTGAGCACTGATGTACGTCGCTCTGGAAAAGAGCGTCTGCTAAATGCCGTAAATGAAAAACTCTACGTCGCTACAGCACCCAGTACAGCTGCAGTCACGATCATCGCCAGTCCAGTCCAGTGTCATTTCAACCAAATACACGGTACACAACGTTCCTCCAGGACCAAAGCGATCCTTTATGATCAAATATATGAGGGTGTTTTTTTTTTTAAACAATGAGTGTGCGTATATATTTACGATTTGTATGGATTTTTCTCATCTAGTCATTGTGTTTGATCTGACACGGGAGAGGGAAAAAATTAAATATGTGTACATATATTTGTCGTAGGTCTGTGGTACATTTAAAGTGAAATGCTACAGTGTGAATTTTTAATTTTTTTATTAAACATGAAATATACCAATGAATCTTCACCCATCACTGATATTCTTACAAATGTTTTTTAGAAGTTTTGTAAAAATTGTGTTTCGGTCTGCAAGTCCGCATGTGTTCAATGTTTATTTCATCGTAAAGACATTCCAGAGAGATTTCACACTACAGATCACTGAAATCGCAAGAAAACACGTCTTTATATGCAAAAAACCCCCCAAAAAATAACGTTTCCAGTTAAATTTTCTTTCTAATTGATTCGTCATTTTTCATACAGACACTCGTTAGCTCATTACTGGAGAGAATCAAAGATTTCAGCACAGTTAGGCACAGATCATTTAAAAGCCAAAGTGTATATGTGTGTGTGTATAGATAGACAGACAGACACGCACAGTTAGACCGACAGATACATAGATAGAGAGACAGTTAGACCGACAGATACATAGATAGAGAGACAGATAGACCGACAGATACATAGATAGAGAGACAGATAGACCGACAGATACATAGATAGAGAGACAGATACATAGATAGAGAGACAGATAGACCGACAGATACATAGATAGAGAGAAAGATAGACCGAGAAGATACATAGATAAAGAGACAGATAAATAGACAGACAGATGCATAGACAGACAGATAGACATGTTGATGGATAGGCAGCAGAAATTCATTGTGTTTAATGGTGCGTCCTCACCCCGCCCAACGAAAGAATCCTGCCTGGTGATTGGCACGCCACACCTTGTATGCGAATCGGCACCTCTACACAATTGGACGGCGCTGCCGTCAATCATGCTGTCAGACCAATAGCGCGGCAGCTGCGTCCTTTCGGCTGCAGGTCTTCGGTTTCTTGGCTCCGGGCTCCAGAGAGCAGCTTCAGCCATTAGCATGGACGCACGGGGTTACGGATCAGGTAATCCTGTTTTAAACACAAATAAACCACAAAACTAACAGTCTGAATCTTCTCGTCTCTCTTTAATCTTTCTGTGATCCTCTACGATGTCTTTTTTTTTTTTTTTTGAGCTGAGTGCCGTGTTTTGTTGTGAATTTTCCCTTCCAGCAGGATTTAAGGTGGAACTGCGAATCGCTAAAATCGAAACTAAAATATTTCTGCCTCTTTGTGTTCCCTCTGTGCACGTTTTAAAGTTTAACTCCCTTATTTGACTTTATTTGACGGCTTAAAGAGCTGAACAGAGGCAGTTAGCCTTAGCAGGTTTGACCCTGGAGGCCTAAAAACGACTGTATTCGACCTCTGACTGCCGGAGAGGAGATATTAAATAGACGATATAATCCAAATAAGTGTTTAACGTGTGTAAATGCAGCTGGAGAGGTTTGATTTATAGCAGTAGTGAGTGTTTGTGTGGGTTTGTGTGTGTGTGTTGGGATCTGAAAATGGGGCCTAAGCTTCTCAGCAAGATGGCGGCCCAGCCTCTGCCCCTTTGTTCGGTGTAAAAAGAGCCCAGTTTGGGTTTTTGAGTTACAGATCAATAATTCATTTATTTATTAACCACACGCTGGATTACAAGTTAATAGCTCTGGTTGGATCCGTAAACACACTTTCTAGTACTGTGGTGGGAGATAGGCCAAAACCCATCATCAGTGGGATGGTCAGAGGCAGAGATATATATATATTTTTTTTTTATTTTTTTTTTTAAATCCTTATTAAAATGCAGATCTGACCATTTACATTGGTATGCATTATAACTGAAGCCTGTTTTCAGCGAAATCCAAGTGCCAATGTGAATACCAGTGGGTAAATAAGTGCTTATGGTTTCTTTTTACAGGATTCTCCAGTTGGGGAGGTGGAGGAGGGTCTTCCAGCCGAGGTAAGAATAAAATTTAAAAAAGTCTCCCCTTAAAAGGGAATTCCATTGATTTAAAAGAGAAAAATTAGTGGTGTAAACAGTTGGCGAGAGTGTGATTGTTCATGAAGCTGTGGATTATAGATGTCTCGTTGTGTTTACATGGATGTTTATGATGGTAAAATAGTGACTCTGAACTAAATTCCTTTCCGGGAGCGGTTTTGCCTCACAACGCCCTCCATGTATCCCCCCCACCATGGCTTAGTTTTAGGACCAAAATCTCCTCAAAACACTGTCTCGGGTGTCAGTAGCTTTCTGTGGGAGATATTAGAGGCAGATGTCTGGTTCCATTCACTTCCACTGTGACCGGTTCAGAAAAAATGGGGCAGTTCACCACTACTCTCCAAGTAGTGCATGTTAGATGTGAGTGACTGATACTATGGTACTCTTGGCGTACTAAATCGAGTTCCACCTTAAAATACCACCTAAAGGTTTTGTGGCTTGACTACCCATCTGTAGTGAATTTAACCAACCGTGTATCTTGCTCATGAGTGAGTTTACGATGCTCCTGTTGTGAAGCATGTTGACAGACGCTGAGATCTTCAACGTCTTCGTGAATAGACGAGTTCAGCTTCTTCGACTTACTACTGAGACTCATTTACTCAATCGCCGGAATGATTACGAATGGTCAGGACGATTTTATGTAGTCATTATAGTTGGACAGAAAAAAAACTTCAACATGGGCACTGAACTACCCCTATTAAACAGTGACTGTTGTTTTGAGGTCATGAAGAAATAAATTTCCCAACCCTGGCATATACTGCGCATTTTGGAGTTTTAATGCTCTCAATACACCCGGCCCAACTCTTAATTTAACAAGACTTTTCAGGGTTAAAGTGGGTGTATGAGATGGGGAAACGCAGAAAGATGCGAAGCGGTGGGCTTCCAGGGCCAAGGTTAGGGACCACTGGTGTACTATTATGACTATAAAGGGTGCTTTAATGGAGCACTATGCTGAATTGCCAGTGCCTGTATCAAAGGTATCAGAACTGATCATTGCTTGATTTTATGGCCTTCAAAAGTTTGTTTTTCTTTGAGTGAAATGAGTCACCAGGCCTTAAAGACCATCCATTCTTTTCCTAGGGTCGGGCAACTATGACCTGTACGGCTATAAGGACTCCATGTCCGGTGGGGGTGGTTTTGGAGGTGGAGGGTATGGGGGCAGAGGGGACCAAATGAAGAGGGGTCTGTCTGGGGCTTCTCTTCTCTCCACCGGAACGAATGCAGATGCTGTAATTGCCAAAATTAACCAGCGACTGGATATGCTCACACAGCTGGAGGGAGGCATGAAAGGAGGGGGTCGCAACGACAGGTAAGGCGGCCACATCGTTGCATGTGGTTTGCTTGAGTACTTTTTCGCTGCTATGCTGTGAACTAAAGTGTCCCTCCTTTGCCAATGACGCATACACATCCATTAGTTGCAAGTCTTGCCAATTTCCATGCAATTCCAGACCTTCTCCAGTCTTGGCTATTCTTCAGGGAAGGACCGCCTCTAAGCGTGTTAGTTTCTGACTCTCTACACCTTGTCATTAGCATAATTTAACAGCCTCAAGCCATTATTCATGTAAATGTTTGACTCACTTTCTAAAGTGTCTGATAAGTGACCTCATTGTCTGTTATGCCACACCCTAGGATTCTCACACCAAAGTCTCCTATAGATTTTGACGCCGCCGCCTTTAAAAGTAGTGCATCAGTACTTTGCCTCAAAAATTGCGGTGTTCCCCTTCAAAAAGCCTTTTCTTTTCCCCCAGAGTCCATTGATAAACTTTGTAATTTATGCAGAGGCCAGTGTCTGCGTTCCTGTGGTCACAAAGATACTCCTTGGTGTGTTTGGGCACTGAAATATCTAGGGTTTAAAAAGCAAGGAAATGTTACAGATGCAGATAACCAGTGCAGTTATTTAAAAACGGTTTCTTCTGGAGATTTGTGCTGCTGGATTTTTGTTAAAGTTGTAGGAGATGTATCATTTCATTCACTAAAAGGAGTTCCAATCAAGTTGACTTGCAAGTGCATGTACAAGTTTCTGTACAAGTAATCTGTTTTTCAAAAGAGGGATAAAATAGAAGTCCAGATATTTTATTTATTATTCAGATTTGGCACATGATGTGAAAGTCCCAATTTCTGACAAATAAGATTTAGTACTGAGTGGCTGTATCTTTTTTTTTGTTCTGTTTGTCTACCGAGTTGTGACAGCAGTCTTGATTTTTTTTTTCAAGGGATTTATGTGTTGTCAGTGTTGGTTTTATAGAGTTAGCATACACCACGAGGGAAAAGTAACTCCCACAATGGAATGTTGTGGAACTCCAAAAGAAAACTACAATTCTTAGATGAATGATTCCCCAATGAAACCAGAGAACGTTTGACTGTATGGGGTAGGAAATGTAGCGGAAGGAAACCGGGGGTTTGTTTATGGATGCTTGGGTAGGAAAAGAGGTAGGGATAAAAAGGAAGCCACAGATAATGTTAACCTATGGGATCTTTCTCCTTAAACCAGTTCCATGTCACTGATGTGTGATCTGTCACCCCAGCGTTTGCATACAGGTGTGGTCGACTTGGAGAACGTCACTCTAAATCTAAGTACTAGGATGTCAACTGTTGCAACATCCTGCTTTGCAGAGTCAGCCAGTATGCCAAGACATACCCTTTGCTCACCACTTTGAAGTCCCTTACATTTGGTTTAACTCGTCTTTGGCTGTGGTTTGCAAAGTACACCCACCGTTTGCCAAAGGATGTTCTGAAAATTACACTGTCTGACCTCTGTAGTTCTTGTTTCCAGAAACCTCTGACTCAAACTCTCTTCCCGAAGATGCAATTGCAATGTTGTTCAAGGGCAAAGGGAACCCACTGTTGCATGACAACCCAATGCATTCCTATCTATTGACATTCCTGACCTTGTGCTGATTGTGCCTCAACATCATATAGTAATCCCCGTCACTGAAGCCATTCCTTCACCTAATACACCCATTTTATGTATCACAAATATATTTGGTACAAAATTTGAAGGGTCTTCTCTTGTTTGTCCCAACCACACTCTAGAGTCTCTTCCCAACAAGCTTGGCACAGCTCTATCCAAAATTTGTAAGGGCTCAAGTGGGACTGCATGGGCAAAAGGTATCAAGTTACCCAAACCCTTCCCACGGCGCACCTTCTCTGACCATCTAAAGTGCTGACCAATTAGATCCTGGTGTGGGGAATGGCTTGGATGAATATCACCTGGCAACAACCCATCTCATCCAAAGTATGATCAGTGTGGGATTCTTTGTGAGACTTTAAAAAAAAAAAAAAAAAAAAAGTTACAATGATTATAACTTTCACCCTCTCTCCATAGAGAGACATCAAGGGAGAGAGTGAGAGTAAGTGAATGAAGGGGGGAAATAAGACTGAAAGAGGAAACAAAGGAAATGTGAGGTGCCACTGCTTCATCTCTTGCTTGCTCTGCGCCTCCTTCCCTCTGCAGGTTTGACCAGTATGAGTCTTTCGACTCGCGCTCCTCCGCCCTTGGCTCCCGCGATCTCTACAGATCCGGTAACTATGGTTACGGTGACTCCCGGGGCGACATGATGGCCCAGCGTGGAGGCATGTGCTTCGGGGCGATGGGCGGAGCAGGAGGGGGTGGTGGCTTTGACAGCTCTGCCTCCTATGGATCCGCCAAAATGCGGCAGGCTCGAGACGCCTTCTCAGGCTCCAGCTGGGGGGCGGGGCAGAGGTCCCCACGCAGGGGCGGAGCACCAGGGGGGCGCGGCTTTGGCCGTAGGCAAGATCACTCCTCTATGGGGGGTGGAGGTGGGCGGAGCGGGGGGCAAGGCCACTCCCCCTCAGGGCGAGGCAAGCTGCCGTCGCTTCTGGCCCCCCGCATGTACCCCGACAGCGGGGCCTACCAGCCTCAGCATGGTTCCCAGGACTATCCTGTCCGGCCCTTTGGAGGGGGCCCAAGGGTCAACCGACAACGCACCCGCAAGAGACCCCTCAACCGAGTAAGTACCTCCAGCAAAGCACTGGACTTGAACCATCAAACCCCTGAACCCCCCCTCCTACTCCAGCCTGCCTAGCCTGAGGAGTGGAGACAGTTGTGGAAAATTATATTAATTTGCTCCACCTGCAGGTCACCTATGTTGTCTTCTAGGCCACATTTGTTGTAACATCCCTGTAACAGTCCATGCAATTTGCAGATATTGACTCCCACCACACTAAAACCATTTAAAGAAACTTGGGCCACTACATTCTTAGTACAATAGGAAGTCCCTGTTTTTTTTGTTTTTGTTTTTTTGTTTGGTCTGTTTGGTTTTTCTTTATATGCCCCAGTTAAACTCGTCATCCTATAGGACGCTCTCAGCTCTCGTTAATTTATGTAGTCCTGGTACAGAGTTGCAACAGTACCATTTACTTTCTGTAAGGCCCTTACCGAAGAGAGTCCCAGCTAAGAATATCTAGCTTAGACTAGCATAGTTCTTGTGGTTGTAGAACAGTTCAATGCCGTATCAAACCACAAATCTGAAGTGTGTGCAGGTAAGTGCATGCAAAGTCTGTCTTCATACTTTTTTGAAAATGTAGCGTGATGTCTGTGTGTTGGAAGTAGTGGGCGGTACACCGGTCCCTCTGGTGTATCTTTGGAAATTCTTTGAGCGGTGAATAGTCATAACCTTTAGACCATCTTACCACAAATACCTGCAGGTGACGCAACATTCAGACATGGCGGTATTTGCTAATGCTAGCTTATTTATTTGATTGGCCCGGGAACGTTTGTCACATTTGAAGAAAGTGATAACGGACCAGGCAGTGAGTGAAATTAACAGAAAACCCAGGGGTTAACAATTAGCATGGCTTGAGCATCTGTCACGTCTATATACGATATGAGTGGGTACGTTTGTAGCTGTTAACATTTTTTCATAATTATCAAAATTGTTGTATATAGTTGCGTATTTAATTTGATCAATTTTGTTAGTTCCTTCTCTGGGTACCCAGTACTGTGTATTTTCGTGTAGATTCAACTTGGAACCTACTTTCGGTTCCCAGCCCCTACTTTGGTATTTTGGCTCGGTTGTAAAATATGACCCTTATTGAAACTTGAGGGACATTCCAGAGTGATGACCCACATAAATAGGTTGTCGATACTGAATCCACTAGAAAAATAAATACTGCTCCAGACCGTCAAATTGTAAGTGAATCGTGATGTTTTGAGTGCCCACTACTAGTTCGTCTTGTGTTGAACTGTTGAGTGAGTTTGATAACCTGCAGGATTTTTGTAGCATGGTTTGTCAGTCAGTCCTTGTAAAGTAGTGTCCCTGTGTCCACTGTGTTTGTATAAAAGCAGGAATGTTTTAGAGAAATGTTGTGTCTGGATTTGTGTGTGTTTTGTGTTCTTGTGTGGTGTTGAGTGCCGGCAGCTTTGTATGTTAACGTTTGTGTGGATGTATTGCTATAGCAGCAGGTGAAACCTCAGCGTGATGGACAGAAGAAGAGAAAGCAGCCTGTGACCCCGTCTGATGAGCCCGAGTCCAAAATCGGCAAGACGGAGACGGAAGGGGACGACAAGACACATAACGGTACTCATCGGGCGTTTCGCTGCTGCACACTGCCGAACCTCTTACGCCGTTTTCTCCATGTTGCTGACGTTCAGATGTAGTTTTTGACAGAAATGAAAAGATTTTAATTAGAATATTTAGAATGAGTCACTTTTTAATGGTGTTTTGAGAGATTCTGACCTGCTGCTCCATGTGACCCGAAACTGGAGTTTAACCCTAACTCGGAGTTCTTTGGTATTCATTTTTGCAATCAATTTTTCAACACCCTTTCAAACATTATTCTGAGAAGCCGGGAGCTTTCTGTCAATTGTGCCATTTTAGATCAGCCCAAAGATCGGATTGCTAGCTCCTGAGCTGTACCACAGCTACCACCTTTAATTTTAAAACCCATCCTGATCTCAATCTGTCAAATTGTGATTTTTTTTTTTTACATTTATTTTTTTTGCTTGTCAGCAGAAACGGCCGAGAAGAAAGAAGAGAATAAGGATGCTGGAGCTCCACCCATCGTGAGTTTATTCCTATACCTTATTTATTTTTAAAAGTTAATCAAAGTTTGAGTGGACGGGGTGGAAAAGATGTTTTAAGTGAGTAATTTAACTAAACCCTTTAATGGCTGATGAATTACAGGCTAGCTTTAATCATTAACCTTCTGGATGAATTCATGTTGAGTTTAATGTTTATGAATATAATATAAACCCTGGACTATTCTGGATGGTTTGAGAACTATTAAAGTTAAATTGTGACCATTCGTTAACTTTTGTAACAGCCACATTCAGGCCCCTTATTGTGTTAGTAATTTAATTATTTTTATATTTAGTAAGTGATTATTTTTTCCTGTTCATGTGAAATGAGGGCATTTTTGTATCTTGTTTAAATTTTTCTGCAGCTTAGTGTTTTTATAAATGTTTACCTAGTAACAGTAACTAAAGTCAATTAAAATATACACACGTTTTAGAAGCAAATCCAAAAGGACAATAGTGTGAATGTAAGTAACTTTAGTTGCTGAAAAGATGTTTTCTGGTTTTAAGGTGTTTGTAAATTAAAGTTGAGTTCCTCCTTAATTTAGAGAATAGAATTAAAAGGCCAATCTGCCTCATTCGTATTGGACAGATTTTACAGGACTGTGTAAATGTATAATCATATATTGTATTATAAGGCGATGGACATATTGGGCACATGGGTCTCAAAGCCAATTAGAGGCTTTAAAATATGTAAAGAAAGCTTTAAATATATGGGTAAAGTGCAGAAAGGGTGTGATGGGAGCTCTGTCTCAGTAGAAGATTGCTTGAGCTGGTGTCTCTGTCTGTTCTCTAGGAATCTGAACCAGTGGCTGAAGGAACGAGTGGAGGTGAGTCTTTTCTTACTCTTGGTCGGGTTCCTGGTCCAGGATTAAGCCTAGTACTGGGCTGTGTTTCCCTTTTAAATTTGTCTAGTTCAAGTCTAGACTTGACTCTAGTCTAGGAAACCTCCCTTTTCTGTTTTAATCCAGTTCTTGCTTGTTTTGCGAGCTTCCGTTTCTCAACGCCTTAATTTCCACCCTGTTCAGAGACGACCGTCAAAGAGGAGAACGCTCAGCAGAAGCCGAAGCCGCACCAGCAGCAGGGAAAACAGACCCCGCCCTCTGCTTCCAAGCTCAGAAAGAGGCGGGGCTTCTTTGAAAGGTAAGGGGTCCTAGTCGCTGCTCAAAGGTGAGATGCTTCGCTGCGTGAAACCCCTCGCGGTGTCTCCTGTCTCTGAAGAGGACCGTAGAAATACCTGATGCGGTGCAGCGTGAACTTAAACTTTCGACTTGTTTTCTGAGCTCCTTTCACCTTCCTGTGGCTTTTCAGGTTGACCTTCGCCTGCTCCATCTGCAAGTTCCGCTCCTGCTACAGCGAGGACATGGCTGTCCATCTGGAGAGCAAGTTCCACAAAGACCACTTCAGGTTCCTGTCCAACCAGCTGTCAAAACCAACCACTGACTTCCTGCAGGTACGACCAACTGTGGCACGGTGCCGAGTTCTCAAAACCCCACTTTTTTCCACCAAACCCAAACTTTGTTTGTGCGACCCGTGCCCGAGTGGGATTGTTCAGGGTCTCTGGAACTTTCTGCCACTTTTTGGGGTTCTAGAAAGTTCTCACATGCTACGTTCAGGATCTCTGCCCGGCGAGTTAGCCGTGCGGTGTAAATCTTTGTCAGGAATTTTAGTGTGTTTGAGCGCTTCCCCCATTGCCCACTGTTCTGGATAGCGATGTCCCGTGATCACTTAAGGTTGCAAGAATTTTCTCCTGATTTACACGACGATAGAACACCTTCATCCTTAACTCACCCTTCTAGAACGTTCTTACTAATTGCACTTTTTTTTAATGAGCATTCTCCCCATTTCATGGCTCTAGAATATATGCCACCACTAAAGCTTACTGAAATGCATCCTGTCCTTCATTCGGTGCGCGCCCCCCCCCCCCTCCCCTCTATTAATGCTGTTGTACAATTTTCAAAAAGGTTCTCCCTCTAGAATGTAGCATCATCCAGAGCCTGTCCTGAAGAGTGTCTCTGTCTGTCCTGCAGGAGTATCTGAACAATAAGTACAAGAAGACCGAGCAGCGAGTCGGTCAGATGGATAACCACAGCGCTGCCATCTGTCAGGTGTACAAGGAGCAGGACCTGACCAGAGGTTCGTCTTCATTCTTGTTCTTTCTCCTCTGTTTTCTGAAACTTGGAGTGAAATTAATAGGAAAAATAGCCTTTCCAGATCTCAAATATTTGTCATGTGTTCAGTGTAAAACTAGAATGCAACCATATAAGCTCATTTTCCGACCTCAGAGCTTAAAACAAGCCTCCACAGGCTGATTATTTAAAAATACGAAACTGAGTAAATACATGTTTCTTCTCATAACTGACCTGTGCTTTAGCATCTTAAATGCTGTTTTATGATCCGGTCGTCTCTCTAGCTTGCTGGTTTTTGCTCCATAGCTCGATCTGACGTCACTGTATATACTTGGAGACTCTCTTATTGATTCCCAAGGCGACTCGCCCGTCCGCTCGCTCTCTGTATACAGCCCAGAGGTGACACGCCCACAAAATTCCAAACCGTAAACGATCGATACTTGGGCCCCGATCATCTGAATGAAAAGTCGTATTCGAGCACAATGGGAGGCGAATATAGTCGGAACCTTCCCAATATCTCAGTAGCCTCGGTGGAGAAGCGGTGCCGAAATTCGCCTACAGTAACCGTAAAAATAGAACATAATAAAACGAAACAACACGTTTTGAGTTTGTATTCGTGTGCTTCTGACAGACTTTATTCTCTTTGATGCGTTTTGCCTCGTTTGCCACATCGCTAAAGGGGTGTCTTGTGCGTTCTAGAAATCGGAATGGAGCACTTCATGAAGAAAGTGGAGGCGGCTCACTGCGCGGCGTGCGACCTCTTCATTCCCATGCAGTACTCCCTCATCCAGAAACACCTCAAATCACCTGATCACAACTACAACCGCAAGGTACACACACACGTCCAGCACGACACAGATCAGGAGTCCTAACAGTATAGCAGAGCTTTTGATAATGACCCCCTGGCCTCACCTGTTGGTCCTCCAGGGTATGATGGAGCAGTCCAAGAGGTCCAGTCTGTCCGTGGCTCGGAGCATCCTGAACCACAAGGTCATTGGCAAGAAACTGGAGAGCTACCTGAAGGTTCGTGCACTGGAACCCAATCCTATAACAGATTTCTTAGTGTATATGCAGAAATATTTAAATTTCTTATTTTTGGTCACTGGGATTTGAACTTGAACTGCAAGGTGAAACGTTATATAGTTGTTCCACTGGGGAGCGCAGTAGGAGACGCCATTTGCTTAAAGCCAGATTCACACCAGGCCCTGTTGTATTGCTCCCCCTGCTGGCCTGCGCTCACACTGCACTTAAAGTCACCGACGGTTTTATCTTCCTGATTTATACAGTGTCCCATACCTTCAAGAACTGAAACGTGTTTACAACTCAACACCGCGTCCTTCAGTGGCCCTGGAGGACACTGCATTACATTCAGTGATTGGAAGGAACATTTTGTTTTGTTATCCGTTTTGATTAGCAGGGTTTTATTTTGAGATTTCACTTTCCAAGATCTTTTTGATCCTTGTTATGATTTTTGATCCCATTATGTTGTCGTCCCCTTTTTTTAAATGAGTTGTTTCAATGTTATTAGTGTAGTTGTAGTGTAAGAATTGAACCAAATTAGACACATTACTGAATTTGCTGCTTTTTATTTATTTATTTTTTTTAAATTTTTTATAATTTAAATTCTTTATACAATAATGGAAATGATTTTCTGATCTCAGGGTGAAAACCCCTTTACTGGGAACCAAGACGACCAGGATCCCGAGGACTCCATGGTGATGGAGGTGTCCGAGGGTGACGCAGCCAACGAGAACCCGAAGGAGGAGGCGAAAGCGGGAGAGGCGGAGCCTGCTGGTGAAGGGGCGGAGCCAGGACCAGAGGAGGCTGTTGGGAATGGGGAGGGTCACAAGGAAGAAGAGGAGATGAAGATGGAGGAAGGAGAAAGGGAAGGGGACGTGGGAGGCGAGGACGAAGGAGGGGACGTGGGAGGCGAGGACGAAGGAGATGACCTGGGAGGCGAGGACGAAGGAGATGACCTGGGAGGCGAGGACGAAGAAGAAGGGGTGGAGGTGGGAGAGGAGGAGCTGGAGGACGAGCTGGAGGACGAGGGAGACGGTGATGTCCAGCAGGGGGCAACGGAGGCAGCCGGGGAGGCTGACTTTATTGTAATCGAGTGAATGTTTTGCAGCCCCCCTCCTACGGACACCAGCTAGAGAAACCGCACTGCAAAAATGTGGGCAAATTTAAAATGTCTCATCAGAAGGGGGAATTTTGTGTATAGTGTATTTAGAAATGGCCCCAAACCATTTTCCTCCCTTAGATTTATTATGGGGTTGGGTTTTGGGGTTTGTTTGTTTTTTGGTATGTTTTTTGCTGATTTCAGCATCAGGCTACATAGTTTTTCTGTTAATTACTATTGCGATATCTGTCTCTGCAACACTGGTACCACTGAGCCTCTAACCAATCACAGTGTTTCTGACAGGGTGACCAATCACAGCTCCTGGTGAGTTACTGGGTGTTCTGATGAATTGAGGTCTTCATGAAATCCAACAAAAAGTCTTGTTATTTTAATCTTTAACTGTTAGTCACTGATTGGCTGAGGGTTTTTTAAATGGCTTGGATTCTGTTTTTTTTTTTTTTTTGTTTTGTTTTGTTTGTTTTTTTTGGTCAAGTATGATGTTTGTGAACCAAAAACCTAATTCATTCTGACCTGACTGTTTTCCGACCTCTGTTTAATTGCCCTTAAGACCAATGTATATGTAAATGATCTCCCTTCTGATTGGCCTCCTCGTATTACAGCTCTTTCAGGGGCTGAAATGCTCGGCTGCGTAAGGAGATAAACGTATTGGTTTTGTGACGTCACAACTAAGAGTGTTTTTCAAGTTTTTGTTTTTCCATTTATGAACGGAACGCATGGGGAGGAGTGAATGTACATTTTTAAAACTTTTGCAGCGTTTACACAATTTTTAAAGTCCAGAAAAGTTATGAGATGGTCCCTTTAATATTTGTAAGTTGTCGCAGTTCGTAGCAGGAACATGGCAGTGCAGATTTTTTTTCCGTGTTATGCAGCCCTGGTACTAATAATAACGCTTGAAGTCAGTGAAGTATTTTGAATCTTTCTCTCTCGTGCTGAGAAATATTGGATAACTTTGCCCACGTTCAGCCTGTCTGACCCTCGGAGAGATGCAGTATTCCGTAGTCGTGTCGTTCAGGTGTGCTGATCTGAGATCAGAGTGATGTTTTATAATACATTACTTTTTCTAATGGTTTGGACTGATGGATTTAAAGCAGTGATCACAGACTGGCACCACCCTGCATATAATTAAGGGTGAGCAAAACATTACACTGTGACATGGACACACCATGTACCGACTATCTGTATTCATTCAGTACTCAATTTTACTGACTTGATAACTTGGAATGGACTAAAAACGTCTGTAAGAAGTTCTGTAGATCATCTGTAATACTGCTGTAACTTTTCAAAAGCATGTCCTAAACACACACACTCATGAATATGAATATTTTATATATATATAAAAAGGGGTGTGCCAGTCTAATATCATCATCGTTCCAGTTAGCACCACGATCACTGACCCGACACCAGAAAAAACACAAGGGATGCCGTAAATGTTGAATTAAACTGATCAACACGTCGTAAAGAGCCGCCGGCGACTCAGACGTGTGCGGGACTCCAGAATGGACACACTGGAGTTTATAACTTGGGGTTAGGGAGTTGCTCCTGCAGTCACAAGGTTGTAGGTTTGAATCCCAGCACTGTTGGTGTCGTCAAGGTACCGTCCCCACACTCGGCGCCCCTCTTGGTGGCGGACCCCTGCTTCACTCGGTGAATGGGTTAAATGCAGAGAGAGAATTTCACACTGTGTGCTGTGGTGTGTTCACACCTGACTATAAGGAGACACTTTACACAGCGAGCCGTTTCAGTTTCAGACAGGTATGTTAACAGATACGTTGTTAAAGAGAGGGAGAAAAACCTCATAGGTATTAGTATCATGCCACCCCAAATATAATATATAAATAAAATACCCAAATGCAGATTATTTATTCAGTTGCTCCTAAATCCCAGAAAAGTAGGGAAACCCTGATCTGTGAGAAGATTCTGGTCTCCCTGATTTGTATAAAGCTGGTCCTGGAACGACTCCTTCCACTCCCTGATCCCGATTCACCGGACTGGACCCCCTCCTCCGCCCCCAGCCGTGACCTCAGCGCCCGCTGGTGTGTTTCCCTCCAAACACGTCTGACAAAACGTAGCCTGTCTTCACCTCAGTAGGCTCAGTTTCCTCCGTCTTCCTCAGGCTGCCGTGTCTGAGCTCGTTATGTCACAAACGAATTTTGTGTTTTTTTTTTTTTGGATGTGCTGATGAGGGATTAAACTCTGACTGGGATTTGCCATCAGATGACAATAAATGTTTGTAAAGTCACAAACCGCCCTCTGACTTCTTTAATGTTGGATAACGAGAATGATCCTGTACCTTGATTAGTTAATGTCACTGAAGCAGCTCTTCATTAAGGTGATCAGACTAGTGGACGTGGTTTAGGACACAGTATGACTTACTGTGAGCTGTAAAAATTAAGCCATTTCATACAACACCAGAGTTGGAGTTAACGAAGCCACCCTAGCCATGTCTGCTCCACCTTAATGAAGATCTAGAAGCAGGTTGAGGGCGTTTTGGTGGCGTGTTCGTATAGAAACACTTCGGTCTATTTGGGTGACTGTGAACTTTGTGTTTGTGTGTAGCATTAGCCTTAGCCTTAGCTTTAAGCTAATGAACCACAACACAGACTCCAGACGTGTCTTGGCTGATGTGCAAATGAGATTTTTTTGCCAAAATTATTCCTTTAAAAGAAAGACGTTACTCTGTCACAGATAAAATGAAATAAAATTCATTTGCTTGAGGCTTCATTAGCGTCTCCTGAAGCTCTTTTTAGCCTCTTTGTGCTCCTGACGTGTTTCATCCTGGTTTAAGTCCGTCTTCGTTTGTCTTATTGCCATTTTAGACACAACCACTATATTTGCAAAAGCATTTTAATGGCATATTTGTAGCTACATACAAAATCATATAAATACAACCCGCAATCATATAAATACAACACGCAATTTTCTTTTTTCACCCCAATAATCCAAAGAGCTGTCAAAGATCATCATTGGTCCAAATTAACACAAAAAGTTAAAAGTGCCAGATTTCAAGTGTGTCACACCCGCAAGACTAAGACTGTTCCTATATAAAAGCTCAAGCAGCACACATGCATCATCTGAGAAGCTGGTACTGGACCAGTTCATGCACAAGTTTTGGCACCCCTGACAAGTTTTTGTTGATTTTCTTTCAAAATGTTGCCGCACATGCCCTCCGAAGAGGATTTGAACTTAAATACACATCGAAAATCAACAAAAAAGATGTTATTTGACTAGTGGTGTCCAGACTAGTAAGCCCTGATTAATATATAAGGAAATACTTAATGACAAGCCAGTTTCCCAACCCCGGTTCTGGAGCCCCTTGCTCTACAGTTTAGTGTTTTTCCTTCTTCCAACACACCTCAACCAACTAATCAACCCATTAATGGGCCTTTAATAAGTGGGGAAAACACCACAGGCCTCCAGGACCAGGGCTGGAACCCACTGGTGTAGATTGTAGATGTTCAATAGTAGAGATGACAAGCCATGGTGTAAAAACTTAATGTTAAAACTTGTTCTGTCCTAACATCCCCGACTCAAGTCATTGTTCATTAAAAAGCCCCTCCTGACGTGAGTCGGCGTCTTGAAAGCGTGGTCACGTCCAGGCCGAGCGAGGTCTGCTGTGGATCTGTGATAAATAAAAAAAAAAAACAAACAAGAAAAGTCAAATTCAATGAATTGTCTAATGGAGCCTAGCCGATACTCTGTATATTTGATATTAAGATAATTGATTTTGTTTACTGGACAAAACACAGACATAAACACACTTGATAGCAATTTACATGGGAGTATCATTATAAAAATCTTCAGAATGTAACAAGGAAAACAAGGGTAGGTCCCTACAGTGTTTATAATATTTATAATAGCATTTATAAGAAATGTCTCAACAAACAGTAAAGCACTTTTTACCAAAGTCACTTCTCCACAGGTCTCCAGGAACCGTTCTGTATGTAAACTGTACTGTGATGGTACTGAAATTGTATCAGGTTCTGATGTTCCAGTGGATTTCAGTCCGGTAACGGAGTTTCTGACTCAATTCTCTCCACAGTTTATGGCCGGTCGTCCCAAAACCGCGTCCGTGGAG
>JBBJLS010000082.1:19543462-19573740 GCA_037577275.1 Bryconaethiops microstoma
AGGTTTAGGGGGCAATTACTTTTTCACATAGGGCCATGTAGGTTTGGATAGTTTTTTTTCCTTAATAAATAAAATCACTTAAAAACTGCATTTTGTGTTTACTTGGGTTATCTTTGTCTAGTATTGAAATTTGTTTGATAATCTGAATCATTTAAGTGTGAAAAACATACAAAAAAATAAGAAATCAGGATACTTTTTCACAGAACTATAAATTCAAGTTAATAACTGAAAAAAGCAAATATCTGCTCTATACAAGGGGGAAACATTTTATTGGAAAAAAGTGCATCTACCTGAAGCGAATGTAATGTAAACATTTATTTGTATCTTAGGGATTTTGTTCAATACCTGCATTTTCATCAAGTCCTCTTTCTTTGATATTCATAAAAAGTATGTGGATGTAAACCAAGCCACTGATATCATGACATGCTCATATCGTCCCATCTTCATGTGCGCCAATCATCTGTACTTTAAATGCTTCCTGATGTCACGTTTGTCTGTCTTTCCAGTGATGGGCTGGTGACCTGCCCACGGTGTGCCCCATGCCCACTATGATAGGCTCTAGCACCCCACAACCATGGTTAAAGAGAGATGGCTCAGGAAAAACTTTGAGATATATATATATATATATATATATACACAAACACACATATACAGAACGGATATATACGATTTTCTGATCGCAGGGCCAACTCCCCACCACCCTGCCAATTTTCTTTAAAAAAATAATAATAATATGAGGACAGCTGGTGGCCGAGTGATAAGGGTGTTTGCCCTGTGATCAGAAAGTCATGGGTTTGAATCACAAGACTGCTAGTGGCATCTCTGCGGTACTGTCCCCACATACTGCTCCCCGGGCGCTGCGTTCCTGGCTGCCTGCTGCTTCATGATGAATGGCTTAAAATCAGGGGAATAATTTTGTGCTGTTCACACTGTGTGCTGCGCTGTGTTCACGTATGACAGAATGGTCCCTACACACGTATATAATGAGTCTGAGACACACACACAGTTGGGTTTTTTAAGAGTCAATGATGAGGTAGGTACATCATGTTATATTTGATGTTTATTGAGAAAAAGAGATGGACAGAAGATGTTACACCTCTCTCTCTGTGTGACTATGTCTATGGAGAAGGGCCAGAGAGGCTCCCCTTATCAGGTGTTAACAGAGACATGCAGGAGACTTCGAAGGTCAATAGGCCTCCTAAATTAAGCTATACAGATCAGCGAATGGTAACAAGAACAATTTCCACAATACTCACCAGTCAGAATGCACTTAAACAATTATGAGAGCTGGACACACACTGCTAGCGAATCCGCATCTTCTGTGACATACCATGTGCTTAGAAAATTTTGTGGCTGATATCTATTTTAAGGGCTTAAGATTCTGATAATCAATAATATCACCTGATATAATTTTATATTTATCTGTCTGACTTTAATCATTTTAGTCAAACAGTGTTTTACTGATTGATGTGATTATCAACTGTTGAAAATTACAATAATAACAAAAATACCAGCAGCCTAATATATTACAATATATTCTAGCACTAGGGAGTCACCCAAATACTTTGCTACAGTTAATTACCTCATTTCTATCTGCTCCCTTTTTTAAAAAATAATTATTCTTACACAAAATGTTAGGTTTGGATGGATTTATTTTCAAAATAAAAATAAACTGTAATTAGAACTTCCCCTGGTTTATGATACATCAGTTTCTGTTGTTCCACTGAATAATGAACCAAAGAAGACATTCTTGGGCTGTTTCAATTCTACTCTGCCCCTTATAGTTGTTATAGCTTTTAATCCTCAAGATTAATCCACAAAAGACAAACAAGGGCCAAACAGAGAGAGATCCAAAACAAGAGATCAGCCACTGACACCCAAAAGTAATCAATTCCAAACAACTATATGGTTATTGTGCAGACTTTCTCAGTACCTCTCTATAGTCTTTCATTGTACAGTGGAGTCACTGGAGTAACTCAGAGCAAATGCCAGGGCAGGAGAGTAAACCAGTGCAACTAATGAGATTTTGTACTGAACACATCAAGTCAAACATACATGACTTAAAACAGATGGTTCGTACAATCAAACAACAGTGACCTGGAATAAGCTTCTGCCGGTCTTGCATTACTGAATAGTAGTAACACACGACACACTGAGAGTGCATCGCAAGCTACTTTGAAAATCAGTTGAACTGAAGTGTAATGAGTTTTAACATATGCTTTACATAACATCACTCATTCATGGCAATCAGCAAAGATGAACACTTGCTGATAAACAAAAACAAAAAAACACAAAAATCTGGTGCTTTCCAGTTCAGCTGATAATCTTTCTCCCAGTGGACAACAGTGATGGAATCACTCTCCAACTGGGTATCTGAGAAGTCCAGTTCTATTAATATGCTTGTGTGCAATGAGCGATACCATTCACACGCACCAGTCATGTGATGTCTAGCAGGCACAAGAAATGACTCACGTCTCAGAGAATATAAAAAGGAAGAAGGTAACTATCAGCACTCAAGACATTTGGGTCCCATGCTGGCTTCTAACCAAGCCTCCATCGCCAACTCATCTCTCCATGACTACTCGGTTCTTCGGAACCCTTCATATACCCTGCTGTGTGCGGGCGAGAACGCAGATTCCTGGTGGGAATCTTATCTCCTTAGCTGGAGTGTTCTCAGATTAAAACGCGTGGCTTACCTGCTCTTTTGTGTGCTTCCGCGACTGGACTCTTCCTTCACGCAACACTGGGCGAGCTTCCCAGACTATTCTAGTTCATGTCCCGTGACAATACCAAAGAAAAGTACGAAAATAGAAATTCAAGATGTTACACTGGCCTTACATGAATGATACTGATGATCATTACATTTCACTTTCTCAGATGACTCATCTCCTGGAAATACAATGAGTCTGAAGCCTTTCAGTTTGCAGGGATAGTTCTTCATCCAAGGCATTCCATCTGTCATGTGTGCATGTGTTTGTGTGACCTTAGAGTAAGGTGAATTTGGAAAAGAAAAAAACTAAACAAAAAATAAATAGCACAAGCAGTAAATTCTAATGACATTTCAAGCATCCAGTGTAAGTTAAAATATGTCCCTTTTGGCACAAACTGCACTCCTAAGTTTAGTTTTTATAAATTAACTTTTTAAGCATCTGAGAAATTTATTTAAAAACTAGTAACTCACACACTTCTACTTCAGATACAAATGTAAGCTCAGTTTCCAGAACCTACTGCCTGTGAGAAATTCAGCCAAAAGCTAAGTGAGTGCAAATGTTACTACTTTCCCCTGATGTAGGAGTCATCTGTAACAGGCTGAAGAGCTAGTTGTTCACTGCCGACCTCAAAACATAAACAAAAAATATATATCCAAATACATATGATTTTACACAAGGTTGTGTCAAACATGACAAATTTATTTCTGACTGCAGCAAATACCGATCAAATTGAGAAATAATATATTTACATGAATAAGTGGAAAAAGTCTTAAATGTTAACTGAATTTATATGTGAGTAGGTAAACCTCTCTCCTTGCTTACAGTAGTAGACACAGTATAAAATTTTGCGTAACCCCACCATGCGAAATATCAACATAGTTGTACTTTGCTTGTGAGCAAAATTAGTTAATTCAGTGATTAATGATTTCTCTCTGCCATGCCCTTTGAATTGTGAATTGGAACTTAATTCTTAAGACCCAGAAATGACCTCTGGTTTCTGGCCATCCATATCTAAGGAGAAAGTTCAGAAAAAATACACTTAATATATTATATTACACAATAATGCTTCTACATTGGCCATTTAATCATCCACCTGAATTTTAAGTGGTCTTTACTTTTAAGCAAATTAAGTGGCTAATAAGAGTTTGTTTTGTTGCTGGAACCCAAATTTGATTTGGTTGATGCAGGTGCATGGGGAAGATGGTCCACAAGGGCAAAGCCAGGACTAAACGACTGTTTCAGTATCCTCTCTTGATGTATAGCAATACTAGCCAATCTGTTAGGTCATTCATATGCAAATCAGTTAGCATTCTCCTCTAAGCATGTTTAATCAGTTATTTGAAAGACCCGTGAAGAAGGACTTATATATCCCAGACTGTAGTCCAGTGGTGAACCTTGACTATTACATTGACTATAACCTTAACCAATACTAGTAGTGGCTTTATGGGGTTTCTGTATTTTAGCACTAAGAGGTTTGTTCTTTTTAAACTGGTGCCACCTTTTGCAAATCAAAAAGGAGCTATTGATTACACTGTCAGTTCCAAAGCGTGAAATTCTTCTCTGCATTTAACCCATTTAACCCATCGCAGGGGCAACTCCCTAACCACCAGGCCACTAGTCGCCCCTGTATAGTGTTATTTTATGATGTTTGTGTGGTTTTATGTTTCAAAAATAGTCCTTTATACATGGCCATTTTCAAGCCTCTGTTTTCAAACTTTCTTTGCCTTTACGACTGACATATGTAAATGACCTCAGTTAAGAAAGGCTAGCCTGTATAACACCTCATTCAAAAAGCAGGCAAGACTAAAATACTCACTCTTGAATGTGCAGAGCTAATCTCCTGTAGGATGTTTTTTTTTTTTTATCGAGAAACATTGTGTTTCTGATGATATAATTTTTTATTTTTTTATTTTATTAAATCGAGAAACGTGTTTCCGATGATATGATAAAGATAAAATCTCTCTTGTACATCAAACTGTTACTGTAACTGTCAAATGCTGATAAGAATTAAGAAACTACGACTCAAACGTTAATGGCTCCTTTTTTTCTTGAATGCAACCGTTTGAGATACCACATGCATGTAAGCAACTGATTTTATCTGGGATACTTCCTCATCATCTTGACATCGGCCCAGTCACAATATTCAGCAACAGCTTTAGTTGAATGTCAGTAGTTGCTGTCATTGTACAGTTGCCTAACAGCATCTCAAGTTCAATACGCTCTCTTGAACGACTTCTGACCTTTATAATAACATCCTACTGATCGTAACCCCAGCTAACTGGATAGGGATAAGACTCTTTTTCACCAGATTCCTCGCCCTGAACCCTAGTGGACAGTCCCTGGGGCAGAGAATGTCCTCAGACCAAATCTCTTTTTCTTGGATGGAAAAGCTCAGATATGTTTTCCCTCCCTCTCACTTCTCTTTGGTTTGGAGTGCACAGAGAATGTCCCAGTAGAGCATCTGGATGAAGCGTGTCTGTGCTGGATATAAAAACTGGATTATGCAGTAATGGATACTGGTAGGAGCCAGTACATCTACTCAACATACACGTAAGGGCCACATTCATATCTGGTTGTAATATAATAATTAAGTCATCATAACTTCTCATCTCATTACATAAATTAACTCTAGCAATGATCATAATTGAATAATGAATAAATAGCCATGAATGTACTTTCCACAGAAAAGGCATATATTCCCATCTTGGGGCCAAGGCATCTGAAATACAGCTCTTGAACAAATGAACATCTTACACAGTGGTCTACCCAGACAAAAACTGCTCATGTAAATGTACTTGTGTCTCCCCATATACATATTTATATCATTAACATCGCCGGTGGTGATAAAAATCATTTAAATTTGAATGATGCTTTTCTTCTTTTAAGTACCATTTTTGTTCATGCCTTCAATCTTATTTTTGTGGTTGCAGACTCAAATTAGTAATGAATGTTTTGTGTTCTTTAGTTCTCCCCTTACAGTAGTCATCAACTAATCACAGCTACTAGCAACCAGTTGTGACATAGGCCAGTCTTTTATGACTACATAAAACGTTCAATAAAATTACGAACAAAAATAAAAAAAATCAAAGGCAAAAATTACACCGTATAGTTCAACTACGCCCTGCCGCTTTCTACAAACTAGCCCCTGCTCAGTGCTACATCGTTGTGGCCCAGTACTGCTCACAGTCCGGTGCTGGTATACAGCCTGGTGGCTGGAATCCTCGTGTCCTAAAAACACATTAGTCCACTCATTGTGAAATCCAGTCCAAAGTACTCATAGTTATTTCCTGATTCAATAGGATTCAATCCAGCTCATGAAAGCAAAGGCTTCATACATAACTGATAAGTTCAATCAGGGGTGTTAGGACAGGGAACAAACAGTGGGCCCCCAGGATCTCAAAACAGATAACTCACCATACAGTCACTATATCCTGGCCAAACCCTAATTTCAAAGTGCCCACACCCCTTCCCACAGTGGACCAGATGGGCATGGAATTATGCAAGAGAGCCCTGAAGGCATGCTGGCTTCACTATTATTTAGCTTGGAAAAGCCATTGTAATGGAGCCCTGAAAAGTTACATGACATTTTTGGCATCCTTAAACTAAAATAAAAATCTGAAACCCCTGATGATAAGTCTAAACAGTGTCTGGTGTGCATATGGACACAACCTCCTCCCTCAGGACGGTTTGAATTCTGTGTTGGTTCTTTCACCTTGGCCCACCATGCTAGGAAGCATGGAGTATTGCTTAATTGTGAGGATATTAAAAAGTTACAAATATTAAAAATATATTAACAAGTTTTTATTACCATGCTGTCAATGTCACATGTGGAGGACCTCTTAAAGTATTGGTTATCACCAATACTGATAAAAGTAATTTGATATAGCTCACAGCTATATGATCCAGTTCTACTGGAAGTGGTGATTCAAAACTTTAAAAAAACCAAAACATTTCACTAGTTCACTAGTCATAAAGCAATATTTGAAAGAGAATTTAAGGAAATGGATTATACATAAAGGGTTATACATAAGATAACCCTTTATTAGTCCCACAGTTGGGAAATTTGCTTTGTTACAGCAGCTAAATGAACAGAACAAAAGAAGAATGTAGAAGCAGCATAACCAATAGAATAAAAGTTATACACAACAGTGGATAAATGTGATGCGATCTGGGAAAAGCCGTCGGATGTCGCACTGGCCTTTTTTCAGGAAAGAGGGAAAAGGGGTTATATAACGAGGTTATATTGTACTATTTTACATTAAGAAATGAGGACGATGGTGAGGACGACAGTGGAGATGGGGAATTTACCGACGAGCAAGAGGAGTCATGCTATGACAGTAAGCTAACTTTTTTTCCCTCAGTTGTTACACTGCATGGCTGTCAACCTACAATCAAAATAGTCAGAATCTGAACTCTTAATACAATAAAACTAAAAACTTACAATAAAACTTTTTAACTTTTTTTTGCCACTATTTGATGTATCCTGTTTATAAACTTTGGTACCACCTTACATAAAGGGTGAATAAACACAAGTGTTAGGCCTGTTCCCACCAGTCATACACTTTACAGCACAACATTGCTGGCTGTATTGTCATCAAACACCAATTAGCATCTTGTAGCAGTGCCATTAAGGTTCTGCAAACTGTTTTGAAGGTTTTGTGTGCCTTTGAGGTAGCAGTCCACATATTTTACTCCAAAAACTCTATAGTGTTGCTTTAATGTTTCACTATCTCTTAAACTGTTCAAGTGCACAAATGTTAATTTTGCATACACAATCAAACACAAATGACTTATGCAGATTTTCAACATATGGTGTGCCAACTTCACACGGGTTTTGTATGCTTGTAGCAGTGAAAAAAATCAAGGCTGTAGTATAAAAGCGGAAAGTCATTGATTAGCCTGTCTAGGACTGTAAATGTTCATTAAGCAGTAAAAGTTTAGCCTCTTTACTGAAGTCTGATATTTATCATTATGCATTTCAGATGATGATAATCCTGTCATGGAGGACGTCAGTGAGATTCTGCCACCATTACCTATTCCACACCAGGGTGATGCCAATGTTGGGGATCTCTGTCTGCAAGTACAACAACGGGCACCATGTTCAACTCGTTTCTTGCCAGGTGATTCGTTGCTGTTACCTGGAAATGACACTTGGATACTCTTGATCCAAATACTTTACCTGATCAACTTCTGCCAAAGAGTCTTGACACTGAAAGGCAACAGTACCTTTACAATGAAGTTAGGGAATTTGTTGCAGAGGACAAACAAGTCTTGGTTCGCCCGCAGCCCCAGGTTCAGATGAGTTAAGTGATTCTGGTGATGAACTGCTTTGTTAAATGCAGGTCAGGGTCGAGGCCAGTTTTAAAAGAAAAGACGTCTTGGTGCACTGAATGCCTATAAGCTGCTGTAGATATGTTTATATTTTCTGTCATTTCAAGTATGCTATGCCAAAAGTGAAATTTTTAAAAGGATATAAAACAGTGGTTCAATCAGTATAAACTAATTGATGTATAGTACATAAATAAGACTTAACATGTTTAATATATTGTATGTGTTTTTACTTGATGTGCATGTCATGTATGTATCATATGTAATTAACAAACTTATATTGTATAATAATAAATGCCTGATAACAATAATCACTGTACATATTACTTTACATTTTGTTTAGGTCTGTATGGTTATTATTAGTAGTAGTAGTACTATTATTATTAGTATTAATATTATTATTGTTAGCAAAACATATCTTAAATATGTTTTATCAATATGATATGTGTTGTTGGAGCCAAAATTAACCTTCTCTGTGTGAGTCTTTTGTGTTAATGTTTTACTAAAGTAAAGTGATTCATTATCTTCCTTATCTTCTGCTAACATACTGCTCTGATTCAATTTAGGATCCTCGTCTTCAAAGTGTTTTTTCTCAAAATTCCATACCAAAAAATCCAACTGTTCAACTGACTTTGGGCAATAATAACATTTGATATGGACAAGGTATGAAAAGAATGAAAACATATTTGAAAAGAGCTTGAAATAGGCTTTTGGATGGTCAAATGCCACCATGTGAAGGGTTTTCCCAGATCCCATCACGTATAGTATACAATAAAACCAAACAACACAATGATCCTCCAGTACTGCTGTGTTCCTCCTAGACCACAGCACTCCTCCAGGACCACAATGTTCCTCTGGAACCATAATGTTCCTCCAGCACCGTAGACATTCCTCCAGGACCAAACACACCTTCCGCCCCGATCCTCACCATGTTCTACAGAGGGAACATAGAGGGCATTCTCTGCAGCTGCATCACAGCCTGGTGTGGGAATTGTAACATTTCAAATCACCAGAATGGGGAACAGTTTCTTCCCTTAGGCCATCAGACTCCTCTCGCGGAACTGAAGCATAAAAACTCTCTGCTGCTAGAATACAGTTTTTACTTTTCAAAATACTGTATTTATCCTCACTGTAGCTGTTGTCAATTTCACTGAACATTGTCTTGTCCTGTCTTGTCTAGTTCTACTGTTGCTTTTGTTCTTTGTCCTGTCTGCACTTGTGGTCTTGTATTCTGTTCTGTTCTGCTATTGTGTTGTTTCATTTTTCACTGTGTAACGTGTGTATATGGTAGTAATGACAATAAAACCCACTTGACTTGACTTGACTTGAAAAATGTTCCTCCAGGATGATAAGATTCCTCCAGGACCACAGCGTTCCTCTAGATCCACAATGTTCCTCCAGGAGTGTAACATTCCTCCAGGACCACAGCATTCTTATAGAACCACAATGTTCTTTCAGGACCGTAACATTCCTTCAGGAACAGAACATTCCTCCAGAATCACAGTGTTCCTCCTGGACCACAATATTCCTCCAGGATAGCAGTGTTCCTCCTAGACCATGGTGTAACACCAGAACAAAAACTGATAGGGCTGGTAGTAGCCTAGTGGGTTAAAGACTTGGCTGTGAACCCAATGAGCACAAAGTTGTACTTTCTACTGTTGTGTCCTTGAGCAAGACACTTAACAGGGGGACTGTCCCTATAATTAATTATTGTAAGTCGCTCTGGATAAGAGCGTCAGGCAAATGCTGTGAATATAAAATGTAAAACGCCACAAGACTAAACAAGTTCATGCAGGACAAACATGCACTGAGTGAAAAGTGAGCAAGAAAAAAACAGGACAAAACAATTTACTGCAGTCAACAAAAGATGCTACAGTACATAGGTGAATGCATACAGTATTATAACAGACACTATATTCAAGGCATTACGTGTATAAAAAGGCAAATATAGAGGTAAACACCAATAAATAGTAATTATGCAAATAGCAGGACAGAGAATGTGCAATATACAGTAAATAAAGAGTGTTTACAGTGGCACTAGGGGTGTAAGTTGTTTAAGGCAGAAAATGGGTGTGCAAGCTGTGTGTGTGTGTGGGGGGGATAAGGTTGTGTGTGGGGGAGAAAAGGTTGTGTAAGGGGTGTGTGGGGGAGAAAAGGTTGTGTAAGGGGTGTGTACTGAATGTGTGAGGAGTGTGTGTGCAGTGTTTGAGCGGGGGTGTGTGGTTATCCACTATGCTGGTGAATGTACATGACATTAGAATGTATTGGACAGACTTAACAGAAGTCAGATTAATCCAAGCTTGCTATATTCGTCTAATACAATGTGATAAGGCTTGTGATTGATTCGAGTGGGACAGCGCCCCTTCCAGGCCGTGTTCATTAAAGGTGGATTGCAGCCTAAAGGATGTCCTCCAGACAATTAGCTTCCTGATGCTAATCATTGTCTTCACCTCTCAGGCTGTGATTACGGAGCTGGCCGCCTACGGGGCTGCAAATTTTGCTCTTCTGGAAGCTGATTGGTCGCATTTTCCTCAGTCACAGCCTGCCCCCCCCACTCCACCACCCCAGCCCACAGAGCATGGAATGAGCTGACAATTGACCTTCCTCATTTAATAAAAGCTCAAACAGAAGACACAGCAGATGCATTTTAATTGCCCTCCCCCCCAATTACTCGGCCTCATCCCGGGCAGCTGTTGCCGCGTTGGGATCAAATTATGGGCTGCACTCTGCCCAGGCATCATGAATGTGATGGTGAACCATCGGGGCAGAAAAACTGGGCTATGTCCCATTACCTCCTTTTAAGTGGTGAAAGAATAGTTCAGCAGAAAATAAGACCACCCCCACCTCCCTCTCACCACAAACGTGGTTGACCTGCCAGGGGACGTCTGCCGTCTAAAGTTTTCTCTTTTAATTTTAGTGCAAAGTAGGTCACTAGTTTCACTGATGATTGTTTTGTACTTCAGCCTAAAGTGCTAAAATGAGATCACACCTCAACCTGAAGGGGGCAGGACCTTACCTGTGTGTAAACACAATCTTAGCAACTGAAATTATCTCAATTCAAGGCAATGAGTGTTATATTTTTGATCTGATGTACATATTTTTTAGTTTATTTTGCTAATTGTAGTGACTCTTTAGCCATTATCTGATCCAGCACATCTTTAAACATTTAAACCAGTTTAACCATTGGATAGCTCATTTTGTCGTTGTTGTTAAATATGTTTGTGCTTGTGCGCCAGCATTCCACACTAAAATTTGACAAACTGTTACTTTGTGTTCATTCTTGTATTGGCTCTGGTTGCACCATTTGACTGCAGAGCTGCAGCTTCAGAGCAGCAGTGTCAGACTGGCAGCAAGACACACAATGACCGTCTAATGTCTATTTGATGTAAATATATACATTTTTTTAAATAAAGACATTAATTTTCTAAATATCTCCTTGTCAGGGAGATGATGTTCGCCTTAATGGTAAAGAGACCCGTTTGTGTTTGACTTTCAGCAGGATAATCATGTTTGTACAAGAGCACCCGTTCTGTGGTTGCTATGGTTACAGTGTGATAGTAGTGATGAATGAATAAGGGAGAAGATAAATACTGGATAAACACGGTTTATAAAGGCGCGTAACCAAAACAACATCTCTGCAGGGTCGTTTGCTGCTGTTGCTTTGACATGTGTCAGGTGGTTCAATAGATGTGTAAAATGTAAAGAGTTGTGTGTGTTGTGCTCTTGAGTGTCCTGCACGGTGCTCCGACCGTCAGTAGGTTTGTCAGCTGTTGGGACGCAGCCTGAGTTAAATGTGATTTAGTTACTGATGGACTGTCAGATGTATAAAAGTATAAATATTAAACTCTGAGTGTAGAGACGACGGCATATCGACTGTTATCCTGAATTAACCTGAAGTGTTGATCAGCAGATAGAAGTATTCAGTGATGAATGTTCCAGATCACACCGGTATGATGCTACACTTGAACGGAAAGTAGTCAGGTGCCGCAACCATGTGACACTTAAGGGTTAATACCTACCACCCTTATTATACCTACCACCCTTATTAAATAACAAACCACCTACTGACCATTAACACATGTCCACGTTTACAGCAACCGCACAAAGAAGTAAAGAAGTGAGATTTCTATGTAATTTTCAATTTACTTTCAATTTAATGTTGTTTTACTGTGATTATATTTAATTTAGTGATTGTTGAGCACACATGAGAAACTGCATTACGTCCATACAGCGCATACTCCTGTAATCACGTTTCACTTACAGAGATCAATATTGCATTAATCTCTCAGTCTGTGTGAGGGAAGATATTGTTATGTCAGAAAAAAAGAGACTTAATTACAGTCCATTTATTCGTCATATCAATAGGAACTGACTTCCCACAGAAATCAGCATGGAATAATAATGAACCTCAAAACCTGATCACATCTGAATTTAACTTTAGCATCAGGCTCGGCATCAACGAGGGGGCATGATTAGGCTTTATTTGTCAGAAAACACCACATTTTTGATTAATCACTAGTGATCCACAAAAAGGACAAGGTTAATTTATTGTCACTCTTAACATGTTAACACATGAAGAACGGAATTTGCGACATTAGAAATTTAACAATTTATTAAGTGATGAAACTGTTAGAGGTCCCATGGCATGAAAATTTCACTTTATGAGATTTTTTAACATTAATACGAGTTCCCCTAGCCTGCCTATTGTCCTGCAGTGGCTAGAAATGGCGATAGGCAAAAAGAGTGCCTTGATCAACCTTGAGAGAATGACAGCTCAGATGGCCCAATCTGGAACTGATGACAGACAGGGAAAGGTTAACTTCCCTTTCTCATGCTTTGCCAGCCCAGAGAATTGGGCCCCCCTCGCCCTAAAAATGAGCTACACCGACTGTCAATGCGATCGTGTGAGAGATCACTTTTTCCTCTAGAGACATCATGGCTTGCAACCAAATGAAGCATGGCAGTTGCTCGGTGCTTAGATATACAAATCAATTAAATTACCGTACATTGACACAATATTTTGAACTAACTATTCGGAGATGTCCTGCTGTAGTCACTGAGTTTCAACTTCTTCAGGTGCATCCCAATCTGGATCAGATTCTGGGTCAAAGTAGAAAGCTTGAACGACTGCGTGTCTACTAGCCATTGCTACTGTAAACATTAGCGCATGGTAGGCCTACAGTGGCCACAAGCTGGCCCCTCCCACACCCTCCACCTCGCCCTGCCTCTCTCCTCTGCATTATCATTTAAAGCTACAGACACAGAAACGACACGACCTGGGGAAATCTCATTGTGGGACTGGCTCGACGTGGCAGTAATTCTGCACCAAGGCTGAATTTCAGGAATGAGACTTTAGATACAGTATTAGGGAACCACTAGGACCTATACAAAAGCATACAAAAGCAGCATGTCATTGGATCTTTAATGAGTGCATTTAAAGTTAAAGGACAGTCAAGAATTTGACTCTGCATCACCACACAACCAGTTTTTTTTTAGTTTTTTTTTTTTTTTACATATTTTCATTAATAGTTGTTCACTCAACAACTTTCTAATGTTTAACAAGAACAAAAATCTGCAGTTTATGAAATAAATGGATAAGAGGTACAAACCTTTTGACTAGTAGTGAAATTCAAATGGTTGTGCAATACACAACAACGTTTTTGTTTGTTAAGACACACAGTGACCTACCTATGAATCATTGAAGCAGAACAAAACACATCTAACTTAAATCCTGAACCAGTGAAGAAACAGGTGCAGATGATTACAGATGATCAGGCGGTGATCAGTATACTGGTGGTGCTGAATGCTGAGTGGTTGCAAATCTTTTATCTAGGCTCCTTGTATCTTTAGGCACTTTGCAGCCTGTCACAGTAAAACATTTGTTCCCATTTCTTTCATGTAATCTACTCAGTATACCAAAGATAAGACTGTCTGAGAGGCAGAAAATAATATTTTTGTACCAACAAGGTGATTCAAAGCAAAATATATGGAAATGAGGGTTGGCTCAAGATTTTTCCACAGTTCTGTATATTTAGAGTTATAGTCTGCTGTGAAGCAAAGCATGTACAAACTTTTCTGTCTGTGTCACATGTGGCAGCAGCAGCAGAAACAAGTGTGAATGCAGCAGCAGGTGGATGTAATTATGATATTACAGAGAAAACCTGTTTTCCTCTGTGTGTGTGTGTGTCTGTGTGTATGTGTGCCCAGCATGGCTGAAACAGAGCCAGTGCACAGAGAGCACCTCAATAACATCATCAGCGGTGGAGGGAAATTTTTCCAGATTGGAGAGAGATAAAAGAGTCAAACTGCTCAGAGTGACCGCACTAACCTTCAGAAGCATCAGGAGTTTTGGGAGTTTTGTGACCTTCAGGAACCTCAGGAGCTTCAGGAGCTTCAGGAAGTTTGGGAGCTTCATGGCCTTTGGGAGTTTCGGGAGGTTCAGGAACTTCAGGAGCTTCTGGAGTTTCAGGAGCTTCAGGTGCTGGTTTATTGTTAAAGGATGTGGTGCTGTGATGTTTCTGAGGATTTTTCACTGTAGTAAAATAAATATGTAAGTCATTTACATCATTTATCAGACCCTTTTATCCAAAGCGACTTCCACTCCCTAACTACAGGGAACAGTCTCCCTGGAGCAACTTGGGGTTAAGGGTCTTGCTCAGGAACCCTGTGGTGGTGCTGAAGGTAGGATTCGAACCCACGACCTCTTGATCCAGAGGCAAGTATCCTACCCACTATCCTCATATTTGATTTTAGTATGGAAACACTCTCCAAACTTTCTGATCATTCCAGACTTGTGTCCAAAGGAAATGTAACTGTATTGAATTTTTAGCCCTACATACCCATAATGTTGAAGTTATTTAAAATTCTGCAACTGTACTTTCAGAAATTCAAGTGTACAGACCAACCAGGGACAGCTCAGTGCGGAAAGATATGATGAGAACCAGGACAAAGCTGTGTCGTTTATTCCTATGGAAGCTAAGCAGTTTAGGAGAGTAAGATGGGAGATCCGCCATCTTTGTCTGCTGGTTTTACAAGCATGCATAAGACGCCGAGCGCTATGGCTACAGGCGAAGGCAAGTCACACATGAAGTGTTCATCTGGCTCTGGGTCTGACTCGTTGTCCAACATATAGGGCTGGATAGGGCCTCTCTGTCACGTGTGTCAAACGCACAGTGTTAGCATGGGATGGGTGGGGCGTGGCCAGCAACAGTTTATTTCTATAAAAGAGTCCTTAAACGGCTCCTTTTGAAAGGGACTGAAGCTGTCAAGAATAGAGCTGGTGAGATCTCTTTATGTGAGATTGATTTTGTGCAAAGAACTTCATGAACACGTTTTGTACAGCCCATAGACCTGTTATAACTGAAGTGAGTTTTGCATAAAGTGTCCCCTTTAAGTACTCTCTGCAACCTTTCCTTCTCTAAATGGTGTTTGCATGAAAAGCATATCTGCTGTCAGCTCAACTGACTACAGTCACAAATTTAAAAAATGTACCTAAAAGTTCATGTTACCATTGATCATATTAAAAATATTTGTGTCAATAAAAATGTTAATGTCATCTCAATGTTGGCATTTAGTACTTGCTTTTTCGTTCCACCAGGGGTCACTATGGTCATGCTATCCATCATCACAAGCACCAAAGCTCCAAAATCAGGTAAGCCTTAAAGTCATCCAGACAGGATACAGGATGGCACAGTGGGTTAGGAAAGTAATTTCATGGACATTTTAGAACAAAATGTCTACCATTTTGAAAATTGTCTTCTCCTACCTCAGGAACATAAAATTTGCTAAACAAAAATGTGTGTGTGTGGGGCGGGGGTGTTGGGTACTACCAATAAGAACAGATAATTAAAATAAAGTGCATTCTCTTATTGATCTTACTAATCTTTCAGCTCCTCTGGATACCACAATGTCTGCAGAATCCCAGGTTTGTGACAATTTCATTACATACAGTGTCTGGTAATCATGATGTCTGACCTTATTACAGTCTCCACAATTGGTAAAATCACGCCAAGATGGGTAACAATCAGACCACAATTGGTAAATCAACACCAAGATTAAGAAAATCTCACCTGTATTTGTAAAAACCACACCAAGACTGGTAAAAAAAAACACATCAAGATGGGTAAAATCACAAGACAGGTAAAATCCCATCAAGTATCACATTGGTTACAAATTACATCAGTATTGTTACAAATCACACCAAGATCAGTAAAAATCACACTGAGATCAGTAAAAAAATCAGTAACAATGTATAGCAAAATAAGTTACCCTTAACTGACAACTAGTCGTATGTATTTTTCACACCAATATGTGGAGAGAGTCTCTGTGAATGTAGATACTGTAATAAAGTAGAACAAGAACATAGTACATTGAAGTAGAGTAACATGGCTTTTGCTCAGTGAGTATTATTTATTTCTGTAATTTCTTTGTCTCTTGTTATTGATCAGGCTGTGGCAACATATTTAGACATGGTGCTGAACACTACTGAGCAGCTTCTGAAGACTGATTCAACAAATTCAGATAATCTTGCTTCTTATGGGAACACAGTGTTGAACATGACTCAGAAGCTGGTGTCCATGCTGGTGAAGCCAACAGAACCTTTCTACTGTGCCCACATCACTCATGAAGGCTTAGGTAAGGGACTACATAATTACATGTTTTAAAGGTAAAATAATACCCACTATTCCCTACTCTGGATCTTAAAGCATGATCCTATTTTTACCAGAAGCAAGAACTCAGATGTAGTTAATGAATGATTGCTGTTTAGTTAATGTTATACATTTCTGCACAAATATTCACTTCAGATTTACACACCAAATGTATTTTGTCTTTGTTCTCATGTCCTTAAATACAAAGAATGTAATCATAAACATAGATGTTTAATAACAAGATTGATAAAGGAAAAAAGTCCTAGATATCAATACCGGAAGTGCAAATGTTACCTTATGTCATTACAGGACACTTAAGAGACGTCGAGTGCCATCCCCTACCATTCCCCCATCATCAAATATTTCATTTCGTTTTGTCCGTCACCAACCCCCTCACCACCCCCACCACCCCTGAACACATATTTAGTTTTTGTTTAATTTGTTGTCCACTGTAAGGGGCCAGCAGAAGGAGGTGGAGCACCTATATGTCATACCAGCATCTATTAGTCATAATCATTCATCTCAGTGGCACCTACAGGCAATCCATAAAGCCACCGCTGGCAGCCTCACTCACCGCTTTGAGTCTTTGTGAGAACCAGTCCACCTGTCATGTTATGCAAAACCCAGCTAGTAATTTGGTATAGGCTCTCAAATTGACCTCCTTGGTCTTCCTGCTCTCCCTTACTCTTTTTTTCAGGGGCTTTCTCCCTTGGGACTAATCTGCTGTTCTTGAATTTTTCCCATTTTCAGATTTTTACCTCATTTCTTTAATAAAGAGGAACCTTTCTTTTTTTTGGTTCCAACCCCCTGCTACTCAGGGAATTCATGGCCAGCCAGGGGCCAAGCTTTTTGCCTGCTCTCACCTGCACCACGAACATAAGTTTGGTCAGTGGTGAGTGTTATTTACCATTACTCCCTGCTTGTGTTTCACTTCATATTGGTTACAGTAAGACACAGCCTATAAAATGAACCCAGTGGAGTCAGATGAGGGGAATGAGGTCTGGACTGCCTTGGCCAGCCAGGGGCAGCCACTGACTGACATGAGCAGGCCCTGCTGCAGATAATAGCAGGCCCTTTCCGCAGTCCCTACTACCTCGGAGCTGAGGGCTCCCCTGGCGCTCCTAAGCCCATGCAGCTAGGGTATGCATGGTTATCCAATCAGGAATGGGAAGGTCATATGAGGGAAGGGTGGTGCCTCTACTGTGACCACTCGGGGCACCAACACCCTTTCTGCCCTGAGCTTAGGGAAAAGATGGGCCCCGTTATAGTGATCTGGGACCCATGATGGGCCGTTAACCTTCTTCCAAGCCCTCTGAGGTGTCCCTCACAACAATTCTAGCTGTAAACCCTGAGTGTAAGGAATGCCTCAGGGAATTTGTAGACTAAGGGGCAGTGGATAACCTCACTGATACCACCTTGGCAGCAGATCTAAAGCTGCCTATGGTGTCCTGGCTATTCCTTGGTCTCTAGGCCAGTCGCTCAGCAGATCCTGCCACTTGTCCTGCACATTAGACAGTACCATGAGCTAATCTATGTGTTTGTGGTGACTGTATATGACTGCACTATTGACATCCTGCCTGGTTCTATTCCCCCCTCTTTGTCAAGTCCCAGATGTAAGGCCATGGATGATAGCATCTAAGAGGCATTGGCATCTGGTTTCATCAGGCCCTCCACCTCTATGGCAGCAGTAGGGTTCTTCTTCATAGGGAAGAAGGATGGGGGCCTGTGCCCCTTCCCTTCAGCATTATCTTGTTGAACTAGATAACGATCAAGAATCATCATCCTCTACCCTTTATGACCATGGTCTTCGAGGCTCTCTAGCAGGCCTCCATTTTCACTTGACTAGACTTATGCAGAATCTATAACCTTATCTGAATCTGCGAAGGTGATGAGTGGTAGATGGTGTTCATCACCACGTTTGGGCACTACGAGTACCTTGTGATGTCCTTGAAGTTGAATGCACAGGCTGTTTTGCAGTGCTTTATAAACAAGGTCCTGAGGAAAGTCCTGGACCACTACGTATTCGTCTACCTGGATGATATTTTGATTTACAGTCAGTCAGTAGATGAGCACATAGTTCATGTCAGATGGGTCATCCAGCTCCTCTTAGAACACCGGCAGGGGGAGAAGGGGAGGAGGGCGTCTGGTGAGTGACAAGCATTATTTACCCTGTCTCTCCTGGTTCATATTTTACTCTGCATGTTTTTAGAATATTTATTGTCTTTCACACTCTACAAATTGGCTTGAAAAGCACCTCTGACATTCATAAATCAGTGTAAAAATTTGTGAAATACCATAAAATCATGTTGAACAAGACTGGAGAGGTTCATGAGAATTGATCATAGCAAACTCATTCTAGGGCAGAGTACGTGAAAAAAGGTCCTCCACAAAGACAATAATTGTTTGGTCAATTGTGGCTATAAACATACATTTTAAAATAATTCATGATTTTCACTCTTAGAATGAGTTTGAGACGACTACTGGGTGGATGACATGAAAAATCCTGGACTACAATTCAATTTTGAATTACCACAGTAGAAAGAATTTGGTAGGCCTCATGATTCAGGTTGATGGGCAAATACATAAATTGTGGATCTGTGGCACCACTATCAGGCTGAATGATGTAATTTCAGATTGAAGCTCTCTCTCTTTCTCTCTCTCTCTCTCTTTCTTTTTCTTTCCAGCTGGTGTGCACAGTGCTGGCAGGTGTTCTGCACTTCCTCTTTCTCTCTTCTTTTGTGTGGATGTTCATTGAAGCTGTGCTGCTCTTCATAAAGAACCTCAACAAGATTAAGTCAAAAGAAGAGGTGGTTGGCTGGAAAAGGCTGATTGTGATTGGATACACAGTTCCACTGATTACAGTGATACTGTTTCATAACTACAAGAGTGAAGAATGGAATGATAAGTAAGCTCACAGGACTTTTATACGTTGATTTGTAAAAACAATGTATGTAAAATTGGATTTAGAGTGTGATATTTTGTCATTTTGTGTATATATGTGTGTTGGTTTTTTGTAGATTTTGGTTTAAGACAGAGAAGGACCTACTTGTATCATTCTGGTTGTAAGTAAAGTGTTCCAGTATTTTTTTATTTGTTTGGTATGATGTGGAACCAATTATAAATGGGCTTTAGGGTTGGTTGTGTTGAAGCAGGTTAAGGACATCAGATATTTTGTTGCATTCACAGTTAACTCTGAATAAAAAATGTAAATGACTAAAAGATAAAACAGAAGAAGAAGAACATGATTAATTAAACTCTTTTTTTTTCTTTCTAGGCAAATACGATCCTCTTCATCAGCATCTTGATCATTATGATCTCAGCTCTGAAAGTCAAATTGTCTAAAAGTCAAATCTCACAAATCAGATGCACTGAAAGTGACTATCAACTAATCAAAACCGTAGTCCTAAAAACCATTATCCAGTTTTTTATCATTGGTTGTCCCTGGATTTTGGGTTTCTTTACAGAGGGTAATCCAGGGTTGGAGATTATCTTCCAGTGCTTCATCTCCCAGCAGGGCACTTTCATCTTCCTGGTCCACAGTTTGCGCAACCAAGAGGTGAGTCCTTTAACTTGTAGTTTATAGCCTGTCCTCATCACTTATGTCCTGTCCTCATCATCTACATCCTGTTCTCATCACTTACGTTCTGTCGTCATTGTCTATGTCCTGTCCTCACTACCTACATCCTGTTGTCATGGCCTATATCCTGACTTTATCACCTATGTCCTGTCATCATTCCTCATGTCCTGTCCTCATCATCTATGTCCTGTCGTTATTGACTATGTCTTGTCCTCATCACTTATATCCTGGCATCATTGCCCAGGTCCTGCCCTCATCACTTATGTCCTGTCGTCATTGACTATGTCTTGTCCTCATCACTTACATCCTGGCATCATTGTCCAGGTCCTGCCCTCATCTCTTATGTCTTGTCGTCATTGCTTCTGTCCTGTCCTCAGTACCTATGTCCTGTTCTCATTACTTATGTCCCATCATGCAGAGTCCGCTTGAAAAATGGGTACATAAAACCTAAACTAACCAGATGAAATGCAAAAAAATTATAACATTAACATGAACCTCTGACTTTCAGATGTGAAAATTCCATTTCTCAATTGATTTCCCATGTAATCTAAAATCACTTTACTTGCCTTTACTTTTCCAAAAAGGACTCATCTTAAATGAAAAAAAAAAAAACCTAAACTTTTTGCTAAACTACATCTTCGCTCTTTTAAACAATCCTCAGCTTCTGTCCTGTCACTCTCCTCTTCTGCTCTCAGGTGAGGCAGGAGTATCTGAGGTGGTGGCGAGCTTTCTGTGCCTCCTGTGGTCCAGGTACACCAGAAAACCAGGAGGACACAACTTCAAATTGCTAAATTTTTATTCTTATTTAGCATGTTGTTCTGCTTTTCAGAGACTGAAGTGCTGTAATATTACGTTTATTCTGTCTTTTCTTGGGGTGTGAGTGTTTAGTGAGAATCAAATTCTGTGAAGTGTTGCCATAATGTAATAGCAAAGATAATCTGTTTGATTCATTATTGCTTATATGATTGTTGTTAATGTTCTAACCTGGCCAACAGAGACATGACTGATGTCTGAAAAGGTTTAATTTGCACACCAGTGTGTATTTGTATGTATATTTTTATGATGTTATACAAAATATATTTTTGGGCTACATTTGATTAACCACACACAACACAACACAACAATATATATTAATATTAATATGAATCCCCTAGAGGAATTAAATCATCATAGTGTAACGTCCTAATATTTATGGGGTTCTTATTTTGACACTTGGTGAGGTTTCCCTGGTCGGCTTGAAAGAACAAGGACGCACAGCCGGGCAGGAATCAGTCTATTATTATGTTCAGGTGTTTGGGGTTTTGCACTGCTGTTATAAATAGCCTGTTTTGTGTTCCCTCCTTTGTCAGTTCACCCTCACTTTACCCCTGGTTTGTGTTCGTTCGGGTTTTGTCTTTGTTTGAGTTTTGCCCCACGAGCCATCCTTTGTGTTTTCCTTAAAATAAAGAAAACCAAGCATGGAAGTCTGCATCTGCGCCTCTTGTCTGAACGGGCCGAGCCAGTTCGTGACACATAGCAGCCAAATACATTAAAATGTAAATGACTGCAGGTACACAAATGTCATTATCCAACAAAATATGAGGTATACAAAAGTTTTTGCCTTTTCTTTAATGCTTTTTTGACATTTATATAGCACAGATCTGTTTATTGTGTATAAAAATGGTGCATCATGAATCTGGCAGCAGACTGGCACCACCCTGTGGCCCCACTGACCTGAGCAGTTGCCTTTTCTACCCTTTGCACATGTTGACTCACAAACATGTTTTACATGATTGGAACAGTTTCAACCAACTTCCTTTTATTTTAATTGCAATGTACTTCTAAGCAGTCATGCTCATGTAAATTATATTAGGAATGAATTAGGGCCATGGAAAAGTTAAGCAATGTACAGGGGTTCATTATCACTGACAGAAACAGAAGTAAGATGTTTTTACATCTTCAGACTACATAAATGTTTTTTCCACAGTGTATCAGCAATCACAATTACTTTAGCAACCGCACAATCACACTTTGCACTTTCTTGTGGAAATGCATTCTAGTCACTAATAATGTGTTACTGAGCTATAAATTAAATCTATTAGTCTAGTCTCTTTTCTTCAATTGCAGTGAGCTGTACAGCAGGTTCTCCAGAGTTTTTTTTTCCCTTCTGGTTCCACAAAGGTGGGTCCTGCTCTGATTGGCTTTAAAGATGCAAAAAAATACGTAAATGAGTGATAAATTATTAGTTAATTTCTTTATGTCCACTTTGGCCATTTACCTACATAACTGTTTTTCCTTACTTGTGTATTAACCTCTGACTTTTTTTCTTTTGACAGGGTTAGTTAAGGTGTGTATCTAGGCTGGCAGTAACCTGGTTAAAGCAGATGTTGATTTAAGTATAACTTTACAGGTATGAAGAACAGATGTGGACTACTTAATCACTGATGTACGTCGCTCTGGATAAAATCGCCTGCTAAATGCCGTAAATGTAAACATATTAGTTGTTACATGTCTGGTGTTTGTCCCCTTTCTAAACAGGAGCTGCTGCTGACCCAGACTCGTCCATTCATAAATCATCATTGGATGAATGGATGGATAGATGGATAGGTAGACAGAAAGGAGATGGCTCTTAGCATTGCTCTTATTGTACATTATAATATAAAAGAAATTGATGAAACAATCAAACAAAACATTGCTCTGTGCTTGTCTCTTTAGTGTGCCTTCCAGACTACCAAGGAGCTGACGGCCTCATTTTTGTGGTTTGGGCCAGGAAGCAAGCTGCTCTCACTCTCTCACTCTCTCACTCTCTCTCAATAAAATGTAATATGCTTTAGGATGGTTAGGTTTTTAATTTTGCTGCCATTGTTCATTCATGACTTTTGTTGTACAGCACTTTGGGACAACTCCATATTTGATTAATAAACTGATATTGACTTTGCTTTCTGTATCGTCATTGACTTTTGGTTTCTCTCTTTCTTTCTTTTCTCTCACATTCACAAACATATTCATACATCACAAATTTCTAAAGTAAATTTAGTGAAAACATAAAAATGAGAGTGGTTTGGTTAGGCACCACACCTCTACACTTTTCTTAGAATCAATTATTTATAATCTATAAAATATATATATATAAAAAAAAAACACATAACAAACCCATGCAACCCTGGAACCCTGCTTTTAATCCCATTATCACTGGCAGACCGCCAACTGCTGCTAAATATTAATCTGTGACATCACCAACTGTTAGGGGCAATCCAGCCAAGCAGAGGAATTTAACACCCGAAAGCCAGTATATAAGGGTTCTTGAAAAGTAGCATAGAAAGTGTGCAGACGTTCCAGTGTGTATGTGTCAGTGGAGATGTTATAGAAAGATAATGTGCCTGCTTCCCAGTCCAGAAACACCCCAATCCTTGTAGAGCAGGGAATGGACTTGAATACAGTTTGCTTACAGTGCCAAGCGGTGTAACTGTCATGGCAGCAGTAGAGTTTCCAAGACACGTCGTTGTGTCCCAGCCAGCAGTCCTCCCCTTGTCCCTGACGCTTTATTCGCTTATAAGCCACCCCGATATGAACTCCTTCTCCACTCCAGCACACCTCCCAGTAACACCGTCGTGACAGAGCCTCCCTGCAAAGCACCTGCTCCTTGAATATAAACCTGTCCGGGTGGTGGGGGTAGCTCTTTTCCACTTTCTCCCATGTCACCTTCCTGTTACCCTCCGAAAGAGAGAGGTGCTTGTGTGCTGTATTAGGGTCCATTGTGAGATCACAGGCATCTGTAGGGAAGGATGAGTAAAGAAATGGTATCCATAACTTTTCAAAGTAAGAATGATGGAACCAAATGGCTTTCTAAACATATACCACATGATTTCTTGTCTGAGGAGTAAAACAGCACCAAAACACAGTCAATCATATAGTTTCACTCAGGATTCCATTTACAAGCTTAAAGGATTTTTACAAACTGCTTACATTTCCGGGGTCCATTCACCATTCTTAGAGGTCCACAATAATCAAAACTGTAAGCAAAAAAAGGTGTATATAATAAAACATAACCATCAATTTTACACATGAAAAATGTGCTGTTGCAGTCCTGTGGTTTTAGACTTCTTTCGGATTTGCTGGTCTCATCGATCTAGCCAAATGTTCAGGTACTTTTCTACTAGTAACATTTCTCCATGGCAGCCAAGCACGCTAATATCACTGCCACCATGGCAAATAACAGTTAAGTCAACAAAATGAAAACATCTGCAACTGTTGACAAAATGAACCCCATTCGACAAAACAAAGATTTACAGTCAGCAAAATCACTGAGAAGTCACTGAGTCAGCTTGTTCAGAAAACAGAAACTGACTTCATAATACCAAAATCTAGAGCAACACTTGACCACCTGGTAATGTTCAATCCTGGTTCAATCCTTTCAACTAGACTCACCTGAGCATTTCAAGTTTACAATTTGGATCATCACGTATATCCTTCAACATCTGCATTCTAGCTTGTTCTGGGTTATTGTAACTTAGATCAAGCTCCTTCAGGTACAAAGGGTTGTGTGTCAGGGCTAAGGCCAGAGAAGAACAGCCTATGTCTGAGACCAGACAGCCAGATAACCTGTAGGAAGAAAAACAGTCTGCCAGTGTGCCTTAAAGCAATTTAATAAAGTATTACTTATCAGAAAAACATTGAATTAAATTCACCATATTGAACCCCCCCTGCCCTAAAAATATTTACTTCAGTGTCTCTAGTTTACACTGTGTATCCTTGAGACCATCAGCAAGCTTATTTACTCCAGAGTCCTGCAGGTCATTGTCACTCAGATCCAGGTGCCTCAGATATGAAGACTTTGAGGAGATTACAGAGGTAATTCCTTCACAACTTGACTGGGTCAGGTTGCATCGGTCTAATCTGAGTGTGATAGAAAAGGATTTGTAATAAGTTGTGTATGAATCATCCAAAGTATTTTTGTGTGAATCAAGATGTTATAAAGGAGAAATCTTCTAAGATGTTTACTGGACAATACTGGATCACCAGTAATTGGGTGAACAAACAAAAATAGATTTATATGAGCAAATGAGTACTTACAATGACTTATTAGAATATCCCACCACAGGCAGGAGTTTTCTCAACCCTTCATCTGTTTGTGTGTATTTCTTCAGGTCAAACACCTTCTGGGTGTCCTCTGAAGTCATCAGTAGAAAGACAAGAGCAGACCACTGTGTGGGAGACAGATTCTGGGATGCAAGGCTTCCCTGTTTCACGTAACTCTGAACTTCCTCCACAAGTGAGTCATCTCTCAGCTCGTTCAGGCAGTAGAAAAGATTGATGCTTCTCTCGGGTGAGATGTTTGCTCTGATTTTCTCCTTAATGTGTTTGATTGTCTCATTAACATTCTGTTCACTTCCCTTAATTGTGGGTAGAAGCTCTTTGATGCAGTTGAGATTGGATTTGAGAGAAAGCCCAAGGAGGAAGCGGAGGAATAGGTCCAAGTGGCCATTTTCACTCTGCAAAGCCTTTTCCACAGCAGTCTTGTGTAGATTAAGCAAGGTATGTTGGAAAATCCATCTAAATTTCCCTGTAAAACTGCACAGGACAGGATTTATCTTGTTATTTCTGTGCGCATGGAACACATAAACAGCGGCTAGAAACTCTTGAACGCTGAGATGCACAAAGCTGAAGCATTTCTTTTCTTGCATTCCTCTGTCCTGCTTGAAGATCTGTGTGCAGACCCCAGAATACACAGAGGCCTCATTGATATCAATGCCACATGACCTCAAATCCTCTTCATAGAATATCAGATTTCCATTTTGCAGTTGCTGAAATGCCAGTCTTCCCAGTTTTAACACAATGTTGTCTGTTTTATGATATTTATTCTCTGTCTGTTTGGTCTGATGGATAAGGAATCTTGTGTACATCCCTGTTAAAGTGGTTGGGATCTCCTGGTCATCACTTTGGCGGAGCAATGTCTGAAGGACACTGGCAAAGATCCAACAGAAGACTGGTATATGGCACATGGTGTGGAGACTTCTTGATGTCTTCATGTGAGAGATGATTTTGTTAGCTTCGTCCTTATCTCTGATCGTCTTCTTGAAGTACTCCTCCTTCTGTTCATCCGAAAAGCCCCGGATCTCTGTGACTTGGCTGAAATACTCCAGGGGGACACGACTGGCTGCAGCCGGGCGGGACGTGACCCAGACGAGAGATGAAGGAAGCAGGTCTCCATTGATGAGGTTAGTAATCAAGGCATCCAGGGTGGTTTTGATCTGCACGTCACTGACGAGCTCGTTCTTTGCAAAATTCAAAGGAAGACGGCTCTCATCAAGGCCATCAAAAATAAAAAGAACTCTACTTTCATCAAAGGGAATGGTGTTCTTGTACTTCATGAATGGGAAGTGGCAACCGAGCAGCTGCATTAAGCTGCAGTTCTCAGTTATTAAATTCAGGCTACGGAAAGGAAGTGGGAAGATGTAGTCAATGTCCCGATTAGCCTTGTCTTCTGCCCAGTCTAAAATAAATTTCTTCACAAAGACGGTCTTTCCTACTCCAGCAATACCCAGTGTCAGCACTTTCCTGACTGAGGACCTTTCTTCTGGATGTGCTTTGAAAAGATTGTTGCTTGTGATGCTGGATTTTCCAACAGTTATTCTGGAAAATGCTTCAATCTGTCGAATTTCATGCTCGGTATAGACTCCACCTGTGCCTCCCTTCACAATGTAGAGATCTGTGTAAATCTCATTCAGATATTTGGAAATGTTGTCCAGTGAAGGCCCATCATGTATCGATTCATATTTTATCATCAGTGTAGATTTCAGCTTCTCCTGGACTGTCTTTCGTTTCATTACTAAAAAGGCAAATAATCCATATTAATTAAGATATTTTAAGTAACCTGACTTACTATTGAAGATTTAAGGCAGCAGGGTTACTTTGTCATAAGCTTTCATAAGCTTTTCAGCTAATCTAAATACAATAAGAAAATATGTTTAACAAGTTAAATGATAGTACTTGTAGAGGGCCCAAGTTTTTAGAAGTGTATATGGAATTAGGACTTGTATATGAGCTAAATCCAGCAAAGATGCATTTAGACTAGTGGTCACCAAACCTGGAGATCTACCTTCCAGAGAAGCCTAGTTCCAGTAACAATCTACAACACCTGATGAACCTTATTCAGAGGTCCTTGATTGGCTTGAGCATTAGCCCTTAGAATACAGGCAGCATGAGTGCAACAAACGGTAAATTGTCATTGTATGGCAAAACAGCTTTTAATATGGAAGTTCCCTCAGTTTGTGTTGATGCTTGAGGTGTCAGGGTGTTTGGTGCCCGAATTTCACGTGGCCATGTAATAATAATAATCTCTTCTATTCAGCATGTTAGATGCAGGCTTAGCTAAACATTGCAGAAAATCTCCAGGATGGTGTGAAAGCTTGAAAAACATACCATTGGAAATAGCTGTATTCGACTTCATAGTTTTCTCAAGTTCCACAGCAAGATTATTCTGGTTCATTTTCTTCAGGATCACCACTGCAATTTTCAAAGCACCATCATGGTTGTAGGTGTTACACATCTTGTCCACCATGGTGTACGACCTCATGTTTCTGAAACAGGCCTTGGGCATTGGAGAGAATTCTGGGAGGTTGGGTTGCTGAAGATGCCACTGAAATCTTTTCAGATCTTCATGGTCCAGCTGATCGAAAGCTTTGAGTAGGATGTCAGGAACTGAGGCCATCACAACTAACAGCACAAAAAAAAAAAATTAAACGTCCAGCAATCTGAACGGGGCGTTGAAAATCAATGAGTTAAAATAGACTAAAAACATAATTATTACATAGTGTTTATGAGGCATTCAACTTTGACATTCAACATGGTTAAAGTTTTTTTTTTTATCAATTATTATTGATAGCACAATACAACTTTTTTTCCAATTACCAATTTTGAAACCCTGGATTTTGGTGGATATTGACACAAACCCAAAATTTCTTCTTTTAAAAATCGGAACCTCTAAAAGAAGACTTTACATCAACATGGGATCACAGTGTGACTGTACAATATTCTAGGGTTGGTTTGTTAAAGAACTGATAAAGGACAGATTCATTTTTTTCCCGCCAAAATGTGGTTGAACGTTTTAAAATACTGGGAAGATACAAGTAGTTATAGATAAATAAAAAGTGACATTTTAAAAGTGTTCAAGGTCTCAAAAGCCATGTTTTTTAAAAACATTCTTTAACAATGGCAGCAGAAACAGCTGTTCGATGGAAGCATGGACACGCGATTAAAGGGGCATTTTCTGTCAGAATAACACTGCTTAAGTTCCCAGGATCTGAAGTCCATTTGAAAAGACATGCTGTAGAAGTTTTCACAAACTCAGATGGGGGTGGAATTATACCACTGCAGAATGTATTGTTGGTAAATAATTCATCAGCACCACTCTCTCTTCACCACTGAACACTTTCTGTCTCAAGCCTGTTGAGGTCTCCGTCACTGTGCTTTTTAAACCTTGTGCAACGTTTGGTGGCTCAGCTCTGATGGTGCGATAAGCTGCAGTCTTAGAAAGTATTAAATTCAGGCACATTATTAGCACATGTTGCAGTCAGATATTTGGTTCTGTCACTGCGTTCGTGCAGGCACCAGGCCATCAGTGTTCTACCTATAAATATATAAAGATTTTTTGAGCAGGGAGGGAAGATTCACCATGGCTACTTTTGCTGACACTGGTTGCATCCTGCATCGGAAGTGCTCGCTGCAGTCTCTGTGTGGTTTTGCCTTCCTGTGGTTTGTTGCTCTCTCACGATATTTCAAAGTTAAATGTAAGCGTTGCTTGAAAAGTCTGCCAAGAAACATGCCAAAATTCACTGTCGGTTGCATTCATATGCACTAAATCAGTATTTGACCTTGTTTCTGTGATGTACTTGAATATTGGAGAGAATTTTGAGAGATTCAATGGTGCCTCTGAAACCTCTTCAGTACTTCAATGTTCAGTTCATCTAAAGCTTACTAGGGAAGGTGTAATTCTACTTTTTTCTGCTTGTGATACAGATATTGACCTTGAATATCATCCATTACAGATCTGATATTTCCTCTTTAAAAATGACCAAGTTTGAATTTTGTAACTGAATTTCTAAAAGGTTAAGCAATTAAAGAAAAGAAAGAAACCTAATACGGAAACAATCATAGCAACATTTCATGTTTCCAGGAAGAAGGAGCATGCTGTAATAAATGTTATATGATTCATATGTGGTCAAGACAGAAGATTATCTAAACATGCTACTGTCATGGTTTAGTAAAAAAAAAAAAGACTTACCTGCTTGTTTTGGTTTGAATATGTTGAATCAGCGTCAGCTTAGCTCTTCGTGAAAATCAGCATTCCTCCTTGTCTGCAAGTGGCAAGGCAAAGTTTCACACCAGGTTGCACAGCTCGGTTTCTTTTTTGATACAGCTTGGTTTATTTTGTTCACCCCCTGCTAAAAACCCTGCACTTCCTGTGACTTCCTGTGACTGCTGTGGTTGTACTTACATTTTCAATAAACTAGGTGATGGTAATACAAAGTGAAAAAAAGGTCATAGAAACATTTGACAACACAATTATGAAATTTTCTCGATTAAATTTCTATTGGTTCTCACGAAGGGGGCAACATTAAGGGAGCAGCATTTCTAGGGACTAGAATAATTTGGGCCTTCTGGATCCTCAGGGCCTAAATATTCATGAGATCTAAAAAACAAGGGGACACAGTTCTGACATTCAGACTGACACTGAAATTGCTACTCTCACTTTGCAGAGGGACTGAGATTAAAGTCTCATATTTTTACTTCGCAGAGCAACTCACACTATGGTCTAATGTTTTACTTTCCCATTAAAAATACTATAGGCTCTACTTTCGCCCTGCAGAGCAACTGACATTACTGACATTAAAATTTAAACTCTCACTTTGCAGAGTGACTGACATTCTCACACTTTGCAGAGCAACTGTGTGCATGTGTTTATATGTGTGTGTGTGTGTGTGTGTGTGTGTGTGTGTGTGTGTGTGTGTGTGTGTGTGTGTGTGTGTGTGTGTG
>JBBJLS010000082.1:19777825-19790325 GCA_037577275.1 Bryconaethiops microstoma
TGTTTGTGTATATGTGTGTGTGTTTGTTTGTGTGTGTGTGTGTGTGTGTTTGTGTATATGTGTGTGTGTGTTTGTGTGTGTGTGTGTGTGTTTGTGTATGTGTGTTTGTGTATATGTGTGTGTGTGTGTGTTTGTGTGTGTGTGTGTGTGTTTGTGTATATGTGTGTGTGTTTGTGTGTGTGTGTTTGTGTATGTGTGTGTGTTTGTGTGCATGTGTGTGTGTGTGTATGTGTGTGTTTGTGTGTGTGTGTGTGTGTGTTTGTGTGTGTGTGTGTGTGTGTGTGTGTGTGTGTGTTTGTGTGTGTGTGTGTTTGTGTGTGTGTGTGTTTGTGTGTGCACATACCTGCATCTGAGGTGTAGGAGGGTCGTGTTGTTTTCTCTCATGTCTTTTTGAAGCCCTGTGCTCTTCTCTGGACCTCTGCAGCCATGAAAAACACAAGAGAACTAGAAGAGAATCTCTTCTAATGCAGAAATGCAGAATGTGCTACTGTCTTTGAGAGCAATGAAGAGGAATTCTACATATTTTTCAAACTTTCTGTGTAATTGAATGGTTATTACATTAACTAGATGATTCTGACTGGGCTGATGGGAAACAGCACGTTTTAGTAGAACTAATAACTACAGTCAGAATTGTTCACAGGGGTGGTGGTAGGAACCAGATGTCTGCTTCTGCCTGTATCAAATTTACATGTTTCAGTTTGATGTTTCCCCAAGCCAGCTTGGTTCCTCAGTCTATTTTTTTGGATGACCTTTAACTACACTGTGATCATTGACATGCTTTGAGTGGTTTTCTCTCAGAGTGCAGAGTTGCTGCTTTAAGCTTAGGATAGTATTTTACAGTTTTTAGAGTGAATGTTTGCACATAAGTGCAGAATTATGTTATTACTGATCGACCTAGATGGTAGAAGTGTTCCACACATTTCCTGATGAACAGACCAGAAGAAGTGGTACAAAATTATGTTCCATTTTATGTTAAAAATATGAGATACGAGTCTTTGTTCCGAAAGTGACGATATGTAAAGTTTTGCACTTGAGGTACCTGGACAGGCCCAGAAACGGTGCTGTTGGTTTCAGAGGACTCTCCCATGTCCTTGTCATGTCGTCTCCTCTCTCTTTCTCTGCGGTCCCTCCCTCTCTCTCTCCCTCTCCCTCGTTCCTCTGGCTCTCCATGTTCACCGTGGCCTTCTCGTCCTTCCCTGTAACTGAGACAGGAAAGACACCGTTTAGGATAAGAATAAGGAAGGAGGGGTATTAACAGACAAGTTGAGAATTGTTTTTTGTACTCATGCTGTCTGTCTGTATCTTTCTGTCCATTTTGCCTTCACATGACCTTCGGTCAATTGTAAATAACAGATGTAAATTTAATTCTTTCTGTAAGCATCTCTGACCTGCATTGGTTGTCTCTGCGTGGACTTCGACTTTGTGGCCTCCTCCTCACTATTATACCTTCCTCTTCCTCAGGGTACAGATTCACCTTGGGAATATCAGCTATCACCACATAGTCCTCTATCGTCATCTCCGGCAAAGGCGGCTGGCTGGTGGACCTGTTTTCAGAGAGTATCAGTGCTTCCAGACCTCGTCTGATGGTGCTTCTGCTTCTCTCTGTGCCCGGCTGGTCTGTTTCCATGACTGCTGCTTGAGTCTTAGACGACACCTGTTTTGGACTCAGCCTTGATGGCGAGATGTTTCGAGAAGAGATAGAATTGGGGCTCAGGGGAGAATGAAGGGACCGATGACAGGAGCCCTGTGATTGGCTAAGCTCTGTCCTAGAATGCCTGTCTGGTATGAGAAGTCTTGATGAGGTTCCGCCTTTGTCAGTTCTGCAGTTACCCTTTATGGCTCTTGGGGAGCAATGCCCATTCTTATCATGATCCCTATGTGGGGGTGAACTGTCACGGCTGTTACGGGCTGTGTTATGGCCTGTGTTACGATTGCTGTTGTGAGTGCTGTACCCACTCAGACAACTGCTACCTTTTTGAGAAAAACGGCTTCTGTTGTCATAGTCGCTACCCGATGGTGAGAAATCTCTGCTGTTGCAACCCGTGTTGCGTTCGCTCCTCCGACTGTTATGGCTGCTTCTGCCATTTTCGTAAGAGCGACTGTCCGAGTCCATTTTAGACTTTGACCTCTTGGACCGCCTGTTTCTTTCTCGTTGCGAATCATCAGACTCTGCTGAGCTAGCTATCGATTTCAGATTCCGATACAGCTTTTCGGAATCCAAGCTGTGCCCATAGGAACTCTGGGAGGGGCTTCGTTTGTGGGAGTTCGAGTGGACTGACGATTCCACATATTTGGAACTTCGAGACGGGGAGCGCATCTGCGAGGTGACAGAATCTCGTCTTCTTAATGGACTACAGTTGCCGGAAGCCTGTCTGGATGAAGCGTGAGATGTTCCATGACGTTGAGAAGTGGAACCTCTGCGGTGGGAGGAGCCACGGGACTCTGCCTGCCTATGTGGTGAGACATTAGTAGACCTCGGACTGCCTGAGCGAGGACTTGCTCGCGACTGGCTCTCGCCACGTCTGAAGTTTGAGTAAGGCATGTAACGCTGTGGGGAGAGGCCACTTGTCGCCTCGCCGAGTGCATCACAGCGCCTCCTGTAGGACGGGAGGCCCAACTCAGGGTTTCGGAAAGGGATGGCGGCTTTGCGTTCAGGGCTGCAGTTGCTGGGAAGAGGGTGACCTTTCTCGTAGTATCGTACTGGAGGAAGAGGGCTGCCATCTTGGGGTTCTCGGCCACATGAGAGGAAGCGGTTGGCTCTTTTGAAAATGGCACGGGTGCTGGTTTGCTCCCTCTCTTTTCTTGATTCTAGTGGAGAAAGAAATATCGAAGGGCACATTTAATGGACAACCAAATTTACCTCACTTTTTTTAAACAATAGTTTGAGAATAGTTTGTTAGGAGTGTTTAAGGATTTTAAAAGATGCTATTCAGTACCCATTCAGTTTTTGAATTCATTGTGTTTGTGACATCACATATATCAGTGCTATTCTACATACATTGGTTTCCATCCATGCAGAAGTTTTTCCGCCTGCCCCACTCTTGAAATGAAGCATAATACACAGCAGGCAATCAGAAAAGAGATCATTTACAGGATATATCCCTTAAAACACTTATCAGACTTTTATGTTGTAAGATATAATGACAGGCCATGTACAAGTGAGTGACTGTTCTTGCTTCTGTACATTATCCCACACATATAAACCCTAAATATTGTAAGGGCATCTTAAGGAAAAATGCAGAATGTGCCCACTTTATTCATTGCAAATTCCCTTAAATATAGTACTAATATACATAGTACATTAGGAATGTAAACATGCAAACACTGTCTTGCCACACAGACCTAATAGTAAGCAAATCATATACGGATGCATTGCACCTAAAACTTACAAATATAGGACTAATGAAAAACCCACAAAAGATGAATTTAGTTTCTGAATATGCAAATGTATGCACAAACATGTTCAGGTGTACCCTGGCTTACCTGTGAGTTGGCTGGCACTTCCTCTTCGGCTAGCGGTTCTACTGTGCGTCTCCATCGTGGGACGGCTGTCAGTGCGGTGCAGGGTGGAATCGAGCCGGGTCATCCTTTAGTACTCTTTCCTGGTCCCAGAGTATTAATTCGGTTTAGAGCCCTTAAACACTAGAACTCATCCTGCGGTCCTATTCTTAGCACTATGAATCCACTCCAGACCTGGTCTTCTGGTCTAGATAGAATTCTTTCCCCTGCTTCTAGAGTTGTTTTGGAATCAAAGACTTAAAACCATCTTTAATTAAAGGTTGGTCCACACAATAGCAGTAGTAGTATTTATATGGAAAGATCTTACTTTAAGATGCTTTGTTCTAAAAGTAAGATCCCAGCATTAAAATCTACCATTAGCATCTATTGGTGGACACACGACCTCAGTTCATTCATCTGATTGGTAGATGAAGTCCAGCCAAGGGAAGAAGCATGACAAGAATGCTGTGATATCACAGTAGCCGATCGGTAAGGCCACGGTACCTTCATTCGCCTGATTGGCGGAATGTGGCAGAATCCAGCCAGTCGTGAATAATTTAGGGAGTTACGCAATGCCAAGAGAGACTTTTAGCTCCTCACTCATGTGGTAGGTGCAATCTTACCAGGATCTTTAGCAGAAACAGGATATTTTAACGTAGGTCAGAAGTTAAGCCAGTTCCTCTGACCTTAGAGGTTAGATGGGGCTATGCTAATGATTGAGCACAATTAATTTCTCATTCAGCAGCTACTTGCTATGCTAACACTGTGTATGAGCCAAAAAACATTGAGGGACGTACCTTGATCATTCCTTTGTTCCTGTTGGTCAGTCTTGTCTGTTGATGTGAACAAGAGAAGACTGAATGTTCAGTTACTGAATGTTCAGTTCCACCATAGTTTAATCCAGATATTTGAGCCTTATATAAAAACTGCATAGCACACAAATAGCACATTCACTGCTGAGCAACCCTCACGCCAACATAAACCAGCATCTTGTATCTCCTTCTTCCCTCCATCCCTCCGTCCCTGCACTCTCTCATTCTCTCGTTCATTACTTTAGGAGCGGCGGAGTGTAACTTAAGCTAGACTCGGCCTACGCTCATGACTTTTTCATCACGCCCTGCGCTGCCACTGTTGCACTTTTTTTTCTCTCTCTGATCTTCATCGTTCCTTTTTTCTACCTCCACTTCTTGCGCCTGACTCGCTCCATGGAACACCTTCTTCTCCTAATTCCTTCTCTTCTCAATTTACCAACTGTTGCACAATTCTGACGATGGCACAGTAGTTCAGCGGATTTAATTGAAGAAAATGTCGATGTTGGCAGCCGACTGTAAATTTTCAGTATAGCTTTGTGTTACTTTTTGGCGTCCTTGTTGGACGAGGATATAGCGTTACCCTCAGTTCCCCGAGGACTGTACACGATCTGCTCATTAAACTACAATGGGATCACAGAGCAAACCTTCTCATTCCTGTCCTACTTTTCCATGAAGTCATCCCAGCCACTAGTACTAATTCGAAGACAAAGCGTGTTCTTCCAATCTCATACCAATTCTATGAAAACTCATTGAAAATGACAAGTTTACTTATTTGTTCATTTCATCTCCATTTATTCAGGGGGAATAAACCCTGAATACTGTTTAGTACAATAACTAAAACACCTCTATTGTTTTAATATTATTATGTTTCTATTTATGTATTATGTATTCTATTTACATATGTATTACAGTTGATGAACACCAGTAAGGATCCTTGGGATAGACTTCTAATGCCACGTTGGCCTACATTTGTGACATGATAAAAATGTCAAGTCATTCTACCAGATGCACAAATGTAAATAAATACATATGAATATAGAATGCAAAACATCTTTTTCAACCAGATTGTAGGCACACACTTTGAAAATATTTAAAATAAAGCCCTTTATAACCTTAAAAATTTTCTCCTTTAGAGAACCAAAAATGTTCTACAACAAAAGCAATTTGGCCAATATATTATTATACAACAAAATATTTTGTATTGTTACATTCCTGATAGTTAGCTTTAAAAGAAGGTGCTCTTCTAAAAGTGCCATGCTTTCTATAGTTATGATTTATGTCAGACTCTTTGGCATAAAAAAAACACGTATGTCACTTACAGTCCAAACATATGTATACTCATTGCTATTTTAGCCTTCTGTAACCCACTTTGTGTGAATTTCAGGTTAGATTTGTTACAGAATCAGTTTTGGTTTAATCGAATTCAGCATTTTCTGGATACCCGATACCAATCGGACCAGTGTCATCTCTATTTATGTCATTGTGTCAGTAATTCAAAGTTATTTGATCATTTCAAGTAGGTACAATAATCAAGGCAAGACCTACACTATGAACTAACTGCTTGTAAACAGGGTGTAAAGTGATATAAGTGCAGTAAAACGCAGGAAATGTTTGTTAATTTGCATCAAAGTAATCCAAGCAGGATTAGCAGAGCAAAGCAAAGCAAGTTAGCCCAAACTTGAAGTATTTCCATTGTCTGTCTTCCATGGCCATGTGGGGTCTAGCTGGTGTTTTCTGCCTGCAGGGCGCTTTGACTCAGGAGGACAGACAACATCTGTCGTTCTTTCGCCCCACAGGCCCACCCCCCCTATCCCACCCCTCCACCCTCCATTCAGAGACACACACTGGCTCTCCCAAATGTTGCCCTTTTGTGTTGAACCATTGTCCACTGCAGCATTCTGTGTGACGCCGCCTCCTCCCCAGAGTCCCATTGATGACTGTCGTAAGAGATCTCCACCAAAATACAAAGTTTGCTGGCCCTTAACGCTCAACCCTGAAAAATATGTTTTCCTCTTTCTAAATGCAGCTAAAAGCACAAACATGTCCTGATTCAAAACTTTTTGAAGATTTGTAATCTAGAAAAGGTTTAAGATTAAAGATTACATTTTAAGACAAACCTGCATAGAATCGTTTAGAAAAAGTGTAAAGTTCATGTTATAAAATTAATTGTTGTGGAATGAATAAGAAAAGTTTAACATGTGAGTTTTGAAGTGAAAAGTTTTGGAAATGAAACACCATGGAATGAATTATGGAAAGTTTTGTCATAAAGTTTGCAATTATAAGAAAAAGTGCTGGAATGAATTAGAAAACATTGAAAAGGAAAGGCTAAAAACTTCAAAGTTGAACTCAGAACTTCAGGCTGTACAGAAATGTAGTCGGTTATTGTTGATTCCTCTTTGTTTCTTGAATGAAAGTTATTAATTATTCAAACTAATTTGTTAAACCTCTAGCAAAAATGTAAAACTTATTTATCATTCTGATCGCGTAGACAGAGTTGTATGAAAACGGTCCATTTCACAGGGTTTTTTGAGGCTGGGTTCCACTGTTATGAGTATGGCAGAGGCAGAGGGAGGACAGTACAAGGCTTGAATGGCTCGGTATGGGGTAACCAGGAGGCTGCAGCAGATGGCAATGATTAGCTCTGTTCACATCCCTATCAAAAGACTGCCCCCCCTCCTCCATCTATGCACCCATTCCTCCAAAGGACCACTAATAACACTTTGAAACAAACCAAAAAGCAAAAAAAAAAAACAGATGTGCAATGCCCCAAAGTGGAAAAGTGACATAATTTCTATAACTTTATGTGGAAAATTTTTCAATCTTTACAACATTTACTGCAAATTCTCAGATACCCTCACTTGTGCTGTGATTTCTCTAATTGCAACATTCCTGCAATGGACAAGACTAGACTTGCAGTGAAAAAATAATAATAATGTTCTTATTGATGATGCCTAGATCTTCATCCGAGGTATTGTGTTTGAGTACAGTGTGTTCAAATTGTGAATGAGGGCGAATACGTAGTAAAAACGGAAGTCATTTTAATATTTCATAATCTTTATTTGGAAAAATAATTTAAGCTAAATCCTTCCCAAAAGAAAACAAGGAGCAAAGCAGGAATGAAAACAATAGCATTCATAACATTCTTTTTACAATCCTTTTAAATAATATTTTCTTAAAACATCCCAGCAACCCGAAGTGCCTTTGCAAATAACAAGTACAACTTAAGAAAAAACTTAAATAATATTAAAAACGTTACAAAAATTTAGAAATACAACTTACAACTTAAATAAAATAAATTAACTTAAATCATACACCTTTTGTAATAATAAAAAGAAACAAACATAACAAACAAATGAGGATATTATTCATATTAACACAAACGCTTTTTTTCATGACAGAAAAATAATTACATACATATCTGAAACCATATAAACAATAGTACAAAAAGAAGTGGAGGCTCGGAAGACTTAGAGATTTTTTTTTTTTGCGCACTTTTTTTCCCATTTACACAGTGATCAAGTAATACATATAGTCTCCACTGGTCATGTGACAGGATATGACATCATGTGACATTCAACCTAGTGAAAGACAGGCCAGTATGGCCAAACATCCACCGTTTTGATGTAGTCTCTTGCACACTGACTTGTGGGGCTTGGAGTTATTGGCGAAAAACCAGCAAATGTTGCCAAAATATTGCTAAAACGTTGCCACGACGTTGACGTAGAATCCAAGAGACGGACACTGGCGAAAACGCTGTGATACATTTCTTAATCTACTATTCTTTAACGTCTTTAACGTTTGGTGCAGTCTCTGGGCACAGAAACAGCCTGTGTGGGCTTGGAGATATTGGCAAAAAACAGCAAATGTTGCCAAAATATTGATAAAACATTGCCACAACGTTGCCACAGTACCGCACACCACATGGCAGACATTGCGATACATTTCCTCGAATTCCTACGTCTTTTACTTTGTGATCGTTTTTTTCTCCTCTTTTTTTGTCGTAATTAAAAAAAAAAAAAAATTCAATATGGACACACACTGTCCAACACCTTTATAAAATGGCTTTACTGGTAAATTTTACAAATACATTTGAAAAAGGGGCCGCAAAGTTTTACCGACTCCCCTTCGTCCATTTGCGGAAGTTTCCAAGCCTACAGGCTACCTTTTGCCTGTGCTCCTTTCAGAACAGAGAACCAGCTCACCCTGAATATCAGTTAAATCAGTCCTACTTTTTCAGCAGCAGTAGTCACGCGGTGGGACATTTCCACCAAAGGTTTCGAGCAGCAGCATTTTCCATGGGAGTTCAAAATGTCTCCCACGGGATACAATGAGCATCGGCTTCCTGGAGGTCCATTACACCTTAGCAAGGGATGGGATGGAAAGGATGGTTAGTTTCAGTGATTCAAGGAAAGGCCAAAAGCAGAGAAGCCATCCTATACTGGTTACAGCCTCATTTTGCAGGATTCAGAGTTACGATACTTTGCTCAAAGTTACATACATGTATGCCCTAATATCCTTCACTTTGAGATGTTCAAGAATTAAGAGATTCTCAAAGGACACGTTGTCTTTTACTCACCTCGGTTGCAATTACACATTCATCTTTTTCCTCCGACATGACCATGACGGATTTGTATTTGTTGTCGACACATGCCGACACGGACGCCGATGCACATGCAGATGCACATGCTGACTCGGAATACAGCGAATCGGAATAGTTCGACTCGGAATACTTCGACTCAGAGAACTTCGACTCTGAGAATTTTGACTCGGAATATCTTGACTCGGAATATTTTGACGCATCACTGTGAACAAGAGAAACAAAGAAAGAACGTGTTAGCGTAAGTATTAGCTACGAAAAGTGTAAGTAATGCAAGTATTATATATGGTTTAATGAATACCTTTTCAGACGTTTCCTGCGTTTTTCCTCGAACTCACAAGAGTCTTGCAAGCTTTGGCACTTTACGTCTTCGCAGCTGTCGGACAGCTCCTTTGCCGCCGTCTCTTTCCCGTTGTGCTCCAGCTTCACCTCATGCTTAACTTCATACTTCACTTCGTGCACGAGGTTGTAGTCAGAGGCATGGTGTCTTGACTTGAATCCGCTCTTCTCCGTGGTCATGCTCAAGTCATCATGGTCGCTGTGAAAATCTATCTTCTTGTTGATGTTCTTGACTGGTGCCACCCCCACCATACTGATGGGTAGGTCCTTGTCCCGGTGGCAGTTGTTTGTGAGGTTGTTGATGGTCTCATTTTCCCCATTTGCCACTTCCTCTTCACGGTCCCTCCGCCGCTGCTGCACCTTTGATCGGATGCAAACCACCAGGACGGCACAAGCTACAATCAGCAGCAGCACCAGCAGCACTCCTGATCCCACTGCCGTCCATGGGATGTCGCCGGCTGTTTGGGATGCCCGGTCAGGGAGCAGGAACTGACAGTTCCGACCTCCGTAGCCAGGCACACAGGCACAGACATAGCGGTTGTTTCGTTCGTGGCAGGTGGCACCATTGTGGCATGGGTTGTGCTGGCAGCGACTGATGGGTGAGCTGCAGTTGCGGCCAGTGTAACCAGGTGGGCAAGCGCAGGTGTAGCCATTCGCACCCTCTTGGCAGGTGCCACCATTTTGGCAGGGGTAGAGGGAACACTCATCGCTGATTCGGTCGCAGTTCATTCCTGTGAAGCCCTCGGGACACTGGCACAGGTAAGAGTTCACCAGGTCCACACAGCGAGCTCCTGTTAGATGGAAAAATTGGTATTGATTGATTAGTGACAATGCTGATCATCATGTCAATACATCCGATTAGATTTGTGTCAAATCAAATGTTATCTGTCCAAAGCTAAAGATCACAACCACCTATACTAGAAGCTTTTAGGCAATAAGGTATCTTGGCCACATTTATCAAGCATCACAAATTTAGAATGCTCTTCTAGGAACTAGTTCCTTCTGACAGTTCTCCTTTTGTCTCAGATTATAAATGCAGAATATTGTCATTGTCCCTTTTGTAACCTGATGTCTAGGGGATGAGACAACGTAGTACTACATACCGTTTGAGCAAGGGCCGGATGTACAGTGGTCGATTTTCTTCTCACAGTTGAACCCAGCATAACCCGTAGGACACTGGCAGAAGTAGCCACCATCTGGGTTATCGGCACATCGCCCGCCATTGAAGCAGGGACCATCCGCACATGTCATGGCACTCAGCTCGCAGTTTTTGCCATAATAGCCAGGTGGACAGGTGCAGCTGTAGGTGTTCTCCATATCCTAGGAAGTAACATGATATGTAGGATTAGCATAAGATTATCAACAGTGTTATAAACATGCAATCATGCCTCGGTATTGCCCCACATTGTTAACAGAGGAGGTGGAGTTACTTTTGTTACCATTGTAAAGGGAATGTTATCCTTGCTTATAGCAGCTCAAGTTCTGCTAATGTAAAGTCGCACAACAGTTTCACAGTCGATGACTAATCCCTTTGAATGTTACAGTTGCTTACAGTCCACGCCCCTTCTTTCCTTCAGAGAGCTTGAATACGAGTGTAAAAATGTACCGTGCAGCTCCCTCCGTTGCGGCAGGGGTTCCCTGTGCATTCATTGACCTCGATCTCGCAGCTGGTGCCAGTGAATCCCGGGCGACAGGAACAGGTGTAGCTGCCCTGGCCAGTGTTGCTACAAGTGGCTCCATTCAGACAGGGCTTGTGATGTGTGCAGTAGTTCAAATCTGGAGGGAGGGAAGCAAACACATGTGCAACATGGGGATTAGTGCGATGAAAACAGCAGCGCATGGCTCACCGGCAGCTGGACAGCTGCCGTCTCTGCGTCTACTTTTCTATCCGTCATCCTCACACATGTGTTTTTTCATCTGTCCCTCAATTTCCTTTACTCCTTCTTTCCTTCCTTCCTTTCTTATTTTTTTATGGTCCACCCATTGCTGTAGTGTGTTGTCATATATCTTCATCTCTTCTATGAGTCACCATCAATGGAGTTAATGTTATTCTCTGGTCTTTCCCACCCTCACTGTCTCTGTCTCTCTCCATCTGTTTTTCTCCCCCTGTCTGTATCTTTCTTTTCTTACCCTGGTTGCAAAAGAGGCCTCCCCATCCCTCCTGGCAGTTGCATTGCCATGGCTGCTGACAGGTCCCGTGGAGGCATCCGGGGTAACGGATGCACTCATCACAGTATCGGCCTTTGAAGCCCATTCTGCACCTGTTGCGCAAGCAAACAACAACAATATTTTACAAAACGTCGAATAGTTGTGTAATTCTTAACACCATCTTTAACTGCTTAAACTTTTAGAACAATTTGAAGATGGAAGCAATGAAATGTGACTAGCCTAATCAAAGGAGTCTCCGTGATTTACCATGTAAACATACCCTCAAAGATACAAAATGGTCTTTAGGGTCCACTTTGTGAGCCTAAATGAGCTTTAAAGGTGCATTACATAGGCCTTCCCAAGGGAAAGGTATTTGTTTACCTTCTCTTGACAAAATCAAAATTATAAGACTGGTGTCAGGACAGGGGTATGTAGAGTCACTGCCACTTAAAAACTAATGATCGCAGCAGAATTTGGTATAATTAACTTGTGCAGTGTACCCTTGAGAGTTTCACCGTGGCAACAGTACCATCATAGCAACTTTGTTTCTTAGAGTTTAGGCACAGAGCATAAAAGCCATTATCTTGTGTCTCAGTGCGAACGAGGTTCGTGTTCCTGATCCACTTACTTGCACTCTCCGGGCTTCTCACAAAAGCCATGCTCCTCGTCACATCCGGGAAGGCAGATTGCTACAAAAGACAGACAAATGCACCCATTAGGACCGTGGTGCCCTGACAGGACACCCTCGTCCATACGCACTTTGTTTAATTTTTTTCTCTTTTGAACATATGCTCTAAATTCGAGCTATTTCATTTTGTCCAAAAAGAAGAGGGTAACTAAACCTATTAGCTGTTACTCTTTAAAAAAAAAATCTCCTTATCATGTCGAAGAAGTTCTGCTTAACACACGACAACAATGGGGACAAACAAGGGGGCCTCTTTTCTCTCCCCCCTACCTACCTCCCTCTCTCCCTCTCTCCCTCTCTCACTCACTCTTTTTGCCTCTCATTCCCTCCCCCCATCTCTCTCCTTCGCCGCCCCCCCTCCCTCCTTTCTCTCTTTTCACTCAGGGCCCTAAACTCTTTCTTTCTTTCTTTCTCTCTTTCT
>JBBJLS010000082.1:19823363-19833879 GCA_037577275.1 Bryconaethiops microstoma
CTTTCTTTCTGTCTCTCTCTCTCTCTCTCTTTCTTTCTCTCTCTCTCTCTCTCTATCTCTCTCTCTGTCTCTCTCTCTGTCTCTCTCTCTCTGTCTCTCTCTTTTTCTTTCTGTCTCTCTCTGTCTCTCTCTCTCTCTCTCTCTCTCTCTCTCTCTCTTGTGTCTCTCTCTCTCTCTCTTTCTGTCTCTCTCTCTGTCTCTCTCTCTTTCTGTCTCTTTCTCTTTCTGTCTCTTTTTGTCTCTCTCTCTGTCTCTCTCTCTGTCTCTCTCTCTTTCTTTCTGTCTCTCTCTGTCTGTCTCTCCAGGATGCTGAGGTTGAAGCTGCTATCAGTGATGATGAACTTCCTCCAGATGTTGACCTTGATGATCCGTTCTTCACTGAAGATCAGCCCGGCTCTACAGGTCCTACAGGTTCTTTTCTTTGCTGTTTTTGCTTTTCGTCCTGTCCCTTCCTTTCTTTTCCCTTCCCTTCTTTTTCTTTTACTTTCCTTTCCATGCCTTCCCTTCCTTTCCCTCCACCTGACCTGCATTGTTTTTCTTTCACCTTCATTCCTCCTATTTTTTCACACTCTATTGATCTTTCCATTTTCCATTAATCTCTGACTTTCTCAGTTTGTTTTCTTTTATGAACTAACTGTAAAAACATGGTTCTTATCGTTATGCTGAATTTGTGAACGTGAACCCCCTGCTTGAACAGGAATGTCCCAGAAAAACAAGAAAACAAAGAAAAACAAAAAGGGGGAGGAGCATAGGACCCCCGAGGAGGAGGCGGAGTTAGAGAAGCAGAAGGTAAACATTAGCCGAGCTGTCGGTCCCGATCTGTGACCGTTTCTTTACGATCTCCTGAAGGTTCTGGTTTAAAGCAGTCGCTCAGGTTGTTTTTCTGTCTCTGCTCTCAGGCTGAAATGGCTCTGCTGATGGAGGACGAGGAGGAGGAGAAACACCGACATTTTAACTACGACAAGATCGTGGAGCACCAGAACCTGAGCAAGAAGAAGAGGAAGAAGCTGCTGAAGAGCAACACGCTGCCGGAGGAGGACAACTTCCAGGTCAGACGGCAAATTTAAATTCATTTTCTGATGGCAAGTTTGTAAATGAACTGTTTGCTTTCTACAAATAAAAGTGCCAGATGGAACCACAAGGGCTTCTTTGAAGGGGTATCTCAAAAACAGCAGTGGAAGGTTCTTTGGTGGTTCCCAATCCTGGTCTTGAGACCCACTGCCCTGTAAATGCTCTGCTTTAACACACACTTCAGCTCAGTGAAGGCTCGTTAAGGAGCTGCTTAGTTAGATCAGGTGTGTCGGGATCAGGAAAATCACCAAAATGTGCCGACCAGTGGGTCTCCAAGACCAGGATTGAGAACCTCTCCTAATCGTACGTGCACCTTCAAGAGTTTTAGAAACAAATGATATTTTTCAATCGAGAAAAACTATTGAAACTGTTTCACGACTGTTTTGTGAACTGATTTCCTAACTAAGAGTTAATAAGTGCTAAATGTTGTACAACTTAAGGAGCATTTTACAAATGCTTTCTTCTTGTATTGTAAAGTGAAACAAGTTATGTCGCCCCCTTTGTTTCCTGAAGTGTATTGCATTTTGTCAGAATGGAAATGTGGTTCATATGAACATTACAGTGATTTTGCAAACTGTCGTACCTGGTTATTCAAATTTTTCAAACTTTCTACTCAATTTAGTCCAATACCTCTAAAACTGTGAAGATTTAATCTAATCATCTCTGTGTGTTTTAAACAGGTGGATGTGCAGGACCCTCGCTTCCAGGCAATGTTCACGTCCCACCTGTACAACCTGGATCCATCTGACCCAGCTTTTAAGAAGACCAAGGGCACTCAGAGCATCCTGGAGGAGAAGCAGAGGCGCCGAGAGCAGAAGCAACAGCAGAACGACCACACAGAGGCCCTAAAGAGCCAACGGAGGCCAGAGGAACCCAGCAAGAACTCGTCTGAACCGGAGAACACGAGCAGTGGTGGGGATCTGACATCAAAGAAAGTCATGGACCCCAGCCTGTCCTCGCTTATTAAGTCCGTTAAGAGCAAGACGGAGCAGTTCCAGGCCCGCAAGAAGCAGAGGATCCAATAGAACCGCCATCAGTAACAGACAGAAACAGGTTTTAGTGCTGCTTGTCTTCTTTTCGAGTGTGGACACACAAGGCTTTGGCCAAAATCAGAATTAACAGCCCTGAACTGGATTAAACTGGCTTATTTCTACTGTGACCACATCATCTTGCTCATGGGAGTTGGACTTATTCACACAACACCTAAAAAACAATATAAATGACTAATTCCTTTGTACAGAAGCTGAACTTGGTGTGTTTTATCATTTAGGAGCACTCAAATGAAATGCAAAAAAAAAAATTTCCCATTTTTTTAAATGCACAGTACTGTGCCAAAGTCTTAACCCCCTGTGTAAACTGGTTAAAGCCGTTTTTCTCAGCGTGTGATAATTACTGTTTCTTTCTGGAAGCAAAGTGAACATTAGAATAAACACAAACAAAGCAAGCAGTAAAAAGTATCAGATTTGTTTGTAAAAGTAGTTGATACTGTGTGAGCTGGTGAGGAGAACACAGGTTCGGTTCCAGACTCCTCCTCGGTTCCTCCAGACGTTGTTTGGATTGTGAAACTCCATCAGCAGCTCCTGATTTAATTTAATGAAGGACTGATGGAGTCGAACCAGGTTTCTAATGAAACTACAGTAATACTGAACTTCACCAAGAACTCACTGATATACTGAACATCACATCACTGTTTTTATTTATATTTATTCTTTTTAGTTTTATTTAGTAATAATGTGAAAACACTCGCATGTAAAGTTTTTAAATAATATTTTCACTGATACCTAAGACTTAGTAGTGGTAGTATGTGAACTGGTTTCTGCCAGTTACTCCCCAGTCTATTATTCCATTGAAACAAAATGGAATTTCTCATGGTTGTGATATGACAGCTTTCAACACATTTACATGCATCCGGCCATCCGTTCCAGTTGAAGTGATGCGGGGTGGTGTTCCTGCAGGGAGGTGGTTACTGGTGACACTGGTGCTGTCTAGGTATCAGACTGGAGTTTGATGGGGTTTGGAAAAGGACTGTAGGTTTGTAGAAATGGCTTAAAAGTGAAGTGTCTCCTTATAGTCACAGTGTGAACTCACCCTCTGTATTTAAACCCATTCACCAAGTGAAGCAGGGGCAGGACCACAGCGCCCACAGAACCTCAGTGGTGTCATTAGCTGTCCTGGGATTCAAACCCACCATCACAGGCGGGTATGATCCTGCTATATTGTTTCACAGGGTAAATTCTGTGTAGAAGATAAACCTTTATTAGTCCCACAAGTGGGAAATTCGATTTAGTAACTGCAGAGAGTGGACAGTATGAAGTTAATAGAATTAAATTAAATAAAATAAGGCCAAAGTACTATGTAGAAAATAGTATTAAATAAAAAAAATTCAAAATTATATAAAAATATACATGTATGTAAAACTGTATGTAAACTGTGAGCTATAAATGGCGTGCTGATGCATCATGGATGAATTCTGGTTGAATTCATTACATAAAACCACACTTGTCAGTGTTTTGGGGAGGATTGTGTATGTAGACAAAAAAAAAACCAGAATAATCTTTACTGTCGACTACCAATAAGATGAAAACATGTTTATTTGTCATATTTATACTGATCCAACACACATTCTGAAGTTCCACTGGTATTTCATCACCGGGGAGCAACACATAGGCACATCAGAAACGGAGATTAATATTGCGCGCACACACACACACACACACTCTCCCATATGAGATTAGAATTCACTCTCATTTCAGAAATGACAGATTTAGCACAAATGTTATGATTGTAGAGCTATCCAAGTATTAACCTGCTGATTATAGAGCTGCGTTTACAGGACGGGATGAATAGTTTTTCTTCGCTGACGTATCAAAACCTTGTCAAACCATTTTTCTCTTTGCACCATTTCATGATAAACAGACCAACAGAAATGGTTCAGAATTTGTAAGATAAAATCTACATGATCTTTTTCACCTACACCTGTAACATTAACATTTCAGTCTGAGGTTTTTAGAACCTGACTGCTATAATCTCATACATCACATCAGCAGAAGATAAATTAGCAGAAATTCTTACTAAAAACTGGACGAAAAACCACTACAACAGTAGCAGGCGTGGAAAGTCACATCTTGTGATGGCAGAAAATAATTCGGCGCCATTACGGTTTATTTCATCCTACATATGTCACCAGCAGCGGGAAATTCATTTAACCGTTAAAAAAAAAAAAAAAAAAAGTTGATTAGAACATTAATCATTTATTTTTGCACTACTAGTTGATCAGCCAACATAATTTTAGACAAAAAAGTGCTTTCTAATGGCAGCTAATTCTGTTATTCTAAATAAATTTTATCCATGTCTCTCAACGACGATGTGTCCCACAGTGGCAGGAACCAAATTCATCAAGAACAGATTACAGAACACTTCCATTTGTTTTAAGGGACTGTGTGATGATTCAGATGTGCAGTTAGATTCATTATTTGTAAAGTATAAAGTGTCCATCTGTCATACGTGAACACACCACAGCACACAATGTGAACAGTGTGAAATTCCTTTAAAGTATTTAACCCATTTAACCCCTTCACCAAGTGAAGCAGGGGGCAGCCAAGAACACAGCACCCGGAGAGCAGAGTGTGACGGTACCCTAGTCAAAGGAACCTCAGTGGTGCCACTAGCCGTCCTGGGATTCAAACCCACAGCCTTCTGATCGCAGGGGCAACTCCCTAACCACTAGGCCGCATTCGCCTCATAGAACCAGTGTAAAACTAAAGAGGCAAATTTCAGACACTCAACATGTCTTGGTTGATGAACTACATTTGCAGCTTATGGGTCCAAAGTGTGTGGTTTTGGTGAAGTATGTGGTTCCCAATGAGTCTGATTGAGCTCACTGGCTAATGCTCAAGCCCTTCATGAGCTGTATTCAAGCATCAAGTCCCAAGAGTTTGACTGAAAATAGCTCAAAAATCATTATATATATATATATATATCACTGTGCAAAAGTCTTGAGCTCCCCATTATTTCTTTATATTTTGCTTTCTATCACCTTGTTGGTGCAAAAATACTATTTTCTGTCTGTCAAACTGTCTTAACTTTGTCATATTGAGGAGATGGAAATTAGTGTCTTTGAAAGTCCTCCAGGAAGCCTGGAGAACTGTTCCTCAAGAACGCATTAAAATACAAGAAAGTCTGGATCTCTGGAAGCAGAATATAAAGAAGTGAGGGGTCAATCAAGACTAGAACTGTTGACAGTAAAATGTTAGTTTTTTTTAACACAACCTTCACTGTGTAAAAATTCAGCCAGAGCTTTATCTTCACGCAAAAAGTATAAGATTGAACGTCCTACAGAAAGACGGATGGACAAAACGATTAGCAAAGCATCCTAAGACGGACTTCCTCAATAACTCATTAAGGTATAAAAAAAAGTCCTAAGTACTTTATTTCTTAAACATAGCATAAGCAAATGTATATAAAAATGACAGGTTTCTCAGTATATTAAGTAAACCAGCTCGTTAAAGAGTTTGCAGGTTTTTCTTTTCTCCTCTTTTTTTGTAACGCTTCATTACAAAATGACCTGCACCACCGAACTAGAACTGTTTCCAAAAACTAGTCCGACCAGATACCCGTGAGGAGTGATGCGCCAGGGGTCCGTCTCACAGGGGACCACTTAGACCGAGTTTCAGTGATAGATTTAACAAATGCAGTCTTGGTTAACTCATTTTAAGGCAGTGGTTAACAGCTATCTCTGTTAACCCAAGTTCAGTTAATCCTCGTGTTTGAAAGAATGACAGGAGCAAGATATTTGACTGCCAGTGGCGCCCCCTTGTGGACAATCTTTTACCTGCTAAACATGAGTGAGCGAGTGAGTGATATACTATCTAGGTCCATGAGGTCTTGTCTCCATGGCCCCTGTGTTTGTGTTTGTTGGAAAAGTATCTGGTTTATTTTGACACTTCTTTAAGGAGAATCGTTGATCAGGAGCTGATCCCCAGATGGTCTAAGAGCCTACGGTCAAATGATCTTGCTAATCTAAAACACCAGGCTTTGTGAGCCAGGCGTTACTGTGACCAGTCAACCCATAAAGGATTCACTTCGTCAGTTTTATTTAAAAAAAAAAAAAAGAAGAAAAAATGGAATCACTGCAGTGTTTTAAGTCAATCCACTCTGGACTACGCAAGAGAAAAGCAGCTTCCAAACAAACTGATTTATCGTGATCAGTCACTGACAGAAGGCCACTATGATACACAAAACTTAACAAATACCATCAAGTGACGAGGGTTTGAGACGACTGTCCACACATTTGTTCTAGCGAGCACAGATGGGGAGCTAGGCAGTTTGTGTAGTTCAGTTACTACCATGTGCTTTTATCACTGGAGATTTGTTCTAAAAGGATCAGAATTAACCAGGCAGTAGCCCATTTTAAACCAAGGACAGATAACACAAGCCCCTGAATGGTTTATCTGCATGTCTTGCTGAAACAAGCATCCAGTCTGAAGCCTTCAAATGATCCTAACCCACAAATGCATTCTCACAATTGGTTTCTGTAAAAAAGAAAAAACTCCCATTCAACGTAATGAAAAACTGTGGGTCACAACATGGCTTGTGTCAAAATACCTCAGTTTACACAATGATAAAAGTTCTTAATGATTCTTACTTTGTGTGCGCTGTTAGAACAGAGTGTAGGTTCTTGCCATGTAACTGATAATGTTGTGTGTGTGAATTTTCTGTGTGTATACACACAAACAACCTAAACAAACACTGCAGTGCCTGATGTGAATAGTTCATACATTTAAAAAAAAGTGCCTTATAACTTATAACTTCTCATTATGTTGAAAGGAACTGTCACTGCTCTGTAAAGCTTATCCAACCAAATGAAAAAAAAACAAACAAACATACACTTGTGGGTGGTGCTGATTTAAGAAATGAAGTGTGAACGCAGCTTTCCTCACACAGAAAAAGAAAGGGTTTAGAAGACAGGTGATGAGAAATTCTCAAAGGTTCAGTAGAACCTGACTAGCCCTCAGCATCGGCTTGCTTCCTAAGCGATCATTAACTCCACTAACGCACCGGTGCAGCTTCTTTGAGGCGAGGTTGTGTAACAAATGATGACGGTAGAGCAAATCTAAATTATCTACTGCAAAAACGAACTCACTTGTCCACCACAGGCTGCCACTAGTCTCACGGTCTTCAAATAATGACCCACAGTACTAAAAACAACAATAATCTGTACAGGATACCGTCCTCAAGGACACCGGCTTCCAACCCTGAACCTAGCATTAACTCTGTCCTGTGTTTTACTCTTACACACCTGATCCAACTGATCAGCTGATCAACAAGCCCTTCCTGAGTCGAAGTGGGTGTGTTGGAGCACTTAAAATGTGCAAGACAGGGGTACATTCAAAAATAAAGGTGCCAAAAGAGTTCCCAAAAGAACCGTTAAGATGTGTTATAGAACTTTAAGGTTGGAACTACACTCTCCAGGGTGGCAGATCACCAGGACCAGGCTTGGAAAACCTTCTTGTAAACACGTATGTAGAAATGTTCAGAAGCGTTATGTGTACTAAAGAATCAATGGTCTAGAGTCCAGACGATTGTCAGTTGGCACCCATTATACCCCCCCTACCAAACGAGTAGTAGTTCACTCCTGTTGATCAAGCATAAAATATGAGTTCGGGTATCTGGCCCCCCTGCACGCCTGTACCATTGGTACTGTCCGAGGAGCACTGGAACTGGAAGGTCACCTTCCCACACTGCACCTCGGTCATTCCTTCCTGACCGAAGTAGCTCAGCTCATTGCCGTCAAGGACCACGCTGGCCGTGTAGAACGTGTCTGGCTCGACCTGCACGGGGTACTCGAAGAACACGGGGAACGTGTTGCTGGAACCGTCGGAGAAGTACTTGATCACGGAGACTCCCAGAGTAACCCCCTGCCTCTTCAGCTCAATCTTAGCCTGGTACTCGGCCGAGCCACAGCTGGAGCCGTACAGGCCGAAGCCAGCAATAAAAACACGCTTATCCACCGCAAACTGGATGCTGTCGCAGCGCCCGCGGTAGCGCCACTGGTTGCTGCGGTAGGCGCATGACTGAAAGCGATGGCACCTCTGCGGCGTCAGGCCTTTCCGAGGAACGCACATGAAAGGAAGCTCAGGCTTCCTCGCTGCCGTAAACCACAGGAAGACGTCGTTGGTCTCGTTGAGAGTCAGCACGCCAGACTGGGCCACACCATTGGCGAAGTCATCCAGAGACATGGCCGGGATCCGAATCAAGTAGATAGCCTTACCCAGGACCAGTCTCTTATTCTCCATGGTGGGCTGTAGCTCCTGCAGATAAGGGTGGGCAACACAGCAAAAATACTGAAGACATTTTCTCAATTAATGATACTTATCCAATTAACATACACACCACAAGCCGGAATTGCTTTTTCAAAATTTAACTGAAATGTAACTGACTGGTTTTGAAGTTTAACAATATACACTGTAAGTGCAGTTTCATGGAGGTGAAAGTTTCTATACAAGTTTAACCAAAATACCCCCCCCCCCTTTATCACAGCAGCACAGATTCACCACATCCTTTCATTAGTTTTTGGAAATAACTTGTCCCCAAACCCTCCCAGCACCTTTTCAAGCAGTAAACAGTTCTATCTTGTCTGCTTCATTTGCTGGGTGCTCATTTTTAACTCGTCAGTCCAGGTATAACGTTCTACACAGCTGTTCAGTTTTCTAGAATGATCGACACAGTTAATCGGTTCTCTAGAATCTGTGTTCTACAACGTTCTGCGCAGCTGTTCAGTGATCTAGAATGTTCAATACAGTTAATCGGTTCTCTAGAATCTGTGTTCTATAATGTTCAATGCAGCTGCTCAGCATACTAGAATGTTTTGTTCAGTCGTTCAGGGTTCTAGAATGTTTGGCACAGTCACTTGTAACTATGATGTTAATGGATTTTCTAGAGTTCTAGAGTGTTCAGTGTTCTAAAATGAAGCGATGATCTAGAAGTACTGAAGACAACGTCACATTACTGTATTATCACTAATACAGTAATATAATGTACTGACTGGCCCGCCCTACCTGCCGGTGGCACTCAGCTTCTGCCCAGTTCAGCGCCGCCTCTAGCACCACCGTCTCCTTGGCGTTGAGGGTCTCTCGGAGGAGGATGCTCTCCAGCGTCTGGGCGTCGATGTCGCAGAAGCCCTCGGAGCGCAGAGCCAGCTCGGCCTGGGCATCAATCACCTCCCAGCAGCGCTGCGTCAGGTCCGGCTCCTCAAACAGGCAGCTCTGAGACAGCAGCACGCAGGCGTTACGCGCACTCAGACTCGTCTCCAAAAACGACACGCAGGCGCGAGCCAAGTGAGGCACGATGTACTTTTTAGCAGCGTAGAGAGTCGCCAGAACTGTGTCTGCACAAAGATCAATCTCATCACAGTAAATATACCTGCAGGGGAGAGAGAGAGAGAGAGAGACAGAGAGAGACAGAGAGAGACAGAGAGAGAGAGAGAGACAGAGAGAGACAGAGAGAGACAGATAAGGCACAGGGAAGAGGAATGGAAAGAAGGGGAACCAGAAATAGGATGAGGAAAGAGATAGAGAGAGGAAGAGGGAGAAAGTGGAAGAAAGAGAATAGGACAGAGGTGGGAAAGAACGGGAGAACGACAAGAAAGTTCAAGAATAAAGGAAGGAAAGAATGAGAAAAGAGAAAAAGAGAGAAGAGAGCAAAAGAAACAAGAAGAAAACAAGAGGAAAGACAATAGAAGAGGAAGCAAAAAGAGGAAACACAGGAATGTTTGTCAAGTGAGAAAAGAAAGAATGACAAGAGGAAAAAGAGAAAGAGAAAAGTGGGGACAGAAAAAAAAGATAAAGAGATGTAAAGAAAGGGAGGAAATTTTAGACTTTTTTTATTGTCCTTGTCTCTGTGTGTCTGCAGTTGTAGCATAAGCAATTTCCTCTGGGATTATTCTGATTTTTGATTGAAGCACTTAATTTCAGGTGAGCATCTTAAAGACCATCAAAGTACTCAAACGTTCTTCTCTAGAACAGTGCATTTCACGTCAAACCGCACTCTGAATGACTCAGTTCACGTTTTAATCTAAATATCCAGAATTTTGTAAACATTTGTGGCATGCCCTTTAAAAATTTGGTATGTTGAAACACTTGAGCAGACACAACTGTTTAGAAGACTCTTTGATAACCAAAGTGGAACTGATTCTTACTTTAGCATGGCGAGGAAAGAGGGCGGCTCAACGTCAGGGATCCGGATCTCATCTTCACCCTCCGCCAGTTCTCCATAAAACATCGCATGGAACACAGAACTCCCCACAGCCAGCACATACTGAGAGAGAGAGAGAAAGAGAGACAGACAGAGACAGAGAGAGAGACAGAGACAGAGAGAGAGACAGAGAGAGAGAGAAAGAGAGACAGACAGAGACAGAGAGAGAGACAGAGACAGAGAGAGAGACAGA
>JBBJLS010000082.1:19905227-19915517 GCA_037577275.1 Bryconaethiops microstoma
TCTGAGGGTAAACACCGGTTCTAGACTGTTTTACACAGTTTATATTTACTGAAATCAGAGTTTACTGATACACTCTGGGTTCTGAGGGTAAACACTGGTTCAATACTGTTTTACACTGTTTATATTTACTGACATCAGATTTTAGTAATGTGATCAGAGTTCTACGAGTGAACTAGACATAGTTGGAATGATTATTGTCTGCGGCAGAAGATTTGGGTGCCATCCACCACAGTGGTCCGGGCTTAAATACAAGCATGCAACGAATTGCTTTCATCAGAGCTAACTTAAATACCAGCTTTTCTATTTGAAACAAAAGATAAGAATCCTGGCTTAGTAATTTGTACAAAGACACGGTCTGCTTTGTTGCCGGGACTGAAATGTTAATTTTTTGGAGGGCAAACGATAAAGATCAAAAGGTTCATCTAGTCCCACCTCCAAATTTAAATGTCACTTAATATGTCGCCTGTGAGGCGCCAATTGGTCCAATCTCTCAATCTCAGGGGTCCGGCGAGGTAGACGTCACTTCATTTGGCGAATGTGTCGTATGTTAGTTAATCCACAGAGAACAGCAAATCTGGACGCGTTCAGTTCAAGTGTCAAGTCATAGGTCATTGTCAGTCAGCTTGTCGGATCCCCTGCTCTTTCCCGGGCGCAATTTTCCTCTCGACTGGACCCCCGCAGCGATCGCAGGCCATTATTAAAATGCAAACTTATCAAAGTCAAACCTTCATCACTTAAATTAAATCATTTCAAGCTTGACTGGCTCTCCTCATCCCTGCCTCCCCTTCATTTCTCATTTCCCTCCCTTGCCCATCCTCATTTCAGGGAGACGATCTGCCACTCATGCGAAATTGCTCCTATTTGCATAACTGATGCTTCATTTGGGCTGTGTCTGTTTCCCTGGCCGTGGTGTGCCAGGCGACGCCATAATGAGCAAGCAGAACTCTTAACAACCCTCAGATTCGGAAGGTCGCGTCTGACAGTGAAGGCCAAATCTTTCTCCTGGTTGAGGTTTCTGTCCTGGTAGGTTGTTGCACCATTATGACATCCGGGCGACAGAATGAATGATCCCTGAACACTGGGGATTTTTCAAATCGACCTCTAATTTCACAATCAGCACCCATTTGCCTCAGAGCATGTTAAGCAACGACTAATAGACTCCAACTAATAGCAGTGCAATCGCACCGGGGCCTGTAGCACTGGGCCAAAGTACAGGCCTCCTTTATTGGATTCGACCTACAATGGGGAACCAGTTTGGTTGCATAGCAACTACAAACCATTTCTTCATTGAGGGTAACTCTCAGAAAGCAGAGCCCATCAGTTTTTGGGAAAGGGATCCATATAACACTAGTATAAAGTTACAGATGTAGGCAAATGGCGCATAATTAGTCTTTAATTAGGTTTTTAAGGTGGAAACCGGTGTATCTGCTCAGATGGGGTGAAGGTTTGATTTTGACATTGATGGGGACACAATAGCAGTAACTTTACTCTATATGATTAGGTCATATGTAAAGTGACCATTCTGCCATACATGAAACAGATTCAGTGTGAAATTCTTCCTCTGTATTAAACACATTCACCTAGTAAAGCAGCGAGCAGCGAGATGGTACCTTACTCAAGGGTACCTCAAACAGATTTGAACCCACAACCTTTTGATCATAGGGCGAACACCTTAATCTTTAGGCCACCAGCTACCTATCTATATGCATATCTATAAGATTAGGTAGCATAGAAGACTACATTTTCCCTAACAGTGGGATGCTTAATGCTTAAATATCTGTAGCATGCTCCAGTAACAATAGCAAAATGCTAAATGCTAACTGCATTACTGGCTACAACCATTATCAGTGGCAGCAAATCCAGAATACTCAGTGTGTGATACTGTTTTATACTGTCATCTCTTTACATTTACACATGAATATTCTTTTCATGCACATTATACTAATTTTATTTAAATCTATGATATTTTTGGGCAGCTGGTGGTTAGGGAGTTGCCCCTGCGATCAGAAGGTTGTGGGTTCAAATCCCAACACTGCTGGTGCCATCACAGAGATTCCCTTTATCAAGGTACCGTCCCCACACACTGTGTTCCTGGCTGCCCGCTGCTTCACTTGGTGAATGGGTTAAATACAGAGGAAGAATTTCACACTGTGTGCTGTGGTGTGTTCACACATGACTACAAAGACTTTATAAAACTTTTGCTGTTACTGATTGGTTTTTTCTTGTCCAACATTTCATTGTACCATTGACCCTGTGTTAACTTATATCTGACTAATAAAACTGAACTGATGTAAAGATGCTACTAAACACACATCACATGATGGCTAGCAAAAGGTTAAAGGTATAAAACACAATATGCCGTTAAAGCATCTACTTGCGAAACATCTTAGTAATATTGCTGATATTTGTATTTGAGTACTTTTGGTGAAAATCTTGGACTAAAACGTAATTATCAGTCGGTTTAACGTGCAGTGCAGCCTCTACTTCTCCAGCCTTGCTATAGTCCAGATTAGCATCGCCCAGTTTTTCCGGTTTACAAGCAGAACCTGGGTTGTCTTTGTTTAAGGGGTCTAGTAAAATCTTAATAAGGCAGGCCACTTTACTCTAGCTGCATGTAGTCGGTGGTGTCATTTCTCTTCAGGCTGCTGAGAAATAGCTCAATGCAACTGGAGAAGCCAAACCCAGTGACAGGTTCAGGAAGAGGTCATGGGCAAATATGCCCTGGGAAAAGAAATAAATTCAACGTTCCCTTACCAGTCTTTATAACCTTTATACACCATGTGCAATACCGTGCAAAGTTCTTTTTAGAGGCTAAATCAATTAATTATGTGCAAAATCTAATTATTATGTGCAATAAATAGTCTTACCATGTGAAATATCACTACTTATATCAATATTACGGATCTACTATGGAACTCTATTACAGAAATAACAGACTCCTAACCACTATTAGTGTTACTAGTAACTCACTAAACTGTAAGTTACTTATCTGTAGTATTTATACCCCAGCATTTGTGTGTATAGCATAGTGTATTTAATTTTGAGTTTATTTTTATTGGACTTTTTAATTTATATTGTTCTTGTTTTTATGTCTGTGTGTGACTGTGCATTTGTAACATAAGCAATTTCTTCTGGGGTCAATTAAGTTCTCTGATTCTGATTAGATCATTATGAAGATTCTCACTGTTTGAACTGTTCTCGATGCTCATTTTTTGGTTTTCAGAAGAAAACAAGTGAGGAAACTGGAAGAGTAGAAGATCCAGTTGTTCTGTATGGTTCAGTATTAGATATATAATGCACTGTTTGAGTGTTTGATCTATTATTTCACCTATGCTGTGTGCTGCACTAGGAGATTCCGCTCTGTCTGTTATTTGAAACAAGAAGTGACTGGAGAGGAGGGTTTGTTACAGAGTTGCTTGGTGTAAGAATTGCGATAGTTTCTGAGAGTGATGGATATTAGCACTGACAGATTCGGCTGAGTGCTGATTAGTAAAAGTGAAGCTGACAGGTTTGCCGTCTTCCCGATGTTGCGCACGGCGAGGCCGCCGTGTTTTCTCCCACTCTGAGACTTCTCCTTAACCCTTAGAACACAAGTGTCAGCGTAACTAATGGTAAATTCTCATCATACAGCAAAACAGCACCTTATATGGAAGTTCCCCCGGTTTGTGTTGTTGCTCGAGGTGTCAGACATGACGTGAGCTTTGTTTGGTGTTCCCGTAGAACCAAAGTAATTGTCATTTAAAAACGTGTAATAATAATAAAAAACACTACTGGGGTTTAAAAATGGCGTCACGCTCAAATGAACATAATGTACAAAAATGAACAAATTTCTTTTATTTTAGGTTTTGGAAACAAATGGAAAAACACAAGATCTTTGAACCCGGGAGAACTTTCAGGATAGTCTCCGCCAACAAGTGGGTGGGGAAAACCTGCAGAGGGAGGGGGTCCGGAGAGTGGCCGAGCGGCAGAGAAGAAAGAGCTGCAAACAGAGTTCATCCCAAAGGTGCTGGATGGGGTTGAGGTCAGGACTCTGTGTGGCCAGTCAAGTTCTTCCACACTGAACTCCTCCAGCACGTCTTTATGGAGCTGCTTTGTGCACTAAGACACAGTCATGCTGGAATAGAAAAGGTTCTTCACCAAACTGGGTCCACAGAGTTGGAAGACCAAAATGTCTTGGCCTGCTGAAGCATTAAGATTGACCTTCACTGGAAGTCAGGGGGCCAAACCCTGTCCCATTACTTTTGTCCATGTAGTGTATGTTGAAATCAGATTTTACTAATACACTCTGAGCTCTAGGGGTTAATATCCTCGTCCTTTCTGGCGCTCGCTCATTATCTGCTTTTCCATTCGCCTGACAAAACCCTTTGGAGGAAAGAGATGAGAAAAGGGTCTCATTCAACCTTCAGCTTAATAGTTTAATACCTTTACTACTGAAAATTAGACTTGAAGAAAGTTTTATTTTTTCATGTTAACTTCAAACGTATTTTGGGGCCGATAAATGTGGACACAGTTTCTCAGTGTTTTCACATATTCCGTCTCTATTGAAGAACTTATCGGGCTTCTCAAGTCAGAAAGGCATGAAAGGCGCGGAGATAGTGGAGTAATGGAATTGTTATTTTAAGGTTTTGATTGAAAAAAAGGCTTCTGAGAAGCAGTTAGTCTCATTGTGCTCGTCTCGTCTGATGAGACGGTTTAAGAAAGCCCACTGTTAGGCGAACACGGGGATCAGTCCAATTGGAAAGGCTTATGCAGGAGCTAATGATGTGTCTTTGATGCACTCGCTTCACTGTCCTCCTTTTAGTAACAGTTTCATTGCAACTCGGATGATGCTTCTGAATTATTTAACCGCATTTTCTCTCCGACGTCTGAGTTCAGGCCTTTCCATTTATGTCCCTGCGCGTTTCGGCGATGCGATTAATCCGCGTTCAGGTCCGATTTGTGGAAAAATGCGTTACTGTCAGACGCACTCGGTCACACAGAGAGCAAGGTGGGATTAACAGCCGCGCCTTTTCTTGGAGAATAAATGAAACCGCATGGCTGTGTCTGAGTTATAATGATGGCCTGAAACAGGCAGTGTCGTAACGCATATGGCAGTTTCATTTCTGTACATCAGTAATAACACACATCAAGACCAGTTCCGTCTCGTTTTTGTAGGTCAGCGATGGAAAGCCCAGTCGTACTTGCATTTGGCAGCAGGAGCGGAATGACATTCATTTCAGAGGGATTTGCCGAAACCAACGATTTCCAGTCGCATCCTTTCAGGATGAAGATATTTCATGTGCGGATTTTCCGAGTTCAGTTCTGGTGAATTTTGACATAAACTAGCTGATATTCAACTTATTGGAAAGAGTGAAATCACTTTTGGCTAATTTTTTGCTGAGTGCAAATGTGCAATAATCTGAATGCTACTTTGTTGCGCAATTTCAATTTCTATTACATACAGTAACAGACTCCTAACCACAATTTGTGTTACTAGTAATTCACTTAACTGGTCTCTGTGTGTCTGTACAGTTGTATCACTATCAATTTCCTTCAGGATCGATCAAATTTTCTAATTCTGATTCTGAAGTGTCAGTACCTGTACTTCCCATCACAGTCTTTTAGGGTGAATTCAATTAAGTTTTGGTGAATTTTGACATGCAAATTCACATCCTCAACCGCTGTAGACCTCTGAAGGGGTGGAGATTCATATAAATGAATGACAGAAAGCCTACATGATACATAGTTGGTCCGGGAAACTGTATTATCATCTGTAATATTATCTTTATTGATCCAAAACTTTGCACATTACCTTAAAGTTAAGGTAATTTAAACATTTGTCAGTGTTTGTCTGATACTCATCTAGCCAATATTCTATTAACTGGGCAGAGTTTGGCTCATTGGATTTGCTTTTTGGGTGCAAATATCAACAGCAGTTTTTACTGTCCCAGTCTTTCAAGATGAAGAAATTTCATGTGTGTAATTTCAGTCCATCTTTGGTGATGTTTGATATAAATTAGCTGGTAATAATTTTGAATAAATCTGATTCAATAAACTGGGCAGAATTAAATTAATGTTTGACCATTTGATTCGCTTTGATGGGTGCAAATGTGAAATAAGGTGATGTTGTGCAATTTCTTATTTGGATTTAAATCATTCTCATTATTTGCATTATTATATTATTCATTTTTACAATAGTCTTACCATGTGAATCATCACTACTTATGTCAGTATTGATAATCTACTTCTGATCTCTGTTACAGCAATAACAGACTCCTAACCAGCATTTGTGTTACTAGTACTTCACTTAACTGGTCTCTGTGTGTCTGTGCAGTTGTATCATTACCAGTTTCCTCTGGGATCAACCAAGTTTTCTAATTCTGATTTTGATTCTGAAATGTCAGTATCAGTACTTCCCATTACAGTCTTTCAGGATGAAGAATTTAATGTGTAGAATTTCTTCCTGAGTTCTTTTTAGGTGCATTTTGACATGCAAATTCTCATCCTCACATACTGCTTTGTTTTGATAGACCTCTGATGGGGTGGATATTCATATAAATGCATAAAATACAGCCTACAGGATATACCGTCAGTCCAGGACGCTGTATTATTATCTGTAAAATTATCAGCGATTTGGAACTTTGCACATAACCTTGAAGTAGTAGCTTTAAGGCTCAAATTCTATGCATCTCAATCATAGAAAGGAAATTACTTAAAAATTTAAGCTGCAGTCTTCAAGATATAGTAATAGATATAGTAGTTAGCATGATAAAGCCATGGAAAAAAATAAGAGACCGCATCATTTACAAATAATACATATAAATAACTTATTATATCTTGGAAATGTTAAACTATACAACACACTTACATTATTTTACAACTGCAACAATTAAAACAGTGATGTTAAGAGCAGAGTGTGTGTGTGTGTGTGTGTGACTCTGTTTCATCCATCAGAAACTGAATCAGGAGTGAAGCTGCTAGAATACAGAACATAGAAAAGCTGCTCTACACACACTACTGCACGCACACACACTCACACACTTCTGCACACACACACACACACACACACACAGAGTGCATTCTTTATCTCCAGATTTCCAGACAATGCCCAAGGGATACTGATGCCTAATCCTCCTGATCCCTCTCTCTCTCTCTCTCTCTCTCTCTCTCCATCTCCCCCACCAGCACCCTTCATTTGCAACCTCCGTTCACCCATCAGCCTTTTTGAAACTGTGACATAAAGTGGACAAAAATGGTCCAGGCTTTCAGGACAGTCATAATTAAAAGTGGTGGTGCAGTTTTTTCACACTGTGGGACAATGTGAGGACACTGGAGCTTTTTTTTTAAGTTCTTTTAAGACTTTAAGGTTGTACTGACCCTTCACTTTTAACCACAAAGAGGCAGAAAGTGCCAGTCTATGAATTTTATGCATTGGAAAGTGAATCCAAAAACCAGAATAGCCCTGTTGAGTCCAACAAATAAAGGAATGAAGAGTAGTCCTGTAAAACTGAATTGTGTTTTTGGTGCATAAAGTCGCAAAAGCAGACCTTCTTTGGAGTGACGCAATAGAAAGACCACTTTTGGTCCCTTAAAGGACCTTTTAAGGGACAGAACCAGCTCTGTAAGTGACGTGAGAATGTGAAGAACCTTAAAACCACGCCAACAAGGAACATCTCACAGAACCAGGAGCTTTAAGTGTCGTTTAAGTGTTCGAGGTGAAAACTTCAGATTCCATGTTAAAGTTGAGAAGCTGAGTTGGCAATTTACCCTAAAACTCCTCCGGCAAGTCTGAACACCAGATCAGGGTGGATGTAGACTTTTACAGTAAAAATGTGAAAAAATATCACCTCTACAAATAGATTTTATGTCTTTTGCATGTCAGTTTCAAATTACATATATAATATATAATAACTGTGTATTTTAATGTTTGTCGTTTTAAAGTTTTGATCGATTTTGAAAGGATTAAACTGCATTAAAATGGAAAGAATGGACCAATAGAGATGATGCAGAATTACTGTGAATAAAATCCAGAATTACTGTGAAGAAAACTTCCACTACAAGTTAAGGTTTTATCCTTCTGAAAAAATATCCCACACACAGATATTCACACAAACGTTTGAGAACATCCATTACAGAGAACACACATTCTACATTTATTTGAATTTAATTAATTTGAATGGTTTTATCAGATAACATTCTTAAGCTACAAGTCGTTTTCCATTTCTATTTATTCTGAAATGCTAACACAGTTCACTGTGATCTGAGTGTCCAAATGACTTTGCACGTAGACGATCAGCTTGGATTCTCTTATTTAATGTGAAGTGTGATTAGTTGCAAAAACTAGTTCAAGTTCCTTGAGCACTTAAAACTAAAGGTTCCTTAATGATTCTTGTTTTGGATGTACATTTGAAAAAAACTCAAATGCCCCCAGGCTATAGTCAAAAATATAAAGTTGAACGTTTAGGCTTCGGTCTCACGCGCTTAAAGTGTAAGATCTGCTTTATTCAGAACATTATAATCCAAATGTAACACTTTAAAATGCAAAAACCATTCAAAACCCAGAGAGTAATTGAGTTAATGCTGATTTGATGCCGCAAATCTTTCTTTTCCTCTCCTCCCCTCGAACACGGGATGGGAGGATTTTCCCATTACGCTCTTAACTCGTTTGTTTCGAGGCCTAACTCCTGAAAGATTATACGAGTTATCCCATTTGAGTTAGTTAAAAAACGCCATTCTTGTGTGTGTGTGTGTCTGGAGTGTGTGTGTAAGCTTTAGAGCGCGGGCCGGGTCAATGAGACCGGCCTGCTGCTTACAAGGCCAAGCCCACGGCGAAGCCGGGATGTGTTATTGTAATGAACGATAAGCTCCTTTGGCTGCGCGCTCCCTAAAGAACTTGGCTGATAATATACTTAAGGCCGGACGCCGAGCTGTTTGTGTCGCAGCCAGCAGAGGCGTTGGCCATGCTGCTCACGTAGCACGGCTTAGAGCCTCCAGACCCCAAAACTGCCCCGAGAATGAGAACCGGCAGCCACTAGTGGATGTCAGGGGTCCGGTCTGTTTTAAAACGACTGATCCGGGGCCTGGTTTATGGTGTTGTATCCATTTGGAGGCAAAACTGACACTAGATCAGACTGCGTGTGATTCGAGGGCCTAGGCGGACTAAATCCATCTCTGGTTGAGTTGTAGCCGAATAGCAGCTCTTGATTTAAAGTCAAGGTTTATTAGTGTGCGGGACGTGTTCACTTGTGGACTACGAAACACTCATGTCTGTCACTCTGGATGAGAGTGATGCTGTAAATGTAAATATAAATGTATGAGGATACCTGGGAAGTATTCAATTGCAAGTAAATATCTTGGATCTCCAGGAGCAAGGAAGTGCTTAAAATATCACCACTGTATTAAAAAACACACTTTATGTGTTTTTCTAAATGGAAAAACAAACTTTTTAAAAATAGCGTTGTACTCACTAGATGAATATCGTGTTCAGTTTTCTTACTCAGTGCTAAATCTTCATCATTATGTGCAATATCTTATTATTATGTGCAATAGTCTTACTATGGGAAATATCACTAACATTACTTCAACATTACTGATCTACTACTGATGAAATGTTCACAAAATGTAAAAAGCAGGTTGTTTTCAAATAGAATAAAAAAGAGTTACCAGGTGTTCTATGAGGTCTGCTGTTACTTGTTGACTATTTTCAGTGGACATATTTGTACACGGATGAGATTTTATCAGCAGGAGTCATTTACAACAAAGCAAACCATGAAAAATGAACAGAAGGCCTGTCAACATCCTTTACTCTCTGACGCTCATCGCTGTTCCTACCAATGCCACTCTGTTTACCATCTCTGGGATCGATGAGAAATAAGAAAATCCAAGAAAATCCTCCAAAAATGAGCTTGACATGGAAAAATGGAGTGAAAAGTCATGCAGTGTAAACTTGGCTTAAAATAAGAAACAGACTACAATGATAATAAACCTTATTAACCCTTAGAAAGTCACCATTATTTACAAAGATTATGAATGCATGCTGTAATTTAATGATTCCTCACTCGTAGCTCATTGAAACAAGTGGAAAATAATCAAGAATGCATATCAAATGAAAATGTGATTTACTATGTATAGTGCAATTATATGTACTTATGTAATATAAAACAAATTATGTAATGTACAGTTCTGTGCTGTCTTGAGTCTCTCATATTTCTCTTCTAGAGATCCAGACTTTCTTGTATTATAATGTGGTCTTGAGGAACAGTTCTCCAGGCTTCCTGAAGGACTTTCAAAGTTCTCTCATTTCCAGTCCAG
>JBBJLS010000082.1:19994426-20013146 GCA_037577275.1 Bryconaethiops microstoma
AGGAATTTCGTGCTGTTCACACTGTGTGCTGTGGTGTGTTCTAGTATGACAGAATGGTCACTTTCACTTTCACTTCAAAGATTGTACAGGGTAAACTTGAGGTCAGGGTTGGTGCTCGATGATCAAAGAGGTGCAGGGGTGAGGCAGAGTAATGAGCCTAGAGAGTTCTGGCATCTTCCTCAGGATTGGGAGCAGTCTTCCGGGCTGGAGTTCGTGGAGATATAGGGGTCAAATGGTAAATAATTTCCATAAGCAATTTTTTTCATCTTCCCTCCAGTGTGATGCCCTTATATACAACCTCAGCTCCTGATTAAGGGTGGCAGACAGATTGGGCGTAGGTGCACCTGGTTTGGTTAGCATGCCCTCCACTATGTGTGCTCTGACTGTCCACAATAATGGTCCTGAACGGCCTCGTGGCTGTCAGCAGGGACCGGCCATTGAAGACCCTGGAAAGAGCCACACAAGGATTACTTTCCTGCTGCTTTCCTGCTGCTTCAGTGGTGCTGACAGCCTGCCATCACAAACGATAGTCTTATTGTAAAATGGTATCACGGAAATGTCATTAAAATGTTTCTTAACAATTCTTAGACATATTGCTATAGAACCTTTTTGTTATTCCTCATGAGTAATGGCTCTTTAAAAAAGTCTCCTTTAAAAAATTTCTTTTGGAAATGCTGGGAAAAGATCTTCTATCTTCTATTATTTTAGAGTTCAGGAGAAACACTGACCAGAGTGGGACAAAGTATTAGGACCAAGTGGACCATTTTCTGTACAGCAAAGACACCAGCATGATAGTAGCATGCTATTGTATACTGTGCTGGGACGAGTGTGTCAGACACAGCAGTGTTGCTGAGGTTTTCGAACACTGTCTATAAATATTTAAGGCCACTTTATTAGAAACACTTACCTTGTTGATGTACCTTTATGTTTTACAATGCACAGCTTGTTTCATATTTCAGCCCCATATCTGTGGTGAGTTTCTGATCACAGATATTTTTGCTTAGTGGACTGTTGTCAACCCAAACAGTGACACCAATGGTGTTTAAAATCTTGATGAGAAAGATTAAAGAATGCAATAATGCTAAAATACAGCACTGTATTCAATTATGAATAAATAACAAAAGCAGCATTTATGGAATAACAATCCCTGATGTTTTATGGAACAGAATAGAAAAATGAATTAATATTGTGATGTTAATGTTAATGGTGCTTGGTATTATTTAAGAGGGAAAAACTATTATGAGACTGAAGAAAAAACAATTGAAAGAATTCTTTTGTGTGATTGTATTTTCAGCTCTAGGCTTTTTTACTTGTGCTGCACTATTTCTTTGTGTGTAAACCTTTCAGTGAACCTCACTCTCAAACATATGTTATCAACAATTAAGCTCAAGTTTACCTGGCATGACATCAAAGATCTTAAAATAAGATCTTAAAATAACAGGAGCAGAAGCTGCTACTGCAGGAAAGTAGGAACTAACTCCCTATTAGCACCCTGAATTTCAGAAGAAACACTGGATGAGCCACATGAATCTGCAAACCTTTGGACATGTATATGAGCTGGTTATCTGCCTCCAACAGATGGTCTGCTTGCTGAATACAAACATGTCCTGACAGCAATGACACAACATCAAGTTCTAATCCCAAAATGATGAAGATAGAAAACTGCCACAATATCAGCTAACACTACGAAGTTTCAAAATTTTAAAGTAAACTGTTTTTCGGTTTCTGGTGACTGAAACAATATTGCATATTTCCCTCGTCTGACTTCCATAAATGAGCTAAAATGTTTTAGATTGTTGTCTGCCTTGCTGGAGAATAATTGCTTCAGGGTAAAAAAAAATCTAGTCGATGCCTAGATGTTTACCGTCTTATTCACAAACCACAGCTTCTGGAGGACACAAAGATGTACTGAGTAAAATATTTTCTTGTATCATCTGGAGAAAATGCCATTTTGACTCATAGACATACCTGGTCATAATGCTCTGTGGCCACTCATAAAACAGACTTGTTTCCCACAAGTCTAAAAATCATTTCCAACGGCAACTAGATTTAATTTCTGTGAAAAAATGCAAAGTTTGATTGTGTGGTTGCTGTAAAAACAGTGTTTGCAGACACACAAACAATGGTTTTATGGGCAAAAAAAAAAAAAGTGAGAAAAGAAAAATTATGCTTGCAGCATGGAATCAAAATGGTGCCTATTCTGACTCTTCAACATGCTGCAAAAATGTTTGTGCCCTGCTGATGCAATCACATTGAATAACACTGATTTTGTTTCTAAGACAAGGCTAATCCATATCCATAAAACTGACTTCATGTTCTCACCAGTCTTCAGAAATCAAGGGCATTAATCGAGAGTTTGTGCCAGGCTCTACTCTTTTAAGAACATGAAATGCTGGGACATTGCTGTGAGGATTTAATTGTATTAAATTTTGAGATCATTGCTGACGTCAGGTACTGGTGCTAGATGATTGGTTCTGGATCACAAACACCACTCCAACTTAGCCTAGAGGTACTGGATGGAGTTCCATCACCCCAGAGAACATTTTTTGCACAAAATGTACCTCTTTAGGAGTCTCATGTAACTGCGCAAGCAATTTGGTTTCACATTATGTGCAGTTTGAGGTTCAATATAGAGTCATTATGATCTCTGTGACCTGAGTTCATTTGAAATGCATCATACTTGTATCTGGAACCAGACTGAGACAGATCTATATCACTGGAAAAGATTTCCTGCATCATATAGGTTGTTTTTTTTCTGTAGTGCATTTGACCTTTACTTTATTGAACAATATAGCTGCAATTATATGTGACAAAAGCACACTGTATGTATAATTTTGTGGATTCTACAAACTACTCTGACACTCTTTGATGTGTTTTTTTCTTGGATTATTTGGGCCTGGATTTTCTCGCTGTGTTCAGTACCTGAACTCACTATTAGTTGTTTTCCACTGGCACAAGGAACCGTACTATACTGCAAACAAATATTTTTCCATTACAAATAAAGCAACCAAAGCTATACCCAATCTGCTTGATGGACAGGCCAAAAAGCAGTCAGCAGCCTAGCTGACTGAGTCACTGCTTTCTGATTGGTCGAAATGTCATCACAACATGGAAAGAGGCCATTGTGTTTTTAAGTGTCCACACAACAAAAATGGGAAAACAATGGAGCTACAAACTAACAAGTGGGAAGCTGACAAAGTACAAGTACGACTGTCTGTTTGGGCTGAAGATAAATTTCAGTGGGAGTTTTCTATAATGTTCACAAATTTATCTTTAACTTTGTGAGAAACGTGAAGGTGAACCAGGACAACACTAACAAGTTATCTGGGCTAGGTTTTCATCACACGGATAAAGAATTCAGAGAAAAAATGTAAAAACTCAAACAAGACTATAAATAAAAAGAACAAAAGCAGCTCTGTCAGAAAAACGTTCTGCTGCTTCAACTCCATGGACTCGGTTTTGGGACGACCGGCCATGAACTGTGGAAGGGAAATGAGTCAGAAACTCTGCTACCGGACTGAGATACACTGGAAAATAAAAGTGAACTGCAGGTTCTGTACCATCACAGTACAGTTTAGGTACAGCATGGTTCCTGTATACCAACGGCAAAGAGCCTTAATTCTTATGTAGCTGAATGCAATCAAATTTAGTGTAATCTAGTGTAAAGTCTTCTGGGAAGGCTTAAGGAGAAGAAAACATGCTACCATGCTTATACTTGTTTGACCACAGTTGGTGCTTTTGCAGGTAAAATCAGTTTCATTTACTCTAACAATTTTACACAACTTTGGACTCTAATTACACAGGAGGTGGACCAAGTGCTTGACTGTCTATTGTGAGTCTACCAAATATGATTGCAGCTAAGTGCAGTGAGGGTGAATGTAGTGATAACATCAACAGCATGCTTCTGTGGTTGGGTTACAGTCCAAGGATGGCAAACATTCACCTCTAAAGCTCTTTTTCTGAGCATAACCTGATTAAATCAAGCAGTGTGTGACACACTCTCTTCCTGATAGGGACTACATTTGAGGGACGAATACCATTTCAGGATTGTTAATGGTGGTATAGGGTTATATTGTGCCAATTTTCTCTTTGATTAGTGACAGTAATTGAGCATGTAACAAACAGCACAGATTCTATATTCTTACTGGTGGAATAAAGGCTGAGTAATGGCACTGAAAGCCGAGCGTGAGAAACAGCCAAGACAGCTGAACTTAATGACCGTATAGAGCGGCATGTCATTGGTCTAAGATGAAAAGCCACTTCAGGAACTGTGTAATTGAGTATAATCACAACCTGTGATTGCTGCCTGTTCAGCAAGACTACACTAAAAGGCACTAAGAAGATTTAAATGTTTTAAAGTCAGTCCGGTTGTTCTGAAATCAAATGTGCTCTTTGATAGATTTTAGATACTAAAATGTTCCCTTTGATAGATTTCAGATACCAAAATGTTCTCTGACTGATATTTTAGGATACAAGATGTCAATGCTTTTTTTTCTCCCATCTGTCATTCTGGAGCTCAAGATGCCGCTGTATTATCTCTTGTAGGAATTGCGTTGGTGGAAAAAATGGATTTTTCAGACTTCCCCCCTCATTCCAAATGTAAATGTAACTACATTTTTAATTATATTTTATTTATAGATAATAGCATGTCAGAAACCACATTACCCAGTCTGTTTAATGTTATGTAATGACTTTATGCAGTTGGAGGCAAGTGTGTGAAGATAGGCATGCATGAAGCTAAATTGTAGGCATACAGTTCCAATATTTCTTAGCTACATTAGAGTTTCCGGACACCAAAAGTGTCTTCACTGATTAACTACATTTTTCACCAGAAATGTAAAGCAGCCTCATTCTACAGAGTATTTATTATTTAGGGTAATATTTGTTACATAAAATTAATTACTAAAAGAATTTACAAAGATTACAAAATCAAGAGTTCAAAGATTTATCCAAATTTCTGCCAAACCTAATGGTTAAGATGGAAACAATTTGAGTTATAGTTGGGTTTGATTAACATTTACCTCTATTACTTTTATTGTGTTTATGATTATTTTAGTTGTTTTCTTAGATTGTTGTTTAGTTGCTTTTTTTTATATTTCTTAAATAACTTTTATATGTTAATATTGAAAGTCATTGATGTTAATATGTTAATATTTTATTTCCAGGCCTGATTCATTACTGTTTGACTATTTGTTTTTTCCTCTTGTTGTTTTTATTGTTTATCAGTGTTTGATTGTGTCTGATGTCTGTCATCATTTTGATGGTGGAGTGGTTTTCCCATCAGTGCAATTCCCAGATTAAATAAAGAACGATAAAATACACCTGATTCAACTGATGTGTTTATTGCTAGGTATAGTGGGGGTTAATGACCAAACAACACTGGGGACCCACCCAGACCCCTGCCGTTTTAGTTACTCTTGGTCCATAATCACAACCCACCTGTTACAGAATCAATTTTTATGATTCTGACCACCAACATCAGAGGAACCTGATTTATGGCACTTTCCCACTGGCACAAGAAACCGTGTCATACCTCAAGCAAAAATTTTACCATTACAAACAAAGCAACATATACCCGAGCCATATCTGAGCTGCTCAATTCCAGGGTCGAAAACAGGACACAGCCAAGCTGACTGCATCACTGCTTTATCACAATGTTTTATCATAATATCACAAAATGGAAGTCATTGCTGTTTAGTTTCCTTGCAAAAAATGGAGACACAAACTAACAACTGGAAAGTCAATGAAGTACAAGCACAGCTATCTGTTTGGGCTGAAGATTTTAGTGTGAGTTTTCTTTGACGCTGATGAATATTTAACGCTGTGAGAAACGTGAAGGTGATCCAGGACCTCACTAACCAGTTAGCTGGGTTAGGAATTCTTCACACTGCTAAAGAGTGCAGGGAAAAAATTAAAAACTCAATAATAAAAAATATGAAGACCACAATATCAATATCAGGGTGGTGGTGACCTAGTGGGTAGGAAACTTGCCTCTGGTCCAAGAGGACATGGGTTTGAATCCTACCTTCAGCACCACCACTGGGTTCCTGAACAAGACCCTTAACCCCAAGTTGCTCCAGGGAGACTGTCCCCTGTATTTAGGGAATGGAAGTCGCTTTGGATAAAATAATGTAAATTATTTTTAATCCTCTATTGACTGTGAAGGTCCAGCTTAAACATTTTAAATTTTATGCTTTACATGATGAAAAGGGGCCAGATTTGTGATCTAAGATCTAAACACCATTCAGTGGTGCGACCTAGTTCAAGGCGAGGCTGTGAAATGGACACCAATAAAATAAGAAAAGTGGATTTTTCTGCTAAATACTCATCAGTTGCTTTATGTGTACCATTAAATGTCAAGGACATCAAATATATTTAAGCCACGACACCAAATGTTTTATGTGAAAAATGGTGTTTCATTATTAGTTTATTTAAAAAAAAATCATAATAAATAATAGAAGTTGTCTATAGGAATACATCCTATACTGAAGAGAATCAAGAAAGACACAGAAGGTTTTTTTTTTTTTTTTTTTGTAAAAATATCCAACTTTATGTTCCCGTAGTACTAAGACAGCGTTATAAACAGGACGATATGAACAAACCCTTCATCACCATCGGTGAGACCTGTCCAGAACCCACTCCTTCCAACGAAACAGGGGCAAGAAATCTGAAACGAGTAGTCGCCTCCCCAACATACTGCTTAAAAGAAAAAAACAAACAAAAAAAAACCCCACACACACACCCACACACACATCAAAACAAAACCGTGTACAAAATAAAAGGGAAAAAATATATAAAAACCCAAAACAATAAGAGCAGCATATTTCATTACTGATCCTCAAACGACACATTCATTTGCTGTGGGTTAAAATAAAGAAAAAGAAAAGAACAAGAAAAAAATAAGAGGGGAACCCCTCTCCCTCCCCCCCCCCCCCAACCGAAACACCCCAAAAAACAACAAAACAAAACCCCAAGAGGCCACACAGCAAAATGACATGTTACTAGTTTCTTTACCCGGGGCATTTTATCTTCCTTCCTTTTCTTTATTGGATTGCTATATTGTATTTTACAAATTAACAAACAGATGATATGAAGGGTGAAGTTAAAAATACTAATTTGTCAACTCCATGCCTTTTCTGTGAAGGAAGGGGAAAAAAGGAAAAGAAAAGAAAAGAAAAAAACAAACAAACAAAACAAAAAAAAAAACCAGTATTTGGGAATTGATTAATATGGGATTTATAACAGCGCAAAATTTTTTCTCCCCATAAATTGAATGAACGTTCAAAAAAAATGTGTGCAGGGACTGTATGTGAGGGGGGCGGGGTCAAAGAAGGAGGTTACAGACGGTTTTGTTTACATATTGGCGTTGATTTGGTCAAAATTTACATCACTCCTCTTCCATCCTCTGCCTACTGCTACCTCTGTACACACACACTCACGCACTCGCACACAAGCTCACACACACACACACACACACACAGCTTCGCCAGCTTCTGATTCCGTTCTTTCCTGTATGAAAAAAAACTGTACATGTGTGCGAAAGCTCAGTCGCACATTTCCTCGGGGAGTTCATGCGGGTTGAGTATTCCTGGCACCGACATTTGGAGCTTGTGTTTCTCCTCCTGGGCCTGACGCAACGAAGCCTCGCGCTCCTCCAGGAACAGGTCGCTAGTGTCCTCACCTGCAAACTCCTGCACAAAGCGCACACACACAGAATTAAACACCATTTTATATTCAACAACAAAATCTATAGGATAAACCACAAAAAAAATAATAAAACAGGTTTCCAGACTAAAAGCAATAATAAACCATATATACTTGATATAGTGACTGAAATCAAGGGCATTTTTGTACAAATGAAGACACTACACACAAACTTTTAATTAAATTGTATTTTAAAACAAAATGACATCAGCTACAAAATGTATAAATGTACGTGCAATGTTTATTACACTTATAATTCTTGTGTATTAAAGGTGCAATTTTTTTTATATGGAGACACGATGTAAAACACAACTTTTGACTTTACTTGTGTTTTATGACAGACGTCATCTACAAAAATTTAAAGTGTACTTATTACGTTTATTACACTTAATACTTTCCCTTGGTTAATTACAACACCGGAAATGCTCTATACTTGGCCCACATTCACGCTTTACAGTTCATTATCACAAGTGACTGCTTCTCTAAACGTAAATCCTATCAAGTAAACACTTATCTGATTTTAACAATACAGACTAGTGCTTAAACTTAGCTGTGCTCATCAGTCACTGTGACTGATTGTATGAAATCAGATTTTGGAATGTGGGGAGGGAATACCTTGATCTGCACAAGGAAGTCCCTAAGGTGCTCTTTGAAGGCAGGTATGTCCTGATTCAAGCTGAACAGTCCTGTTACAAACACCTTCACCTGGGCACTGTTTAAAAAACAAACAAACAAACAAACAAACAAACAAACAAACAAAAAACCTCAGCATTAAATCACATACATGTTGGTTACTGCCTACAAACAAAATTTGAAACTTTGAGAGTTTTTAGAAGTCAGATTTACAGATCTAAAACAATTTTATGACAAACGAAATAACCTGAACAAACAATATTATTCAAGCTGTAAATGAGGCTACCATAGCTACAGCATCTATTGATGCTATCAGACTTGATTACATTAGCCTACAAGGGCAAAATCATTCATTTCTTACCAATTTAACCCACAAAAACATTTAGAAGTGTTGTGTCTTACTCTTGTAGATGTGGGAAGGCTGTTTTGAGAAGGTTTGCAACATATTCCTGCACATAAGCCTGATTGTTGATGGGGGCACCGGTGTTCAGGGCTATGCTGATTTTCCCCTCCTCAACCAGGTTAAACATGTAGGCCAGGATGGAGGCATGCATTGTTAAACCTGATAAAATGGAAGAGAAGTACATGATTATCATAATAAAATAATGGTTATTTCTATTCCAGAGCTAGCACGATGAGGTGAGGAAGATATGCCAATCTTGTCAATACAAGATCAAATAAAAGACAGCAAGTCTCTGCATATTAACTGACCAGCTGTGTGAGACGTATCAGTCACAACGGAGAAGATATGTTGAAGTACGTCACAGAAGTACGTCTGATAGAAGCTTTGAGCTGCAGCCTCCTCCTGAGCCACATTTTGCAGCAAAGTGTACAGTATCTGTAGACCTGAGGGGTCGATAGAGAGATAGATATTAGCTGTATTTGGTAAGGGCAAAAGAATAAAGTAAGAGTCTTCTTTGTCACATCTCCAGACGCCATTACGGAATACATTACACTTGGAACTTAAACTCCTGAAGAGGCCAAACACAGGGACTGAAAACTCACCTGTATCAGCCACGTTCCTCATGGTGTGCTTAAAGGCCCAGATGATGGAGTCCAGCACCAGCTTGAACTGCGCTGGTGGAATGGACAAGAAAGCAGGGAAACATTGCGAGTTCACCGCCTGCAGCAAGTAGAAGAAGTGTGTCCTGTGTTCTGGGAACTCCTCGAAGTCCTAGATAGAACAAGAGAGAAACAACGGAACAATTAACAATCCCTGCTTCTATATATTTAATTCTATGAAGACGTACCACAGAAAAACAGCCTTGAATGCATTTGATGCTCCCTGAGTAAGGGATTTACTATATGTCTACATAGTACAAGTTAATTCACTACATGACTAATACCAGCAAGACAGCATTAGTCTGTCTTGATGTATTCACTTAATGCCCTTTCCTTGCTTCATCTACCGTTCATGGCCAAACAATTCAAGTACAAGTACACAAAATGGCACAGTGTAATCCAAGTTTTTTTTAAGCAGACCTTAAAAATACCTCAGTATAAGAGCCATAATGAGTCTCTCTAAGTGAGTCATTGTATGATGGGATATTTGCTGACCTTGTTGATCATGTTGAGAGTGCATTCAAAGACAGCATCGAAAATCTGGGGGATTTCTCCTGTGATGTGGGCTCCAAGCTTATTAACAATGATTGCCATGGTGCTGAGCACTTCTGGTTCTCGAGCAGCAGGAACGTTCCGCTGATAGTCGATAAGGACAGCCTCCAACAGAGGAGGTACAAAGTTCTCTCCAACCTGACACCATGAGTAAAAATCGTCAGTGCAATACATGCAGTTTAGGATGACACTTAACTCAGCAATGCAACTCAGCTAATATTGAATAAAAGGGGAAAAAAATGATGTGAAACGTGACAGATGTAGTAGGTGTTGTTCAGCTGAAGAGTTAACACCATACTTTATGGGCTAAACAAACACAAAAAGAGTTTCTTCTCTGCCGGTCAAAATAATTTAGTTCTGTGGGTTTCATACCATTTGAGGATCATTGGAACGGCTGACCCAGCCTGAAATGAGTTTCAGAGTTTCTCTCTTCACAGTACGCATGCTCCTGATCAGAGGCTGCTTCGTCACCATTTCACCTACAGAAAAAAAAAGAGAGAAACCACACCCAAAAAAATTTAAAAATAAATACAAATTTAAAAAACGCCCATGTAGCAATTAGAAAAAATGAACAACCTAATTAACAATACTAACATTACAATTTTCAGGTTTTTATAGTTTTTTGTGTACAGTAAATAGAACTTTTTACCGTTGGTTTGAATGGCAGAGGAGATGTTCTCACTCAGGCACTTGTAGACGTTCAGCATGTCCAGGTAGATGCGTCCTAACTGCACTACAAACGGGTGACCGACAGCCTTACACGCCCTCACATTGGTCTTCAGGATGCTGCCAAGTTGACGCACTGTCTCTGGGTCCTTCAGGATATCCACATTCTGACCAATGATGAAGACACAAGCAAAGTCTTAAACTGAGGATTACACTACAGTGGCCATCAGCAGACTGCTAGTGGCAGTATTGTTAATGAAACATGTACGTGAGCTGGAAAAATGTTTAATCATGAGATGCAAAACAGTTATCAACACAGTACGAACAGAGCTACTGGCCAGGAAAGAGACATTTCAAACAAAAATACAGTTCAGACATCACTGGGAACTATTCAAATAATCTTTGACGATCACTCGCCCACTTGAGTTCCACTGCAGTTAACGCAGCTGATGACATTGCAAGAAACTGTCATGAGAAATGTCCATTAAGAATCTGTGTTTAGAAAAATTGCGGCTGCTACAGTATCTGGCCGTTTCGAAAATGTAGCATGGATTCCATATGCTGCTTCTATTGAAAAAGGTAAGTCGAGTCAAGTTGAGTTGAGTTGGTATCACGCAGTGGAAAAGCAACACACATTTATAGTCCTTGTCAAGCCTCAAGCAAAATGACCTTTTAATGGTATTAATCAAATTGCCAGCAATTAACCATATCATGGTTGTATGTACGTATACATAAGATTACAAACATAGCCTTGATTTGCTCAAGTTTTCTTACTACTAATGAAGATCAAACATTCATAAAAAGGAAAACTGTTGCAGACATTAATTCAGAAAACCATTCATAAAGAAACATTCAAAAGACACAGTTTCACAGAACTCACCTTGGTGGCCTGCTGGATGATGCTGTCCCAGACCTGGTTAGGTAGCAGCATGTACTTTTCTATCAGGTGCTCCTGTACCGCTTGGTCCGTCTGAGCACCAATCATATAACCCACTGCCTCATAGAATGTGTGCACCTGTAGTGTGTCAGATTAAAAACAGGTCATGCATCACATATCTAGCTTACTGTCAACCAATACCATCAATAGGTCAAACAACTAAGAATTTGTCAATAAATGAAATGCAGAGGCCAGTTCATGGCTCTTCAGTTTGTATTTTCTTTACTAGTTTCCAAGTAAAGTCTTGGAGAAGAAAAGCACTAAACAGAGACACAGAGTGTGAGGAACCAGAAAAGATACTGACCTGCTGTGGCTGCAGATCACAGATGATAGTGTTGATGTTGTTCAGGATTTCATCAATGAAGGGCATCACCTCTCCAACTTGCACCTGCACAAAATGCCTCCTGCATTTCTGTGCAATCTTAATGAATGTATCACAGGCCATATCTTGGACTCCATCATGGGTCTCTGAGAAAGGAAGAGAGAAAATTAAAGGTGTAACCTTACATTACTGTTATAGGAAAGCCTAGTAAATTCATATTTTTGATAATTTTTTCAGACTTTGTCAAAGCCAACTTATCAAAAGAAATGCAATCCACAATTACATGACTAAGCATTTGTTACACGAAGACACATATGTTTTTCCATTTAAGGACGAAGGTTTGATATAACAATGACACCTGAATATCTGAAACACTCTTTGCTCAAAATAAATGTGTTGTGAAGAGGCCCCTTCATTGCTCTCACTTACCGTGCATGAACTCAAAAAGCTTGTTGACAACTGTTTTCAGAAACTTCCAGTGGGCGCGAAGAAATCGTGGGTACTGGCCTACAATATACATGATATTGGAGGCAATGATTGCCTTGTTATCTTTTCCTCTCTTCTGCTCACACAGTCCCAGCAGGTCCTGGAGTTCCCACACACAAATGTATGTTAACAAATGTAGTCTGGTTTCAGTATCTAAAATTTAATACACCGGAAATTATGATGATTCTTTGACTTGACGTACCTTAATAACAGTGACAAGGAATCTTTTCTCGTCCTCCTCGTGCATGGCTCCGCTGATGGAGCCAATAGCCCAGCACAGAGTGTTCAGGTTCCTCCAGGACCATTCTGAACCATTCACTTGGTTATGGAGTTTTTCAGTCATGATACGCTCTGTGTCTGCATAATCCAGATGGGTCAAGTACACTACCGAAAACAATGAGGGGGGAGAGATTAATCGTCACATATTTGCATTATAAGACCAGCTTTGACAAGCTTGGAACTTCTAGTATTTGAAAGGCACCTTTTGTTAATTACAAAGTTTAAGCTAAACAAACATACAGATTTCCAGGGTGGTCTAATAGCAAAGGACACAAGATAAATAATTGCTTTTTTTAAATTACTGTTCTGCATTTAAAATAACATGATTTAAATAAAGTGCTCCACCAAAAGCAAGAGGCAACTGACTACTTAGCACAATAAGTAATGCATAACTACGCTATGACATTTCAGAATAGGAGTAAATACAATACAAAATTCAAATACTTTGCATGCCTGCCTCACAGTATTTTAATAAAACTGCAACATAAAAATGGACCACAGACAAAATAATAGTCTGTGTTTGGAGCAAAACATCTGCCAATTCCAACTGCACATTCTGATCGAATGTGAGCCAAACATCAGAGCTCCAATGAGAGAATAAAGGGTAGGTGATGTGTTACTAACCAAGAGTCTCTCTCATGTTCTTGTAGAGGTTGATGGAATCTGTGTCTTTCATGAACTCTCGCACCACCTCCCCTTGGTCGTTCTCTACAACCAACACCTCCTCGGGTTTAGCCATGCGGCTCACCATTAGCAATCGCACCTAAGGAACAGGTAGAGCAGTATTACTTGCAAACATTACTACAAACCTGTACCTGCTATGACCCGTCATTAGGATATGCATCTGGTGCACAGACAAAATAACCGTTGTTACGAGTTAAATAGTTTCATGCAAAAATGGGTGTGCCTATATTCAATAATAAGATATAAAACACAGGGGGGAACAAAAAGCTCTTTTCACTTAAATTAATGAATTAACCAATCCGTTATGGTTATGTCCAAAATAATACTGTTCGAAATAGTACAACAAATTTATTTCTTGAATTATCTTTGATATTTCTGATCTCTTCCAGAATTAGGAGTTCTCCCAAAAAATATTACTTCCTGCCCTGAACGTGAAGTCTGGATGATGTCACTTTTAGCACAATCAGACAAGTATGTGTGCGTAACCAGAAGAAACACAAACCTTGGATAGTACAGGCAGGTAGAGGTGCCTGCGCGGGGGCACATCAAAGTGCTGGCTCCCAGACAGTAGCGGTGAGGTGGAGGTGCTGAAAGGGCTCTCTCTGTACAGCTCGGCTGCAAGGTGATTCCAGTATTCCAAACAGATCTTAAAGATCTCTGTCTCTTCCACTTCAGACACTAACAGCATGAAATGGAGAGCCTAGAGAGCGAGAAATGTATTCAAAAACCATTACAGTAAAAAGCACATTAAGACTTAATTACAGCTGAACCGGTGTATGTCTGCACATCTGCTGTGTTCTCTCTTTAAGAGAAAGAATGTACCTCCAGTAGAGTCTCGCGCAGGTTCAGTCTCTTCTCAATGAGCTGGCCATGCTCTTTCAGGAACGTGCAGAGAAACAAGCTGAGGTTCTGGATAAAGTTCTGCTCGTCATCTTTTCCATTTGCATACGCCATGCGGATATTTGTGTTCAGAGGCAGCATCTGTTCATGAAATAATAAACAAACAAAGATGTTATTTAATAAAGGAAATGCGTCCCATTTATAGGACTTCTAGTGAACAAGAAATAATTGGCTCCTAGTTTTGTCTATTAATTAAATTAGACTTAAATAAACAACAAGTCGGACTAATTTACACCTATACATTGCAGTGAAGAAGACAGGAAGCAGAGCTGCAGGTGTCAGAGCTGAAAATGTTAAGATCTGCATTGGCACTCCCAATGGGGAGTGATGAGGATGGACAGGAATGAGGAATGAGTTTATTAGAGGGACAGCTCGAGTTGGACCTTTTGGAGGACAAGTCAGAGAGCCGAGAGCACTGGATGCAGAGAAGAGTCTGAGTGTGTTGGGAGGAGGATGCTGAGGATTGAGCTGCAGGGAGGAGGAGAAGAGGAAGGCCTAATAGGAGGTTCATATAAATGGTGAGGGAGGACATTCAGGCAGTTGGTGTGAGAGAGAAAGATGCAAAGGACAGAAGGAAATGGAGAAGGTTGATCCGCAGTGGCGACCCCTAATCGGGAGCAGCCCAAAGTAGAAGCCATGTAGTTTCAGAACGTGTGCGTTACCTGTTTGAGCTGCATCATGGTCAGAGTAAAGAGGGTGACAAACTGCTCCTCATACTGATTGACACTGACGCCTGCAATCTCCGTCAGACACTTCAGAGTCACATTCCGGAACATTGGAACATTCAGAAACTGGGGAACAAAACCAGAACACAGAATTAGACCCAGCAGAACACCTCGGCATCATTGAAACACTGACAGCCCTGTTCTGATTAGTCTTTCACTTTGTCTGCAGTCAGCAAGCATACATTTCATCACAAAGCCTTCATGATGTCTACACTGGAGACAAACAAGCTACAAAAGACTGAGAGACATCAACCTAGGAAAACCTGGAAGTTAAAACAGACACTAAGCACAAAAAAATTAATTTAAAAAAAATTCACACGAAGCACTGATGAATTTTTAAAAAATTCACACGAAGGGCTGATAAACTGTCACTAATGCAACATCACATAATAGCTCGTTTAGAGGAGAACACTAATTCTGTTACATGAGCCAAAAGATTCCCATTAGCTAGAATTGCACTTAGCGAAGGGCCACCCAGAGAGAACAAAGCTCCCCATCACATGGATGAACATCTCCTCACCCATTTTTGCTAAGGTGTGGCATTACAGTGACGAGTCAAAAATACAAACACAGCCAATTAGAAAGGTGCAAAGGTTCTCGTGGTGAGTGTGGACAGATTCATAAACAACGAAGTCTAGTTTTGTCATTTTGTTTTTGCTTACACAAGGTGTTATCCTTCTATAGTAGGTAACACACAGCGAGTAAAGTTTATGTTGGAGTGCCAGTTTAACCATCGAAGAGAATAGCCAGCACTCTGCATGATCTTCCTCACTTTCTTACGCAGTTGCAAGCCATACCAATGCAAATGCACCTTTGTGAGAGGGTGCTGCCACTATATCACGTCTCACACAACAAAGAACATTATACCTATCAAATGCTGCAACAAACGAGCACAACACATTTACTTATACTTGTATAGGACACTTGAGATGATGTGTCACCTTGTACACCAGGGTGCTGATGAGTTTGGTCTCGAAAATGTAGCCCAGAGGAATCCAGTTAAGGAAGCGAAGAAGGGTTTCCAATGTGGCATGGACCAGTGGCGCATTCTGGGAATTCTCCTGAAAAACACAAACAAGAGCAGTGTTGGAAATAGTCAAGAAATACACTATTACTACTCAAGAATTATTTAAAGATTGTTTCTGACTTACCATAACAAACTGACAAAGCTGAAAAATCTGCGAGAATTCGTTGCACATGCTGGAAGAAAACAAAAAAAAATTAGACACCTATGAAAGCTCCACCACACTGAAACACTGGGAAAAGTGATGGAATGGCCTGGGATGGAAGTGTCTATACCTTCTGTATTTTACAGACCCCACTGGTTGACCAACTCACCTCTAACGACCTGCTGTCGCTAGCAACACATCAGTTCTAAGCGTTTGTGTTGTTTGTGATGCGTCCAAATGATTGTTTTGTTTTGTTGTCCAAACAGCAAGCGAGCAACAAGATGTTATAAAGTGAGAGGGTACTGGCACTAGATCACAGTATCATGTCTCTTGCACGAAGGAAATTATATCTATTAAACACTTCAACAAAAGAGTACAATCCATTGTCAAATTTCTGTAGGTTACAAAAATGGAGAGCGAGAGAGTGATGACTATAGACGTTTTCCTTTTTTCCATTTCTTTTTTATTTTTAGCCATTTTTAATTTTCTATAGCTCAGGGCCATTCAAGCAACATTAAAATATCTCAAATCATGTAATGAAAAAGATTCTGAATAATCAACCAAAAATGTATAGAATACATTTAATTCTATTATTGGTGTTAATAATTCTATTATTGGTGTTAATAATTTGGAATAAATTTTTTTTTTTAAACCCTGCTCCAGATGAACCGGTATACTGCCCATTACTAGCTCCATAACTAGTCTATTATGTACAATACCTGTCCTTCAGGTGCTTTGCTTTGACCTGGGTCATCTGTCCACTGGAGAAATCGAAGACCTCTTCACTCAGCAGTTTCAGGATGATCATGTTGTTCTGACAGAGGCTCTCGCTGGTTCGACTTGCTCCCACAATGTCGCTGATAAACGTGGGCCAGTGCTTTGGCCACTCCTGCTTCAGAATCTGAAAAGACCAGCGGAGCAAAAAGTATATTAACACACATGTACATTCAGATGTAACAGTCACAAAAAGTGGCTCTCTGCAAATCAACAAACTTTTGTTGACCACATATTTATAGCAGTTGCTCGTCCCTCATTAAATATACATAGGAAAACAAGGAAACAATTTAGTTTATTTCTATTAGTGATGATACAATAATGAATAATGATAATTAGCAATGATAAAATTTAATCTTTTTCCATATCTTTTTAAATGACGTCTTTTTTGCACCAAATTATAGAGTAGTATAAATATAGAGGAGTATCAATAAGCGGTATTACTGAAACACTAACAATACACATCCCTACTGTTTAAATATGATACTCTAACACAGCAAAAAATTGTGTGTCTGCAGAGATACTGCATTTGCCTTTAGAAAATGCTCTCATGCCTTTCTGAAACGTCACTGTAAATTTTGTAGGTTGTAAATTGCCTGATAAATGGAACCTTAAATATTACGTGAAGAGTTCGCTCACCTGGACCAAGATCATGTTCAGTTTTGCCAGGTAAACTCCCTCTTTCTGTGGGGAAAAAAACGAGTCAATATAACAAATTACCACAAAAATATCAAGGTGCAAGAAAGAGTGTAAACCCAAACTAACCAATTAAACAAATATCAGTAGAGGGCACTTTACCTCTACAACAGCAGGATCAGAGGATGTCTTGATAATCAGCCCGACAACATACTTCTTAATTCCTAAAACACAAAATAAAATTGTTATTTGATAAGGTGACGACATAAAACTTTTGACTGACTGAACAATTTTAGCCAGGTCGCAGTTAAACTATAGTAACTAAATTATTGATAGTAATGTTGAAATGCCAGTGCTACCAAAATGTCTCTCACAAAGAGGTTCACTGATTGCCAGCATTTGCAATTATTTTCCTCTTTTTCTTACGCACTTGCAAACCAATCAAATGCAAGAACGCCTTTGTAAGAGGGCAGGTTTAAACTCCCTTAAACTGTACTGAATGATATTTTATGCAATGCACCCATAAAGCATGACTACTCATAAGATAAAAGCTGACAGACTAACAAATTGTGTTAACCAAATTACGCTCTAAAATTAACTCGCTTAAATCCTTATTTAAAGCAAGAGAGAGGGAAGGAGAATGATGCAAAAGACTCAGCAACTACATGTGATGCGAGTTTTACCTTCACACTGGTTCCTTGGAAGAATTTTCCAGCGTGTTTTAATTACAGTCTCGAGAATCTGAAGAGCGTAGTACTGTGAACAGATCAGCATGGCTCATATTATTCAGAAAGTCATAGCATGTACCAACAGAAGCAGCACAAAACAAAACAACTTAACCATAACATGCTACTGCACAAGTGTTTCATTTTTACACCAATGCACATGTACTTTCTGCCTACTTGCCTACACATAGAATATAGGGCAAAAGAGAAAGAGACCTTAAAGTCCACATACTTTAGTCTTCATGTTCTGAGAGAACTCCAAGATGGTGTCCACTCTGGTCCACGCGTCCGGGTGATCCTTCAAGTTAGTGAGGACTTCTTGTGCCAGTCGTTGCTGGAAAACATCGCAAGAAGACAAATCTAATTATTCGTATACAAAGCAAACTATTCTCAAGATACACACACACACACACACACACACACACACACACACACACACACACACACACACACACACACACACACA
>JBBJLS010000082.1:20074665-20086608 GCA_037577275.1 Bryconaethiops microstoma
TCTGAGTTCTGAGGGTAAACACTGGTTCTAGACTGTTTTACACCGGTTATATTTACTGAAATCAGAGTTTACTGATATGCTCTGAGTTCTATGAGTTAATAGTATTTAAGAATGTGATCTAGAAAAGTTGACAAGAGATCTATGACCATAACTATGGACCTCATGTTGTCCATTCACAGCACGTAGAAGAAGGAGGTCCAGCCCAGGAGGCGGGCCTGTGCGCTGGTGACCTCATCACGCATGTCAATGGAGAGTCTGTGCACGGGCTGGTCCATACAGAAGTAGTGGAGCTCATTCTCAAGGTGAAAAATGAATTGGTTAATCCTGTTTGTGTTATTGGCCTTTCACAAAAATAAGTTAAAAGTGAATCTAAAATGATTCTTGTTCAATTTATTATATTTATTATGACATTTAGTAATCTTGTGAACTCTCTGGCCCAAACAACCTTCTACGAAACCGATTTTAGGTCAAGTCAATTGCTGATTGGACAAAATGATACTACACTAATTAAATTTTTGAGGTGTAAAAGACTTATCTTTTGTTTTTTTGTGCTCTCAGAGTGGTAATAAAGTGACTGTGACCACCACACCCTTTGAGAACACGTCTATCAAAGTGGGTCCAGCTCGGAGATCCAGCTACAAGTCCAAGATGGCCAGACGCAGTAAAAGGCCAGTCAAAGAGGGACAGGAAAGGTAAGTCATCTAACCTTTTCATAATATTGCCACTTAACGTTAAGTGCTACCAAACAGACGTACATTTATTTACATTTACTTCTTATCCAGAGCCGGTATTAATCATGTCACAGAGATATGCCAATGTAGCATTTGGAGTTTTGCCCAAAGACTCTTACTGGCATCGTGTGGAATGTTTGCCCAGGCAGGGAACCGAACCCCAGTCTGCTTTGTGGAGAGCAGTGGTATTGTCTTCTGCTTTATTTATCTGATTTAGATTAGATTTCTGCCAGTCTGTGTTCGTTATTCTCATAAAACAGTGCAATAAAATAATTCATTGACAGGTTTTGTATTTTGAGTTTTTTTGAACCACCTCAGGTTGGTTGTGCATGTGGTTTGCTTGTCATGTTACCATTAAGTTTAATTAGAATAACTGATACAAATACATTTAATGGATTGTAGGTCCCTATTGTCCTAAAACATTTAATTATACTGTGCTTTCAACGTATCTACCACATGGCAGATTCATGGTAAAATCTGATGATCTGATGAGGCTCTTTGCTGCACCGTGGCTGGATTAGTCGACAGCAAAAGGTGTCAACAGTACTGTAAACCACACTGTCTGTATTCGTCATATTGACCCCTCAGTCTTTTCCATTCTTCTCTTTTTCTCTCCCTGCACAGTAAGAAGCGCAGCTCTCTGTTCCGTAAGATAACCAAGCAGTCAAACCTGCTCCACACTAGCCGTAGTCTGTCATCCTTGAACCGTTCTCTGTCCTCTAGTGAGAGTCTGCCTGGGTCTCCAACCCACAGTCTGTCTGCCCGCTCTCCAACCCAGAGCTACCGCTCCACTCCTGACTCTTCTTACCTTGGTGAGTAGGTGAAGGGTGTAATCAGGAATTTGTGTTAAGTTAGTAATTATAATGAATGTACAGTAAATATTGAGCACTTGTATCCTAACTAAATCACTAGAATAAGAATCAGAAAACTGATTCTGGAGGAAATTGCATATTACGACTGCACAGTCACACAGAGACACAGAGACAAGAACAACGTAAAGTCTAAAATAGAAGTCAGATAAAAACTACACTGAATGATACAATGCTACATACAGAAAATGCTGAGGTATAAATACTATAGATAAATAACTTACTGCTAAGTAATGTACTAGTAAAATGGTTAAAAGCTGTTCTGTTTACCGAGTACATTATTGTACTGAAATCAGTCATAGGTCAGTAATCTTGACTTATGTAGTGATATTACACATAGTAAAACTGATGCACATAATAATAAGATATTGCACATAATGATATTGCACTATATTGTATTTTTATAATTATGTGTACTTTCCTTGCTCATCTCAGGTGCCTCCTCTCAGAGCAGCTCTCCAGCCTCCAGCACCCCAAACTCTCCTGCTGCTTCTCAGCACATGCGCCCCAGCTCCCTCCATGGCCTGTCACCTAAACTGCATCGACAGTACCGCTCAGCTCGCTGCAAATCCGCTGGCAACATCCCTCTGTCTCCTTTGGCACACACTCCATCTCCTACTCAGTCATCACCACCACCTCTGCCAGGGCACACTATCGGAAGTTCCAACACAACCCAGACCTTCCCTGCCAAGCTTCACTCGTCCCCTCCCATAACAAGGCCCAGGCCCAAGAGTGCTGAACCACCCCGGTCGCCTCTTCTCAAAAGGGTGCAGTCTGCGGAGAAGCTTGGATCACCGCTCTCATCTTCTTCATCTTCCGGGGAAAAGAAAAGTGGGATTGGCGCAATGAGAAAGCACAGTCTGGAAGTGGGTCACTCAGATTATCGCAAGGACGGGTTCCACTGTGAACTGGGTCTCCAAAGCTTGTTGGAGACAGAGGGAGAGAATCTGGCCTCAACTTCAGCAACCACGCCATCACCTACACAACCCACAATCCCATCTTCCCCAGAAATGGGTATTTTTAAGCCTGTACGGAAGCTTGGCAGGCAGGAATCACCGCTGAGTAGAGATGCTTTACTTGCTGGAAGAGAGAGGGAGAAGGAGACTGAGAAGGACAAGACTGGAGATGCAGCCCAAGGAAGTGACAGTAAAATGGCAACTTCTGTCAGTAAGTCATCCGATAGAACTGAGCATGACCAAGGATCTGCCAGCAAGAAATCCCCTTCTGATAAATCAAGTCATATAAAATCTCCAGTTGTTGATGCGTCACAGCGATCACCGTCCACCCCAAAAGATGTTAGCTCAATTAAACTAGAAATAGGTCAACCTGTTGTAAGTAGGCCTTCACCTGTTGTACCAGAGTCAAAACTCAGTGTAGTCCCCGCCATTCCGTCACCTCTGACTACTACATCAATCCCTGCTGCAAAAATGCCAGATTCCAGCATTGCCAGTGTTGGAGCAGGAAGGGGAAGTCAAAGTTGTGTTGCAAAAACTTTGAGCAAGGTTTCAACCCCAACAGTAACGACTACCAAAACTCAGACATCCCAGAGTTTTTCAAGCTCCATTGTAAAGGACTTGCCAGAAAAGACAACTACCAAAACTCAGACCTACCAGAGTTTGTCAAGCTCCATTGTGAAGGACTTGCCAGAAAAGAGAACTAGCCAAACTCAGACCTACCAGAGTTTGTCAAGCTCCATTGTGAAGGACTTACCAGAAAAGACAACTAGCCAAACTCAGACCTACCAGAGTTTGTCAAGCTCCATTGTGAAGGACTTGCCAGAAAAGAAGGATGATAAGGATGCTGGGATAAAAGAAGTAAAGCATGAGGCAGGCAAAGCACTAACTGCAGTCAAGTCTAGTTTACCATGCGGTGGCACTGAAAAGGTAACTCCTGTTCCTGACAACATCTTTGTAACAGGAGGACCCCCAAGCACCACAGAGGCATCCAGAGCAAGCAAGGGACCATTGGATGGAGAAAGTGTGAAGAAGCTTGGTACAGATACCCATAGTAGGACTCCAGATATAAAGTTGAGAACTGGTTTACCTCCATCTAAAGCGGTTGTTCCACCTAGCCCGCCCCAAGTACAGTCTCCTGCTCTGGGAAAACTCCGTCAGGAGAAGGGTCTTTCAGTCAACTGCTACCGGGGCACCTTGGACTGGGAGGACAAATGTCTCTTGGAGGTTGTTGAAGAGCATTCCCCTTCCCCTACCCCTTCCCCTACTGGAGCCAGCCCTAGCCCCTCCAAATCACACCCTGTGGTACCAGTTGGCATTGATGTCTTGACCAGTGTGGCTAAAACTGTGCAACGGCCTGTCAAAGGGGGAGCTCAGGAGAGTTCTAAAACCAAGGAAGCCAGTAAATCACCAGAAGATACTCAGGCTAGTGTACAAGGAAAGACTGAGGCTTCAGGTGGAAGTAAGCCTAGCTCAAAAGTAGCAACTCCGAGCCCTTCAGGCACAGTGCCACATGAAAAGTTTGGGGGCGCTAAGAACGGCTTGTGACATTTTAACCAGTATAGTGTTCCGTTTGATGGGGATTCTATAGGATGCAGTGTTTTCAAGCACTTGAATGAATATATAAGGACATTCCAGCAGGTAAATACAAAGGTCAAGGAGGAGAAACGTAATAGAAGACTGAACAAAACAAAAAAGCAAGAGATACTTCTTATAAAGGTGTTATTTATTGTAGATTCAGAACTGTTTGTCACAGAAATAACAGTAAATGTATTACAGGTGTGGGTGCAAGAATAAGAGAAAAAAAGCAAGAATGAGTGAGTGCATGTCTTGTGGTGCTTGTGTGACAAAGTGAAAAGGCAAGCGCTAAGTGCTTTAATAGATTAAACGATGCTGAATACTGTGAACACCAAAATCCATGTTCCTCCATTTTATAAACCACAGAAAATAGATGTCTTTTCCTGAAACAGTTACCAAATAAACAATATTGCTACGGTCTTATTTGGTATACATGTGAAGGACGCATTCTTATTCTTGTCTTATGCTTGATTCATCATTCCCCAGTTGTTGACCAGCATGATGTCCAGCGTCTAGCGACTAGCAGCTAGCTCTCATGCTGCCTGTGGGTATGCTTTTCATGCTGTGTTGGTGAAGGGAGAAATAGGACCAAAAATATCAGAGAGATTTCATTTTCTGTCAACCCATAAGCCGACGGAGAATATAAGTGGCCGGGATCAGAAAGTCTTAAGTGAAGACGATTTAGCGTTTTGAATTAGCCTGCACTGCATGGGCGAATATAGCCTTCTTATCAGGTGCTAGCAGGAGGCCTAGCATAGCTGTCCAGTGACAGCTACCTCCACTGACACTGAGGCAGCAGAGGCGTAATTGCTGACTCGGTCTGATATTTAACGCTGTTTGTGGGCTTTAAATCTGCCATGCTTTACTGGACGGATGCTTTGCAGCTATAAAAGAAAGGTTCTGTGTTGGCGTTCAGTCTGTTTCAGAGAGTTGTTGGGAGGGATAAAAAGGAAGGCGTTCATAAAAAAGCAAAAAATTTGCACAAAGTGAATGAGATGCGGAAGGTGTGTGTTTAGCTGGCACGTGCAGGAACCTGTGCAAGATTGCAGAGCCGAAAATATACAGGACAGGCTATTTTAAGTTAATTTACTTTAGGCTGAACAACTTCTCTTAAATTGAAATGCAGTTTGGAGTCAGGAGTCAAGACAAATGCTAACAATATGTGCTTTATGTTCCTCTTTACAAATATTAGAAATCTTTCAGGAAAAAGAAAGAGTAGAATTCCCATCATGGTACCTTAATCAACCCTTTGATGTACTATGATGTAACAAAGATTAAGTCAGTTACGTATTATGATGTCACAATGATTGTAGTCAGTTCTATCAATACAGTCTAGAACTGTCATGGGAATTCTAGAACAACATATTTCTCCAAACAGTCCAAATAATATGTAAACATATATCTACTACAGAGATTATGCCTTGTTAATTGTTCTAGTAAACAATGATAGATCTATAGATCACAGATCAATAGGTCAGTGATGCTAATGCTTTGGGAATAAAAGAAGAAAATGTGGCCTACCAGTCAACAATCGTCGTCCGTATAACCCAAGTATCATTGTTGCTCTAGCAACGCTGTTCCTTTTTGGACTCTACCTTAAAGCTTCTTATGATCTTACTAAAGAGAGGCCTAATTCGCACACCTTCAGGATGCCGTCATTTCTGCGATGTCTGCACTGTTTGCTTTTCACTGTGCAACCGAGTATTCGTAAATATGCACCCTTTATGCAGATACAGAAATCCCTTTATGTGTCACAGTGAGAACTGAGCCAGATATAAGAGGCACAAAGTTTTTTTTCCATGTTTGATATCTGTGACAATATAAGCTCAGTTGGGCTGCCCTCTGGTGGCTAATATCATTGATGTCTCAAATTGTATCTGGGATCCAATGACTTCTAGAAAAGGTCTCAAGAGTGCTGATCTACGATCAGTTTTGAGTTTCATATACGAATAACAAAATATTATAGTTAAGTATATTTAGTTATATGATCTAGATGGTGTATTAGATCATAGTAGACCCACATTCCTGATCCGTTTGGTCCCAACCATTCCACTGTCCTTCAGCCTCACATTCTGTCTGATGTGGCCTGTATCCTATTTTTTATATATTTTATTTATTACAGCAGTGTGGTATTAGACACGCTGTTTTTGTTTCTACACCTTTCAGACCAATATATATGTAAATTGCATCTGGCTGCCCTGTATTTGTGCCTCATTCAAAAAGAAGTCCAGACTGAAACACTCCTTATAACTTCAGTTGGAATGGGCGGGGTTAAACTGCTGCAATTTTGGTTATTTTTTTCTTACTGTCAGTTTATAGTCAGCCACTCAAATAGCCACTCAAAGTCAGGGGGGTTAAAGTTAGGGGCTGTCACTATCAATTTTATTAATTAATTAATCGAGTAATCGGTCGTTTTAATAGCACCCCCTTGTGGAGAGTGTTCATATTGCTGAAGGTGACTTTATAATGACTTGGGGATTCACTGTTTATCACTAAAATTGTTAAGTATACACTAAACTGATTCATAGGGAATGTAGCTGTTTGATTATTTTTTTAATCAAATAATTCATTTTAATGAAGGAATTTTTCTCAGGCCTAGTTATAATACAACTTTGAATGTGGGCCAGTACTTAACAGTTAGATCTGGGCTGCAGTAAGTAAATATTCTCCAATTGATATAATAATCCTCTTGAAACAATTACATCACCACACAATTTCAAATTAAAGCTGAACTGCAGAGATGTGCGGCTGCTAATTAGTTTGAGACTCTCGTGAAACATTTTAATCACTTCCACATGTTTTTTACATGGCAGTTATGTGCAGTGGCCTCAGGGTGTCAAAGGTAATGGTTTGTTTATTATGCATCATACAGTCGTATACGAAAGTTATCTGGTTAAATGACGGTTTGTTGCTTATGTGTAAATAAAACACATCCTCTACAGAGAACACACGTCTGCACATATTAATTATTTAATTACTATTTAATTACTTAATGTAACCATTTAATTATTTCAATTGCTGTCTGTTTATTACAAATAAACAAAAGACATGATCCAGTGACTTCAGCAAAAGTTTAGGTACATTTTATATTTTGTTGTATTATTTTCCAGTATGTTAATCCTAAATACATGAAATACGTTAATACATGAAAACTAACATTATATGCGTAAAAATATGCATGAAATACCACAATTAAATTCCTTTCTATAGAGGCTGTGTGCTTATTTTCACTTTAAAAATCAATAAAATGTCATTTGACCCGGTTCTAACTTTTGCATACTGTTATATCTAGACCGTCCATACTGAAAGAGAACAGTGTGATGTGAAAATAATTTTCCTTTTAACTTTTTTAATAATCAGCAGTCAGTACACGCAGTTGCTTAGAAGGCCCCAAATATGTAGGTTGCATTTTTTTCTGGACTTTTTTGTAGGAAAGAGGGGATTTTCTTGTTCTTATTGCAGATTAAAGATAAAAAATTAAGTACATATTCTTTTTTTATTCTTGTATACAAAAGAATACGGCCTAAGCGGTCCAGTGTTCGAAATCCACCCCTCAGTAGCAATGCAGTGTTGAGGGTCTCTAAAAATGGAGGGGCTGGACTGATCCTAGATCATTAGACACAGTTTTAGAGACAGAAAACCCCCTTCGTACGAGTCTTTCCACACGCAGCACTTCTCTTGACTGTTGCCACTCTTATATCGTGACTGTTATGGCTTATCGGTTCATCGTTTTATTTCGTATCCACTGGTTTCTTATCGTAAAAACGATTTGACTAGTAGCTTTGGTGGGTGAATCCTGTTCTGTGACAAAAAAGACGTCCTCACATTTCAAGTAACGGTGGTGTTCACTTCTACTTAGTTTATATTCTACAGTACCTGTGGTCATAGTTTGAGATTTTTTTTTTTTTTTTGTATTTTTATTTATATGGATTGTGATCTATTGAGAATGCACTTTATTTTATGTCAAGTTCTGTTTCATTGGGGAAGTTTGCGTACTGTATCAATGTATTACGTAGCTGTCGAAAATGAAAAAAAATCAAAATATTTATAGAAATGTACATAGAAATGCAGATATTCCGTGCTGACGTGAATGTTTGGAAGGGGAAAGAGAGGGATGAGGGGCGGAAGGGAGGAACTCTCACTTTTTCACCGCAGCTGTTTTATTTGTTGTCCACGGCTCTTTTGCTCCCGCAGCAAACGTCATTTGATGCATAAACACCGGAAGTGCAGTATGTATGTGTAATCAAACGAATAAACTGATATTGTATACCTATGATGGCCTGTTCTCATCCATTCAATTCAATTATTCAACCACATGGAGTGTATGCTTGTTTTTTTTAACACCTGTTTACTTTTGGTCACCAGTCATGTTGATTAATCTGCTCATTTAACTCTTTACTCAGTCATTCATTCACTTTTCCTCTTTATTTCTTTATTCCTCCCTTCTTTTGTTTGGCACATCACATGCAAGACCTTTGTACAACTGCCCTTTCAAGTTCTTCCTGATGGATTCATGCATTTATCTGTTTAACTAGTTGTTTTTCTGTTTAATCATTCATTCAATCACTTTTTTATCTTTTGCCAATTGGTCTGTTTACTCAACACAGCATGCACAAAATGTTGTTCTTAAAAAGCTCTTTCTTGTTCCTTAGCTATTTACAGATATTCGTATATTTGTTTACACTGTTATTTATTTATTTACTGATGTGTTCTCTTATTTGTATTTATTTAGTCATTTTATTTATTCTCTTATGTATCTGCCTAGATGAGCCCAGCCACTTCTTTTTTTTTGCATCCATCTACAGCTGTTCTTCGATGTTTGTTAATCTGTTTACTCAGTTGTTCATCATTTTATTTGTTTACTCTTTTACTTATTTTCTGTTTATTCGTGAATTCCTTAACTTATTGATCTGCACAAAATGTTGTTTTGAAAAAGCCGCTTCTTTTTACTGAGCTATTTACAGTATTCATATATTTATTTACTCGGTTATTTGTTTACTTTTTGATTTATTGTCTTATTTTTCTGTTTACTCGTGCATTCCTTCACTTATCTGTTTACTTAGCACAGCACGCACAAAATGCTGTACTTCTTTTTGTTCAGCTATTTACAGTTATTCATTTATTTATGTATTTATATTTTTAATATGTCTTAATTTATACTTATTTAGTTGTAGATGAGCCCAGTCACTTCATTAATATTCAACCATATGCAGCTGTTCTTAGATATTTGTTTGTGTTTACTCAGTTGTTTTGTTTATTTGTTTACTTTTTCCTTCTTCTGTTTATCTGTTTACTCGGACATTTTTATTAAAGAGCCGCTTCTTACATAACCGAGTTGACCAATGAGCGCCGTGCTCTGGCGACGGATGGGGAATTTGTCCAATCAGAGAGCTCAGGGCTCTCATTTTGACCAATGAGCTTCATCGGAGGGGCCGGACAAGGGTCTGCCTGTACAGTGACAACAGGAACTAATGGCGTATTATGCTGAACTAAAGCCTAAACGGAGCTCATAGAGTTTTTTTACTCACAGTTTTACGTCAACACATAGTCAGATTAAGTGTTTAAAGAACACGACACCTGTTTTGTGTCGCGTTTGCCGTAATGGATGTATATAATCTCTGTTTTTTCCATAATTATGAGCTTTGAGGGCTAGCTAGCTTTCCCTGTCCTTGCCTTGACATCTACTACTCTTGCTCCGGGGACGTCGTCTTTTTTTAGTCATTTTTGGACTAAATACATGCCAAAATGTCGTCTTCAGCCTTAAGGTAGGTTGTTTATATATTCATTTATGTATTTTCTGACACGCTCGGTTTGCTAGTTAAGCAGGGGAGCAAGCCAGCTGACTCCCATTAATGTTAACGATACTAGGCATGTGGACAAAAGTATTGGGACGCCTCTTAATTATTGAATTCAGGTGGTCTCTTACTCCCAGTGAAGGGCAATCTTAGTGCACCATACTTCCAACTTTGTGGACCCAGTTTGTGGAAGAACCTTTTCTATTCCAGTATGACTGTGTCTCAGTACACAAAGCAGCTCCATAAAGATGTGCTCGAGGAGTTCAGTGTGGAAGAACTTGACTGGTCCACTCAGAGTCCTGACTTCAACCCCATCCAGCACCTTTGGGATGAACTGGAACGGAGATTGTGATCTAGACCTTCTCGCCAGCGTCTGACCTCATAAATGCTCTACAGAATGAATGGACACAAATTCCCACAGAAGCTCCAACATCTTGTGGAAAGTCTTCCAAGAAGAATGGAAGCTGTTATAGCTGCAAAGTGGGACCAACTCTATATAAAAGTCTATTGATTTGAATGCAATGTCATTAAAGTCCCATTAAAGTTGGTGTAATGGTCAGGTGTCCCAATACTTTTGTCCAAGTAGTGTAGCTGAGGTCAGCTCATCAGCTCTTCATCTCATTTCAGAGAGCTGGACTGAGCAGTACAGCAGATCAGACATGCAGCTCTGTGGCCCAACAAGACTGAGCAACCACATCTAACTCACTCTGAGATCAGAGGAAGCTCCTCAGGGCAAAAGTGCTGGTCTAATGTCGGCTCTTTCTTGCACATATAATGGTGTTCCTTACAACATACTGGGCCACATTCAGGATCACTGTTATTCCAGTTTAATTTACTTGAAAAACTTGGGGAAAAAAAAAAAACTCTTGAGAGTCTTGGGGTCAAAGTTTTAACATTGTCAACTATGACAAACAGAAAACTAATTTATCCTATATAGTAACAGGCCTTATCAATAAGTCTGTATAAATCAATAATACCAAACAAAAGCTGCATCACAGACCTCTAAAAGTGCATCATACTCATATTTGGAGCTCTGGGACTAAGCTGGTTTTTTCTCTTGTTTTTTGTTTTGTTCTTACAGTAGTTTTATTACTGTAAATTAAATTAAAAGAGGCTGTTGAGCTCAGTCGCCATCCAATGTCTGCTTTAATAAGACGCACCGCTGATGAAGAGTAAATTATTGATGTAAAAATTATTGGTGATTACCCCGATATTTTACTGTATTTTTATTACTAAAAATTACATTCATTTATTACTGTATTTACCTGTTTTTACCAAAGAAAATGCCTGTGCATGAATTACAGTAGAGTCTGTATGGGCTTACCTATATTTTCTTTAAGGGTAATGTATTAAACTGAGTTTAAAATGAAGCATATTTGGGGCATATTTAGAGTTTACACTATAAAAATAGGCATTTTTAGTTTTTTTTTTAATTTTTTTTACCAAAACACAACAATGCGGTTTTTCACTATACGCCGGTGCTCTTGGAACGTAACCCCCGCGAAAAGCGGGAGATTTCTGTATAACAATCACTGGCTACTTTTAACAATTTCGCCCCTTATAAATCTCAAATCGACACTGTGTGTTGTTAAAGACTGTAAATTAATAATAAAAGCCCTAAGCATGACAGGCAAAGACAAGGTCGAGGTTGTGCCCGCTGTTAAAAATACCATGCCGACCTTTGCCTTAGGATACTGACGGACAAAAGCCTGATCCTAGATCAGAGCTGATTATTTTCATAGGTTTGATAGCCACAACCCCAAGCCAGTCATTTTGAGATGACATGAAATAGATAAAGTAGTGGCAGGGCTGAGTGATGTTTTATTTAAGCAATTTAAGCAATATTTATAGCAATCTGACAGTTAATGAGCACCATCCATAATATACAGCTCTGGAAAAAAATAAGAGCACTGCAATTCATTTTTAATTCAGAGTGTGACAACCATTCCATACCAGTGTCTGTTAAATTCCTACACAAGCACCTCATTCTGCTTTATGAGGGACTGATTACTGATCA
>JBBJLS010000082.1:20242444-20254918 GCA_037577275.1 Bryconaethiops microstoma
AGAGAGAGAAAGAGAGAGAGAGGGAGCGAGAGAGAGACCACAGGAATGCCTACATCAGCATGATTAATGTTAAGTGTGTTAGAGACACACAAACTCAAACACACACACACACACACACACACACACACAAACATACACACTCCCTCTCCCTCCTATGTGCACATTTCCCATCGCTTGGTGTTTTGGCCCCCTGCCACCCATTCTTCTCCCTAAGCGTCTACGGCTGCAGCCTGTAAGTAAATAAACAGTGATCCCTTCCACACCCCACCCCAAAACCACCTTCTCCCTCTCTGCACTCGTTTAAAAACCGCTCTCCCTCCCTCCCTCCTTCCCTCCACTCGTTTAAAAACCGCCATCCCTCCTTTCCAAATCTTTATAAACTGCCGTCTACCCCTCCGCTCATTTACAAAACCGCCATCCCTCTCTCCGCTCGTTTAAAAGCCACCAGTCCCCTCCCTCCTCTCCGCATCTCTCCTGTTTGCGGCCAAGCAAATGGTCTGGCCTCCAGTGCCTCGCTCTATCGGCGATTTAGAGAGATGCTGTGTGTGTGTGTACTACAGAAAGAGAGTATAATAAATGAATACAGATCACAGTCCTATATATTATACAATATTCAATGTTTTCTAGTACTAATCTGGGATGGATTGTCATTCGTGATCATGAGTCATCTGAAAGATAATGATCACAGATTTCCTTCTGGGACTATGAAGTCTGTATGAGATAATCCATGGTTTACTTGAGGCTGATCACTGGTCAAAAACGACAAAGGCCTGACAGTATTGTGCAATATCGTCGTTACATTTTTCGTTGCTGAGTTTAACGTTGTTCTATGTTGTCATTCAAAGTTTCTTCAGACTTGGATAAACAGCATAAACTCATTCTTTGGAATGTTGGTATTCGTTCATCCATTCAATACAATGTCACAACAGAGTCAATATCTAACAGTTGGACTGAGACAAATGCATGTAGACAAAAGAAAACAGAAAATTCAACAAATGTTTCAACTTCTGACAGGGACAACAGCAGGAAATGTTTGTTTATTTGAGCTTGAGCAGTGTCTCGTAAACTGAGGGTTGATAATTATCGAGAGCTAGGAAACAAAGTGAATCAGACTATTTAACTATTTTGGCTCTGTTAACACTGCAGATCGGATTTGTTTCTTAAACCTGATTGTTAGACTTGAGTGCTCAGACTGTAGTTACTGACCATGTGATCTGTAATCGTGTTTTCTTACATATCCAGCTTGGCCTGAATCCGATTCCAAAAACTTTCAATGTCATGTAGCTATTTTGCCGCTCACACTGCACAAAATCTGCAGGTACCCGGAAAGATCGGATTTAAGCTGCCTGTCTGAACAAAGCCTTGGTGCTCGTACTTTAATAATTGCATTTAACGAACACTTAAATGCTTACTCACAGTTTTTTATATGGCAATTTATCTTCGGCTTGAATATCATCATCATTACAAGCCAAGTAAAAATGAAAATGATGCTTAATTACGAAACGTAATTAGTTTTCGAGGGCTCCTTCAGAAACACCAATGAGTACTTGAAAGCCGTACAAGGCTGTTAAGGTACAGGCCAAGAGTGTATTAAAAGGGTTTTGTCTGTTCCACTTAAAGAAAGCACTTCTCAAATAAATTTTGCTTGAAAAAAAACTTTTCTGTCTATATGGTGTAACGTAATATTTCCACCATTGCTGCTTTATTGCCAGGATCACCATGCGTTTGTGCAAACGTAACGTCGGCCGATTTCATTAACGTCAGTCAAGCCCTCACTGGAAGCTGGGCTTCGTCTTCGGGTTCCTTCTCATGCACTTGTATTATATTTCACATTCGAATCTAACATCTGCATCCACGGCCTTTCAACAGTGCAGTCATTTGGCCCGTTTAACGCGTGCAGTCGTCGACGAGGCCTCTGGAGGTGTTTTATACGACTTTGCGGCGAATGAGCAGGTGTGCTTTCGCACAGGGTTGCTACGGTTACCGAACCATAACAGAAAATAGGACTCGAGTGACCGCTTGCATTCGCGACTCACCTCCGTCGACGTGTCCGACCTAGTTTAATATATTCGCCACCGGTTGCTTACCTTTGCTAACGAGTGCGGAAGCATCCGCCTACGTTAACGAACCATTTGCCACGTCGGAATGTGTCCCCAAACCTTTAAAAAATAAAATAAAATAAATAAATAAACCTAACGTCTGTCTTCATTCCAAAGGAGGTCCCTGGGCGATAGCCTGCATAACCACCTAATGCAAAACACACACTCATATGGAGGAGCTATGCTTCGAATAGACACTACACACTGCAGGGAACGACGTGTGTGTGTGTGTGTGTGTGTGTGTGTGTGTGTAGGCTCCACTCTGTGAAATATATACTCTCTCTCTATCGCTCTCTCTATCTCTCTCTGTCTCTGGCAGCTGGCAAGGCTCTCACTCCGGGTTCACATCAGGTAAGGATATTGTACATTACGCAATGGTGTGCAGATTCAAACCCACCCTCCATCCCCCAGCACTGGCAGGGGGCCAAACACTTGCTTATCTAGCCACTTTGTACCAAAGGTCAGGTGAGAGATCCTGTCCACCTCTTTAATGCTGCATTGCTGTTACCTGCGAGCGAGTTCCAGGAGCGAGATGCAGAAACATAAATAAACAAAAGCCATGTTGGAGTCATGCAGAGAAAATTTCTAATTGTGACCAATAATGCAACTGCAATTGATTTAAATGCAATTACTTCTCCAAAACGTATGTTCTAGTACCTTAAAAAGCATAAGCATTTATCTTATTTATATAGTATTTGTATAGTTAAATGCTTAAGGGATATTTTTTAAGCTGTAAATGTAGGATTTGCAACCCACAACAAAGTGCTGAAAATGTTACACTGACAGATTTTTCCCAAAAAGATTTTATGTAGATTATTTAAGGTAAAGGGGAAACAAAGGGCCAAATTTCACTAAAAGATTTCTTATGCAAGTGACCACAACCTCCCTCAAAAATGTCCAGCACATGCATATTTTTGGACTTGAGACACAGTGAACCAGACTGACAGCTCATGATCTCTGTGTCATTGTGACTCTGTGAACACTTTAAACTTGAGACAGTGCTGAATAATGTGAACTGTAATTGAAAATGTGTTGATTTGAAAATTAAACTTGATTAATCAATCGGCCCTACCTGATAAACACATGTACAGTCAGTGCAAAAGTAAACTATGAACATAAGACAGACCACATAGGATCAATCATATAGTTATAACATTATATCAGTTAGAACTGACAAATAAGATGCAAATACAATGCGAATACAATATTCATGCATAATATCATGTTGCATCGCTCCTGGATTGTTATGTCTTGTTACAAGATTCCATCAGTGAAGCATAATACCCCAGTCTATTTTTACTACATTTAGATCATTATATATTGTTTCTGCTTTGTTTAGGATTACTTTAATCTGGTTTACATCTTAATATACTACTTTTATTTATGATGCTGCTGAACTTCATTAAATACTGAATACTAAATGTCCATTAATTAGTACATATTTATACTCTTGCACTGGTATCTACTTTTGCAAAAGTTTGCTGAAATAACATGTTGTTAAACACTAAACTTTCTAATCTAATTTCAGTGCATCATTTGTATTTATTTGGTGAGTTTAACACGTTAAATTCCACAAATATGGAGGAATTTGTCTGAAAGCGTGCAAAAGTGAATTCTCTATGGAGGAAAATCAAGAAAACAAGACATTTCCCCAGGAGTGCCCTACCTATCGAACCACCTAGCTAAAACATACTGAGACACACACGAGGGGTCTTTTTAGACCTCTGACATTTTTAGTGCAGGCCTTTAACACATACACAACAACAGAGCAGCACTGGCTGATCTATATCGGTCTTTCTGGCAACAGTAGCAACTGACTTAAAGCAAGCTGTCCACACGTCTGAAACACACACACACACACACACACACACACACACACACACACACACACACACACACACACATACACAAGCACACACCCCATAGGACAAAAATAAATGACCTTGAATGTGTTCTGTCAATACAGTGGCATGTCTGATACAGTGCTTGTGTATACACAAACACATGCACGCAGGCACACACACACATAAACACACACACACAAACACACACACACACACTCACACAGAGAAGCGCGCACAACGTTTATTTGCCAAATACATACACTTGCATCATCCAGTCAGGGAGAAAGGTGCTTCTAAAGTAAAGGATTTCACAAGATGTCTCCAACCGTCACTTCCACTCCACCCCACTCCTCTGGTTTCTGTATAGCGACTGCAACCACAACAAAATAGCCAAAGTAGCGAGGGATCCCACTGGCGTGTGGAAGATACAGATCCGGGGGCCCTCACACAGTGGAAAGAGTCTATTATCATGTGTATTAACCATTCAGAAACAAAAAACGAGGATGCTACCCTGAGTAAATGAAAGAAATGGGACTGACTCATCCAAAATCTGCTCCGCCCACAAATGCATGCTATTCATAGTAACTGCTGCTAGTCTGGAAAAGATTCGCAAATCGTTAGCAAAAATCTCATTCAACCTAATGGGAAACTCCTTCCTACATTAACTGATTTTCCAGCATAAAATGAGTAACAGAGTGACCTTTTACAAACATATCAAGTTTTAAAAAAATATCAAGTTGATAAAGTCAAGTCAAGTCAACTAGAGCTTTATTGTCATCCCAGCCATGTACATTTAGTACACAGTGTGAAGAAATATCGTCCTCCTGGACTGTGGGTGCAACATACAACACAACACACTCATAACACAGACCAACATGAGGGTAAAAAAAGGGGGGGATGAATTACAATTAAACCTATATGTATAAATATGTGCTATATCTAAAAAATTAAATATAAAATGTAAAAAATACTGCAAAAAACTATGTGGGGACACAACAGGGAGACTAAAACGACTATTTGAGGTTAATGACACGCTTTAATTGCGAATGTTTTGATAAAATCATGCACTAAAGTTTGCATTACGCTGTCTGGGGTTATTTGCCAGAGTTCTGTACGGTTTGGCCAGCCTAGCAACAGTTGCTATGATAGAACTCACTGCATCCATAGCATGAAGAGGTCAGTTGCGGTAACAGTGTCTCGTAATCTACAGTTACTGCAGCATAAAAAAAGTCACAAAAATACTTTTCAGGACCAAATAATCTATGAAGTAACTGTTATGAAAGGATCTATTATGACACGGTTCCACACACACTGAAGTGATTAGGAGTTCTGGATAAACGGTTGTGCAATGCAGAGCAACAGGAGTTTTTTTTTTCTTGGTCGTAACAGCGAGAGTTCATGTGTTTTGATCGTAGATTGTTACTTTGGTCCAGTGTGTCATACAGAGTCAGAAACCACATAAACACGTCTATTTGAGGTTATGTAGGCCTGAGCCTGACCAAGTCAGCCCAGGAAAAAACCCCTCAACCCCCAGCCAACAGCAGGGGTTCCCATTCTGAATAGAACTGAATGTTCAGACATGTAGATTGATGCGAATTTTTAGGTAAAAAGAGCTGAGGGCAGATTTCTGAGCCAACAAAAAGCTGTCAGTTAGGCTAAGCTTAGCGGCTACAGAGATCACGTCACTGTATAGTAAACTTCATGAGTCGCTGGGCCCTAATTCTGAAGCGATAACAGGATCCAAAAGTGAAAATTTTAAAAATCTGTTCCTTCTTTTAGCACGATGCTAACATAAACTTCAGTTATCCGTTAGCAACATTAACCTGGTAGCTCCATCTGTTGATTACATTTATATATACATTTAAACGTAACACTGGGAGAGGTCTAGGGATGATTAAGCAAACATACAGACATGCATAAAATCTGTATTAATATTATTTGTATACATCATTTTAATATTAGCATTCTAATATATACATCTCCGGAAAAAAAAATAAGAGACCACTGCAAAAACGTTCAGTTTCTCAGGTTTGATCTTTTATAGCTGCAAGTATTGAACTGAACAGCTTTGCTTTAGTTTATAAGAACTGCTGACAATATTTTAGTTTAGTTTATAATTGCTGCTGGCAGGCTGGTTTGGCTCCTTGTTTTCACTCACACACCGAGCAGTTCTGTCTCATTGTTTTCTATGAATATTTCAAAAAAGACCCTGTCAGATAACACCACTGCCCTCACACACATTACAGCAGAGGTCCCCATCCACCGGGCCGCGGACCGGTATCAGAGTCATTTGGTACTGTGCCCATAGAAAGACAGAATAAAAATATTTCATTGATTATCAGAGTCTGAAAGATTTTTTATTTTGAAAAAAACAAAAAAACGCTCGTCTCGGTCACGTATTTTGGTACTTCAATATTTAGCCCACAAGCTACAAAAATGAGTAAAAAACAAACGCATGTCACGTTTCTCCTGATCTCCAAGGCACTCAAAGCAGGCGCAAACACAGACTTCCACTTTACGATGTTCTTTATTTCACAGCACAAAACAAATGGCACTTAGGGCCAGAAACGAAACTCAGATATAAACAAAAGGAGACACTAAGGTCCACCACAAACAAACTTAAATACAAACTCACTTTCTCTGAGCAGGCTGGTGAGCTGAAACACATAAGCTAAAGAAATAAGACCGGCGTGCTCAGGATTTCATAATTAAAGTCCCAAAACAAAACAGAAGAACAGAAAAAGTACGGCCTCTAGAGGCCTCCAACCACCACAACGCAACCGTTTTAGTGATGGCCGTGAAAATATTGTTTTACATGAAACTGGTCCTTGGCGCAAAAAAGGTTGGGGGCCGCTGCTGTACAGGATAAGGTACAAAACTCGGTGCTTTGGGAGTGGTGGGGCTGGCAGGAGAGACGAGTTCTGATTTTTAGGTAAAAATAGCAAATGTTGTTAACAGTTAACTCTTTATAATGAACAAGCTGAAGCACGAAAGTGGAGCAGTTTGAGAACAACTAAATAAGATTAAAAAAACAATGTACTTCCAAAAATGAGGGCCGATAAAATATCTGTCTCAAACTTTAATTGTCCATGTGCTGATTTGATCCATAATATTAATTAAAGTGTGAGAAAATCAATGTACCCCACTATTAAACGAAATTAAGATAAGACATAATAAGATAAAATCTTTATTGGTTGCACAAGTGGAAAATTTGCATTGCTATGGCAGAAAAAGGACAATCCAAAGAAAGCACAGCAAAAACAATAGAATAGAAATTATACCACACAACAGCACAGTATAAAGTACAGTATACAAATAATCTAAAAAATATAAATAAAAAATATGAATATGTGAATTGAAATGTGTGTATGTGTGTGTGTCTGTGTGTGTGTGTGTGTGTGTGTATACAGTCAAGCCCAGAATTATTCATACCCCTGGCAAATTTTTGACTTAAAGTTATTTTTATTCAACCAGCAAGTTTCTTCTTGATTGGAAATGACACCGGCGTCTCCCAGAAGATAATAAGACGATGTACAAGAGGCGTCATTGTGGGAAAAAAAATATTTCTCAGCTTTTATTTACATTTGAACAAAAAGTGGCATGTCCAAAATTATTCATCCTTTTTGCAAACTGTCACAGTCTATGAGAAAATCCAAACTTCTACACCATTCCAAATAGTCCAAGCTGTTCTAAAGCATCCTAACTTCCCTGATTCATCGGGACGAGCTGTTTTAATCATATGGAAAGAATATCTATAAAAAAATGCATAAGACAAATTTTGTATGGACACTACAAAAGGTTTTAATTCAGATTGTAGTCTTGATGTACTAAACATAAAAATATGTATTTTTTTTACACATACAGGCTCAGACACACACACACACACACACTTGCTTCTTGACCACAGTCAGGCTTCGTCTGGCAGTTTGGTCAGAATCTCCACGCCATCAGAGGTGATAACAACCGTGTGTTCAAACTGGGCTGACCTGGAAATCACACACACACACACACACACACACACACACACACACACACACACAAACAAGAGGAGTGACTCATATTTAAACACATTCAGTGATACATGTTTAAGGAGGAGCCAAGCATTAACACTTATCTCCTTACAATACCCCTCGCCCCAGTCCACCTTAAGAATGTCAGCACATCTGAACTGCTGACCCAGCAGTGGTGCAGACTGCACACACCTGCCAATGAAGCCATCCGGCTATTAGCAATTAGCCTGAGGGTGCTCTCCGCAGGAGCCTGCACTGTTTAAGCTAAGCTAAGCTAGCCCGACAGTGTTTGTACACTGTAATACCGAGGCCCGTCTTCAAAAGGGACCCAACCAGAACTAATCCAGGTCAACAGCCAATAGAAAAGCGGCTCAGTGACAAATGGCCCCTCGAGCTCATTAGCAGTAATGGGCGATTAATAGGGGCTGGAGCTGAAGGGCCGTTATGAGCACTTGTACGTGTGAGAGACTGTTAGATAAGTACAGAAGAACAGAATTGACTTCAGAACCTTTTGTCGTCCATAGAAACCGCAGTCCACTTGTCTCCAAGGATCCGGAATTCTGAGGTTCCCTCCATTAAAATGGGTTCTGGGATGGAAGGGAGTTTAGGGAGGGAGAGAAAGAAAGTACACACGAATGAAAGAACTGTTATGGAAAGGTAGGAAAAAACTCTCACTCTCTCAAACATAAACCCAGGTCGCAAAATTAGATTTTTCTTGTGTCTATTACAATATTGATTATTACAGATCAATGCAAATGACCTAATGTGCAATTTAAAACTCTGAATTGAACCTTGAACTCCAAAGAAATAATTTAAAAAAATCTAATATACTAAGTACATTTTTTTACACCAGGCTAGAACAGCAAAAAATTAAAGTACAAATAAATTATATTCATTTTAGATATATTTATTGTGTTACATTCACAACAGCATCTTCTTTCGATACTGATAATTATAGGGCATTACAAATGTCCTAATGTGCAATTTAAAATTTTGAATTGAAATTTAAAGAAACTAAAATATTCTGGTACTATATAAATGACTCTTTTTTTTCTTCTTTTTTTTGTTACCAAGTTAGAACATTAAACAATTAACTACACATAAGCTGTATGTATTTAAACATATTTGTTTGGTTTTTTTTACATTATATTTACTGGCTTATATTCACTTTTACTGTCACAGCTGTCAAAAAAAAAAAAATCAAATAGCCGAATTTAAAAGCTAATTTTATTCCATAATAAATAGAGAACTCTGAAATGTGGGCTTTTTAATTCTCCATTATTTTAACAAGGAAAATTGCTGTTGTGAGTGAACGGATAGACTTTTTCTTGCCTCTGGACTTATGCACTGAAATAGCAGTTGTTTGAATTTCAAGCCTTTCTGCAGATTAAAGAGCTGAATAATCATTTTAGCAAAAACAAAAATTATTTTATCATCCAGGCTGGCATGCACTTACCAATTGTGAAGGCCATGCCTTCTTCCATCTGTAAGTTGTTGTCATTCGCTGTTGAAAAGAAAAATGATGTGAACATGAATTCCTCTTATTCTCTTATTCACTATTGCTGTCTAATTATTTTTCTAAACAAACATGATTTTTATAGTCTTTGCTCAGAACAACAACATTCTAGCACCGGTCTGACTGATATGAACTCTTTGTGACCAATACAGGTACTTGTGAGCTGAGATTTCCAATAACCAATAATATCAGAAGATACCAAGACTGGAACCATCTAATCTTTTCATTTTCAAATATTTTACAAGGTACTATCTTGACTATTTCAAAATTCCATAAGAGTAAAAGCTCCTAATGTATTTCACACTATGTATTACATGGAGGAAAAAAAAATCTGTATCGATATTGTAATATTTTCATGCTGTATCACGATACATATTATGTATGTCGATATCTGGAAATTTCTTCTAAAGCACTTCATAAAGCCTCTTTTTACACCTTTGATGCAATAAATCACTCCAGTGTGATGATTCTGGAAGTCCCTGTAACACAAGTCCACATTTTGCATCCCTCCAGATACAAAAACACACAGCTCACCCATGTACATCACACACACACACACACACACACACACACACACACACACACACACACACACACACACACACACACACACACACACACGCCCAGGTGAGTGGTCTGGATGGTTGGGCAAGTGCGTGTGATGTACGTTTGTGAATGTTTTTTTCCTTTTTTGTGTTTCTGAGAGGGAAAGAGTCATAAGAAACAATGAGAAAATGAAACGCCAAAGCATTTTGCACAATTTGTACTTGATAGTGGTGATATAGTCATTTACTAGAACAAGCCACAATACAATATAAAATGTATTCAATATATCACCCAGTCCTATCACAAGATGATGGAAAAACGTCACTACTTTTCACAGCAAGTAGCACGAAATGCTAATGGGAGGAATCCTTCCCAATCTGGCAACTCTGGCTAGTGTACAGGCTGGTGTATGGGAGCCTCATTTCAACCATATTGTCTTAGAACCGAAAGCAATATTTTGTTTAAGGGGGTGAGCCATGTTTTAGATGACTTCTGACCAAGACTGAGCTTTTAAACCTCTCAAAAACCAATTTATACCAGAGCACGCACTAAACTGAATAAGCCGCTCTGGACAGACAGCATGCTCTCCTTTCCTCTTGTAAATAAGTGCAGTGGAGAACAGGCTAGCTAGAAATCCACCGGATGTACCGGAAGGCCAACAGTCTCAACAGCTCCACCCCTGGCCAAAGAACAGTACAACATAAAATCATATCATCTGTGAAAGAAAACACAACATACGCTACCAGTCAAAAGTTTTCCACACCTTTGCATGTTACTCAATTATAATTTACTAAAAATTCTCTCAGTATTGTTTGTTATCAAATACATACTCAGTATGTTCACCATTGGAGTTCCTTTATTATACAGAAAATGTTTTTTTTAATTCAAGCCCCCTAACGTAATTATAATTATAATGTGGATGTCAGACCTGCACAATTACAGATCCTTTCATCTTATAAAGGAAACTCGTTCTATTTGATATATTTTAATTTACAGTTGTTCACTCAACCCCTTGCCAAAGTTTAACGAGAATAAAAATCAGAAGTTTACGAGTAAATGGATAAGTGGTAAAAATCTACTGTGGTGCAAAAAAAGGTTGTGGTGCAGCTGAACAAAAACAAGTAAAACTACCAGTTACGCAAACAGCTTTCGATTTTTCGATTTTTTTGTGTTCATTCATTCAATAATATTAGAAAGTTCTTCATGAACTTTTCGTAGACAGACGTCATAAAGCACTGAACGATAAAATTCCACAGAAGTTGTAAGAGGGAGAAAATAAAATAAAACAATATTACTTTTAAAATGTATCACACCAGTAAGTATTTGTGCTTTATTTGCAGGACATTTGATGACGATGATATCAGCAGCTGGTATTATTGACAACTGTAGTTCACATAATTCTAACCATTTCTTAGTTCACGCGATATTACCGAACAGAGAAAATCCACAAATCAGATAAATAACCAATCAATACACAACACGGATCAACTACCCATCAATGGACCCACATGAAAATAAAACAACGTTGAATTAACAGTGAGAACTTACCATGATGCCAGATCTCTGGGTGACCATGGAAATAGGACCCAACCCCATGACCAATGAAATACGGACACACGCAGAAGCCGTTCGAGTTGGCGATTTCGCTGCAATTCACAAACACACAGCGTTTACAGCAACGCATTAAAACTCCAGAACGCACCACAGAAAGAACAATAACACGCTAATATGAGAGCAGGGGAGACCGGTCACTTTATTGATTTATCAGAGTAACCAAGATGACCTCTTGGTTGCCATGGCAGCACAGGTCAGGCTGCCATTGGGTAAAATTACTTTAAAAGGTGGTAATTTGCCACCTAGAGAGACGTTACCCCCAAACACAAGCTGGGAGAGAGGAAAATGGACCAATTTACTGCGTCCACAATGGCCATTTAGTCTATCGGTTTCTAATAGAGAGATTGATTCAGTAAGACTGAATGATAGTGGAATGACCAAGAGAAAAAAGAAAAATAGGAGAGAGAGAGAACAAGAGAGAGAGAGACACATTGACAGAGACAGAGAGACAACAAGGGAGAGAGAGACATAAAGAGAGAGGGAGAGAGAGACATAAAGAGAGAGAGAGAGAGAACAAGAGAGACAGAGAGAGAGAGACAGAAACAGAGAGACAACAAGGGAGAGAGAAAAAGAAAGAGAGAGAGAGAGAGAGAACAAGAGAGACAGAGAGAGAGAGACAGAGAGACAACAAGGGAGAGAGAAAAAGAAAGAGAGAGAGACAGAGAGAGAGAGAGAGAGAGAGAACAAGAGAGAGAGAGACACAGAGACAGAGAGACAACAAGGGAGAGAGAAACATAAAGAGAGAGAGAGAGAGAGACAGAGAGACAACAAGGGAGAGAGAAAAAGAAAGAGAGAGAGCGAGAGAGAACAAGAGAGACAGAGAGAGAGAGAAAGAGAGACAACAA
>JBBJLS010000082.1:20255018-20267387 GCA_037577275.1 Bryconaethiops microstoma
GGAGGGAGCTAAAGATCAGGGTGATGGTAAGAAGACCCTCCAACCTGAAAGAGTTGGAGCTCATTGCTAAAGATGAATGGGCAAAAATACCAGTGGAGACTCGCAAAAAGCTGGTCAGCAATCACAGGAAGCGTTTGATTGCTGTAATAGTCAATAATGGCTTTTCTATTCATTATAGAGAAGGATATGAATAATTTTGGCCATGCCACTTTTTGTTCAAATGTAAATTTTTTCCACAATGACGCCTCTTGTACATCGTCTTATTATCTTCTGGGAGACACCTGTGACATTTCCAATCAAGAAGAAACTTGCTGGTTGAATAAAAGTAACTATAAGTAAAAATTTGTGTGGGCCCACTCTTCAGCTATTGACTCCTTCAACTAAATTGGCATAACTTACATGTTACGTTCAGAATAGTTGCTGGATGTTGTGTCTCAAGATTAATAACTGAATGAAAACACTGCATATTCAAGGGTTAATTGGTTAAGTGTAAGACTGTGCACAATAGAGACGAGTCTCCCTCTCTGTCTCTCTAACTCTCTATTTCCAGCTTGTTTCATTAATAGGCTAGAGATGTGGACTGATCTCTGTTCAGCTTGGCAAATGAAAGTTGGGGCGATTAATTATGAGAACACAGTGTGTCTGTACTGTGGAAGCTAGATCTCTCTCTCTCTCTCTCTCTCTCTCTCTCTCTCTCTGTCTGTATCTCTCTCTCTCTCTCGCTCTCTCTCTGTGAACACTTTCAAATTTTCTTAATGACTCTGTTCCAGTCGCTCTCTCTTTCTGCTTCGTGAATGACTCATATTTCTCCATTATTATGAAATCCTGGCACAATTTGGAAACCTCCACTACATCACTACAGGTTATGTAGGGTTTTATCTGCTGCTACATTATTATTAATATTTATATTTTAAAAATCTCTGACTGAAAAAGGGCCCAGGATGAATTCAGTGTGTTTGGATTATGGGAGAGAGTGTTATATGGTGTTGGGGGACAATAAGGGCATCACTGGACCCTGTTTACTGGACCATGTGGCCCAGTAAAGTCTCGTCATGCCCCAGTATAATTGCAGGGAAAAAGACAAAACAAGAACTACAAAGTGTGCTGTTTGATTGTTGGGCTGAACTACACAATACAAACATCATGTCAGTGCAAATTCACTAAAGACACTACATTCCTCATAATGCCCGGAATACCTTAACACACTTCTATAGTCAGGCTGTGCAGCATTAAGGCACTAGTTGTGTGTGCAAATATTTAAGAATATTCTGTGGTTATTAATGTTTTGTTTGACAACAGGTTAACTACAGTCAAATAACAGCTTAAAGCTAAGGATTTGTAGAATACAACATTTGAATTTAAATGAATTTAATACACTAAGAATATTGGTATATTGGTGCAAATGCATAATCTGACATGTATAAGCTCTGAAAAAGTGAAATATCATGATACATTTTGGGTATCTTAGTATCATGATGTTACTACCATATCGCCCGTCCACCCCTTTTCATAGTAGTACTATTTTGCACTTATCACTAAATTATTAAGCCCTTAAATTAATGTTTATCAATAATGTCATGTTTTATTGATTCCTTACATTAATAATAAGAAAGTACGAGGGATGTAATAATAATAAAAAAGTAAGTGGGATGTATTATTATGTAGAAGCAGCACGTGCAGTGAAAAAAACCCCATACTGACACTTCATGACAGTCACTTTTCCAGAGAAGTAATTCAACGTACGGGAACACAGACACACACACACACACACACACACACACACACATACAGTGAGAGAGAAAGAGAGAGAGAAGTGAGACCCATACCACACTCCCCTATACACCCTTAACTTCAGTTTTTTGTTTTTTTTGCTCACGTTTTTCCTTACACTCTCGCGCACACTGTCTGAAGACCCCACCTGCCCTCGTCTCCTTCTGTCCAGAAAAGCTTTTAGCTGCGTTAATAATTCAGACTTGTTTACAGACACATGGCATCGTGTTTTTTTTTCTTTATTTCTTTTTTTAAATAATTAACCACAATTAAACGCACCACGCAGAGTCCCCGGGTGTTCTGGGAGTTTGTTTCACTCTCAAGCTGCTCTCTCTTCTTTTTACACCCGCGCCCCCCCACCCTGCACCCACACGTGCCAATGCCCCCCACCCATCCACGTCTGATCTCACACTCTGAGTTTTAAATGCACGAAATGAGACTTGTACTCCAAACCGAGAAAATCTGAGAAAAAACAAAGGAATTCCGAGTTGCCTCCCCAAAAAAACCCACCTGATTAAATAAACACAAACGGGACCGAGCTCCCTGTAGAACAGATTTTTGGGGCAATACTCTTCTCTTTTAAGTCAGAAATGCTCCAAAGCTCCAGTGCAAAATATGTTAGAAATAGCAGAACAGCTCAACAGCCCAGCTGCTGAACCAACAGGACAGAATGAAATTACCCCTCTATCCCCGAAAAGGACCAATTAAACTGAGAAAAAAAAGCTCACAAATGCAGCCTAGCTCAGTAGAAGGACACATATTGGCATTTAAAAATGGCCAGAAATTTACAAAAGCATTAGAAAAATATTTTAACTCACGTACATGTTACTTTTGCTTTGGTGCATTTGATTACCAAAAATGCACCAAAAAAAATGTCTAAACCTGTAAATCTAAAGGGTTTTTATCATATTAAATCTTGCCATTGTGTTAATTTGCAACTTCTAAACAGTAGAACATCCAGGCTTGAGAATAAATTACACATAGCACAATCAAAAACAACTCACATGGGCATGTTAATCCAAGATGTGACACAACAAAAACACACCCCTTTAGAACAAACAACACATTTTCCCTCATGCAAGTGGATTGTTTCTAATTGAGGTACTTTGTCATAGTCACAGCTTGAGCTCTTCCAGATTACTGTACGTTGCTCACATGTGCTTCGAAGGTGCTGCTGTTAATTCATTGTAATTCACAGAAAGAAACCACTGGCCAGAAGTTGCGCATAGTACGAAGCAACAGCAAGAAAAAAAAGTGGTTTAAAGATCCCATATTGTTCTGGTGCCTTGGGCAAACATCGCTCATGCTTGAACTAGATTATTTATCGGTGCTAAAAAGACATTTATCTTTCTGTCAAGCTTTATTTCACTAAATCACTAGCAGTAGGTTATTTACTCTCCCTGGCTGAGCCAACATTTGATCTCACTTTTTTGAGCTCTAATGCAGTTCACATGTGCTGCTGGAAATTTGTTGAAAGCGCAAGGAGAACCAGTGGCGAGGGAGAAGATTAGCACATCACCTTCAGCCACTTTTGAGCATCAGCAACAACAGCGTATCAGGGGTGGATTTAGTGTAGAATTTTTACAGTGTTATGGGAAGGTGTGCTTGGTGAAATATGTGTCCAAAGTATCCAACGATCCCTTTTTAATTGGATACTTTTAGGTGCACTCATCAATGACTCGGGTGTTCTCCACATCTGGCAGCTGTTTGGACAAAATAAATGGATAAAACCATACATCTAAAGGTTTTTTTTTTAAATCACATTTAATCTAGCCTTTGTGAAACCTTTTGCTCTCTTAATCACTGTGCACTTTATAACCACAAATAGGTCTTAAGTTTACATTATATTTATATAGTGCAATAATTCATTATATTTACATTGTATTTATATAATGCAATAATACAATCACTGTGAATATTGTATCTATATAGTGTAATAATATAATCGCTGTGAATATTGTATCTATATAGTGTAATAATATAATCACTGTGAAATGATGTGCAATATTTTCTTTGATATTATATCTCACCCACTGACCAGTTTTACATTTACATATATTTTTGTATGTATTGTTTGTACTGTGCTGTCTTGTGCTGTCTTACCCGGTCTTACCTACTTTCTGGGTAAGAAGTGAAATGTTTGTATCTGCACATTGAGCCTCTGGAAAAACGCAATTTCGTTCAACTATGCTATTGTTGAACTGTTGTATGGTATGAATGACACTAAAGTTCACTTACTTACTAACTTACTTACTTACTTACTTACTTACTTACACTTGCAACTCCTTGATGATAGAACATCCAGTTTTGTGAATAAAAGTACGACGATTACATACAGCCGAGTCAAAAAAAAACCTCAGATCCAATATGTGATACAAAAACAAAACACACCCCTGTAGAACAAATTGTGTAATTTCTGAGGCATTTACCCTTATGCAAATGGATTGTTCAGTTGAGCACACACAGCCTGTATAATAGAAACATAGAAAAGCACTGGCTAATGCAGTGGGATGCTTTGGGATGCCTAAGGTCAAAGCCCAATGCCAAACATTGGCTAGAGGGATATAAAGCCCCCCAGCAGTGGATTAATGGAGCCCCATCCAACACATCGTTGGAGTCTGGGGTCCAGAACTAATCGTACAACATCAGTACCTGACCACACTAAAGCTCTTATGGCTAAATGCAATCACATATTCACAGTAATGTTCCAACACCTAGTAAAAAACCTTTCCAGCAAAACAGGGTCAAATCCTATATTAATGTCCTTGATTACCAAATAAATGACGGATGATAAGGTGTCTACAAAATTTTGCATGCGCTGAAAATGATTTTGGAAATGAACGGCCCTAATTAAAAATATTCCACTAGAAAACATTTGCTGAAACAGGAATAAAAATTTATTTTTTGCTACCTGATAAAGCACAATACCTGAACCCATCCTTTTAAATAAAGCCTACAAAGTAATGATGTCTCAATGCGATATGATGAGATGTTAATTTTCCTAAACATTAATCATTCCAGTCTTCAATAAGAGTAAAAATCAGGGTTCCTAGAGCACGTATGAAATGAATGAAAAAGCTTGTCCGATTTCCATATGTTTCAAATCTACTTTTTGTTTAGAATTACAATTAGACTACATTAATTCCTTAGAAAAATCAGTGTCCGTTCAAAGGCAAAAGGAATTCAATTTTGGAGCTCATAAAAAGGCTCCAGCTCTGTGACCCAGCCTGCACTGGGCCCAGAGACACACACACACGCACACACACACACACAAGGTATTTGCTGCCAAGGTACTGAGGCCAAGACCAAAAGCAGCTGAAATGGGAGAATAAGAGAGAGAGACAAAGAGAAAATAAATAGCAAAATATATATAAATATATAAATATATGCTCAGTAAAACGAAGGGTGTGGAACAGCAGTAGAAGGAAAAATACAAATGAAACACACACACACACATACACACACACACACACACACACACACACACACACACATACATATATATATACAAGCTTTATGAGGAAAGCCATGATTGGAAACTTGGAGCCAAATGCTAGGAGAAAACAGCAGGTAAACATCTGCGAGTGTGCACAGCTAATAAAGCAATAACACACACACACACACACACACACACACACACACACACACACACACAAACACTCATACACACACACCGCGAAAATATAAGCATTGAAGATGACTGTGCAATTTGCATGTATTTTTTTTCTTCCCTGCAGTCTGAGCTCTGACTAGGCCTCATTTCAGCCTGAACCACCAGCCCTTCAGCCACAGCTACAGCTCCCAATCACGGCATTCACTTCAGCTCAGTTCACTTCAGTTCACTTCAGTTCAGTTCCGTTCAGTTCACTTCAGTTTTTAAAAAATGCACTTCCATTAAAATTAATGAAATAAAATTTTTTGCATGTTTGAGATGTGCGAGCTTTGTGCAGTCCAACCTTAAAGGCAAAACACTGCATGAACAACAGCAAGTCTAAATATATATAGTCCTTTGTATATATATATGTGTTTGTGTGTGTGTGTATATATATATATACATATATATATATATATATATATATATGTATATGTGGTATAGACTAAATGTAGTATACAGTAAGCCTATATATCTATATATACAGCACATACAGCACATACAGTTTTCAGTAAAGAATATATGTAAAATTAAGCCTAATATAAAATTTATATTTTATAAATATATGACCTAGACTTTACTGTATATATTACATATGAAATATACTGCATATATACATACGGGACCACAGGGCTGTAATAAAACGGTCTGCAACCCCGTCCGCTTCCACAGCTTAACGTTAGTATATAGGAGCTGAGTGTTAATCTATAGTATGTTAATGTATAGGACCTTTATGTTAATGTATAAGACCTTTATGTTAATCTATAGGACTTTTATGTTAATGTACAGGAGAGACCGCTCTTATTAGTCAGCCCGCGCGCCGGCTCGAGGAGTTAAAGACGGAGAAAAGTGACTGAAGACCTGGACAAGAGAGGAACACTGTTTTAATGTCAGTGGGACCTCCAGCTCCAGGTCCAGCGTGTCTTTATAATCAATCGCCTCTGATCAGTTCACGGGATCACAGAAAAACACGCAAAAATAAAGGTACGGGGCTGTTCCTCCAACGGGAACCACGTTTATCCTGCAGCACCAACGAGGGAACCCGGGTGTCGGAGCTGGGTCTCCTGTAAACACACTACACTTTTAATCAATACAGCAGGCGCGCCTCGGTCCTGCGCGCTCGGCACAGGACTGTGCAGCTTATTAAACCTATGAAATGCAGGAAATGAGCCAGTAACGCACGTATAGACCACCATTATTAAAAAAAAAACTCAGGTCTAAAAACGGATAAAGAGGTCATAAAGAGCCATTCGAAAGAAATACTGCAGAATTACAGCGGGTTTTTTTTTATTTATTAAAAGCCAGGGATCAACTGAGGTAAAGTCCTAATCAGCTCTTCTCCACCTCCACCAACTTTTTAAAGTCTAGCAAGAAAACAAAACAAAACAAAACAAAAACCGAACGACCACCACCAACAACAGCAGCAGCACGATTTCGCACGTTTCATCCTGCAGCCCAGACACTCTAATAATAGCCACAATAGTAAAAACACCATTAAAACGGCTTTAAAAGCTCAACTTCGTAATACAAATAACAACAAATAAATAAAAGATAGAAAAGTGATCGCGAAGAAGCGCCATGCTGCCCCCATGTGCGTCGAGACGCAGAGTTGGAGAGGTGCCAGGAGAGAAGAAAAGAAAGAAAGAGAGAAAGAAAGGAGAGAGGAGGGGGGGGCGGGGGGAGGTGGTCAGGAGAAGTAGAAGTTGTAGAGGAAGAGAGGACGAGGCAGAAGAGCAACCGAGAGAGAGAGAGAGCGAGAGAGAGAGAGAAAGCAGTCCAGCAAATGCGCGCAAGAAGGCACGAAGGCACGCACACGCGTACACACGCACACACGCACACGCACACGTTTCCAGCGGGAGTTTACCTGTGTGAGGCAGTAGGGAGAGTACATGGCGAGTTCAGAGTGAAACATTGAGGAGAGACGAGTGGAGGAGTGAGAGTCAGCCGAGCTGCTGCTCTGCTGGAGCTTAGAGGAGGGAGAACCACTCCTCCTCCTCCTCCTCCTCCTCCTCCTCCTCCTCCTCTTTTACTCCACCATGTAAGCCTGAGAGAGAGAAAAAAAAAAAACCACGCCTCGGAGGCAGAAAGTGAAAGGGCCAAAAACTTTGGGAGGAGAAGAGAAAAAACTGTGGGTTGAATAAAAAAGAAATAAGTGGAGCTAGATATTTCATTCTAACAAATTCATTCACTTTTAGTTACAGCATGGTCCTGCTTTAGAACTGGAGAGAGGCAGCCTGCACTGAGTCCCTGCTGTAAGTACCGAGAAGTGCGTAGACAGACAGAAAGGGGTTCTAGAGTTATAGAACCAGAAACAGTGACTGTGTTGACGGGTAGTAATATTAGTACTTTGAAACTATGCTGAGGGAACCGAGTGTCATTCTGATAGCACAATTACTATGTCATTATTGCTATATGACTAGTACTATATTGCTGCTGTTGTTGTAATAATACTAGTACAATATTACTATTACTATATTACTGCCATAATATTACCATTACTATATTACTATTCATTTATTACATTGCTGTTACCATTACTATATTACAATATTACTATTACTGTATTACTATTTTACTATAAGTATACTAAGTTGATTATACAACCATTACTGTATTGCCATTAGTTTATTAAAATTATTTTATTACTCTATTACTATGTTACAATTATTATATTACATTACTATATAGCCATTAATTTATTACAGTTACTATATTACTATTACTATACATCCATTACTGTATTACTATTACTATATGACTAATACTGTATTACCATTACTATATTTATTAATAAATTACTATTACTATATTACTATTAATATATTACCATTACTATAATGCCATTGCTATATAACTGTTACTATATTGGCATTACTTTTACTATTAGTGTTTGTATATTACTATTACTATATTACCATTATTAAACTGCTATTACTATATTATTAATATTATATTACCATTACTATAGTACTATTACTATATTACTAATATTTTATTACCATTACTATACTACTATTACTATATTACTAATATTATATTACCATTACTATACTATTATTACTAAATTGCTAATAATTTGTTACATTACTATACTATTACCATATTACTAATATTATATTACTATTACTATACTACTATTACTATATTACTAATAATTGTTACCATTACTATACTGTTACCATATTACTAATATTATATTACCATTACTATACTACTATTACAATATTACTAATAATTTACCATTACTATACTATTACTATATAACTAATATTATATTACCATTACTATACTAATATTACTATATTACTAATATTATATTACCATTACTGTACTATTACTATATCACTAATAATTTATTACCATTACTATACTATTAATATATTACCATTATTGTATTACCATTACAATAATACTATTACTATATTACAAATATATTACCATTACTATAATACTATCACTGTATTACCATCACAATATTGCTATTACTGTATTACTATTATGCCATTTCTGGTACTACAAAAAAACAAGTCTGGTCAAGTCAACCTGTCTAGTTGACTAGATTTGGGTTCTTTAGTAGGAGTACTACTTCTATAGCACTGCTATGTAGAACCATCTGCAAATGTTCATTACAGAACCATAAACTAGAAGTTTCTCCCAGGAAAAGTAACCATACAAATAACTATTTAAGCATTCAAACGTTTTATTGGATGGTTCTGTATATTACCATTTCCTTTTATCGAAGAACCCACGGAACACATTTACCAAAGAACCCAGAGAACAGATTTACTAAAGAACCCACAGAACCCTTTTTTTTTTAAAGTTTAGGCATCTTTCCTAAATGCTAATGTGGCAAACAAAAGGTATACAGAACCATTACTGGCTGTGACATTGAAATTTACTCTACTTATCATCTAGTTGTGGTCTAGTTGGGTCTCTACTGTGAGGCTGTATTTTATCAAAATATCAAAATCACTATTTTTTTAGTTATATTTGGTTATAAACAGTTCCTATTTTAATAAAAAAATAAAAAGAGACAAGATAGTATTGAAGTATTATATGGTAAGAGAAGAGGCCTTCAAATGAGTTTTAGCCCAACTCGCCTTTTCCTTTGACTTTTACTGCAATGTACAAATGATGCCACTTTTTAATGCAGTCTTTTCATTTGTTTTCTAGATCACTTTAAGGCCTTTTACTGTGTCTTTCCTCTAAGGAAGAGCTCTCAGAACGCCAGTATGTTTTTTTTCAACATGGCCATTTAATCTGGTTATTAGAAAAACAGCCCGTTCAGAAGAACACAAGGCCCGCGAGGAGCGTCAGTTTGTTTAGTCTGGTTCATTGTTGAAATCGCGTTCAGACGCAGCAGAGCCACCAGTGTTAAATTAACAGTGACGGGGAGCACGTTTGAAGATGGTGTAGACGCCGTCCTGGTGTTCATTAAAGCCCTAGTGATTCTGATTAGAAATGTCCCAGACTAAACAAACCACTGAAGGGACTCGAGGCTCGTGGGTTCTGTGTCTTTTTGAATTAGGTGCTGGGCTAATAACCGGATTAAAGGACTGTTGAAAAAAATTTATAAATAAAAAGCAGTGCTAGGGTAGTACTAGTACAAGTCCCCCCCCCCCCCTCCTCCCCCCACCATATGTTCTGTGTTCTGCTGTAGGGAAAACCCTCAAGACCCTTCAGCACCTTTTTATTGTTGCACGATCATAGGCTATAAAGGGTGAGTCAACTCTCTCTCTCTCTCTCTCTCTCTCTCTCTCTCTCTCTCACACACACTCTCTGTCTACTGCTCTCGACCTCTGCCTCTTTTGACTCACACGGGCCTGCATCTCTGCACCACAGGGTGGTCTCCACTAAACCCACATCTGTTTCTCCGTGGTAACCACAGAGCCACCGTTACGCATACACAGCTGGATTGATCTCGCACACCTTTCTCTCCTGCCGCGAAACTCTAAACCCGAGCCTCCGCTGAGCTCTAAGTGTCAGTTTAACCACCTCTATAGTTTACAGTCGCGTAGAGTTTCTCGAATAAAACGACGTGTGCCATTGTGGTCGCTATATTGCTCCATTGGGGGGTAATAAGAGAGATGTTTGGTCGATCCTCCAAGCTGGATGTGGCTGTATACAAAGGAGAGTCCGTCTTTTATTGAATCCTGATTAATGTTGGCCTGCCCTCGTATGCCCCCAGCGTTTAAAGGGAAATTCCATCCATTTTTAAATATTTATTCATAATCCGGAGCTCGAGATGTAAAGTCGCTCTGACTGGATTTGAAGTGAAACAGTTTATTGTAGAGACTTACATCTCTCATTTTTCTTAACTCTTGTTTCTTGTGAGTGGAACCAGAGGTTGTGATGCAAATATAACCATGATATTTACAATCCAGAACCACCAGTGAATCGATACGTGCCTTGTTTTTATTTGTAATGTTGATGACTGTAAAAAAGGGACATTTCTGAAATCTTCTATGTGGACTGTTATGCTTAATGTATTTCTATCCCTTCTTTACATGAACAATTGAATAATAAACATGTTTTACGCCAAAATGTTCTGGCGAATAGCCGTGTTATTTACAATCTAAAACCACCAATGAGCCCACACGGGCCTTGTTTTCATATGTAATGTTGATAACAGTGAAAAAGGGGTATTTCTGTAATCTGTTTGGGTTTACTGCAGTCTTCATGTGTTGCTACTCCTTCTCTGTACGAATGCATGAATAACAAACATGTTTTAGGCCACATTTGTGTTTGAAACTATTGTAAAACAGTGTATTGGGCATCAGGCATTATATATTTCTAACCATTTTATGTAATACCTTCCTATGAGGGAGCTTTTAGAGACTTTAAACACTTCAGTCGTCTGTTCCCATTCACCACCATTGTAAATGACTATTGCAGGTAATAGTGACATCAGACCAATTTGTATCTTAATCATTTCATTATGCAGACCAAAATAGGTGGAATGCCACTTTAAAATACAAGTTTAAATAAAGGGAAACAGGACATGGACTGAAAAAGCCAGTGTTGAAATGGGAGAGAAATGAATAATCAGTGTTTACACTGTATTCTTTACAATCCAAAACTACCAGCGAATCTATACTTGCCTTGTTTTTATCTGTATATAGCAGTGCAAAAGAGATATTTCTGAATTATTATGTTTCAGGACAAAATTTTCTCTCAAATAACCATATTCTCTGTTCAGATGCATTCAAAAATCTCTCATTTCTGCAGAAAGAAAGTGATGGGAAGAACAATAACATCTTTCAAACTTCACACTTCCCTTCCTCACTCTCGTGACTACATGCACTACATATTAGTTTACTAGTAGTTACTGAATAATTCATGGAAGTTACTGGTTAATAAGTATAAGTTTTAACAATTGAATAAAAAGCCTATAGCGATAGATCAGCCACATTTGGTGTTTAAAGTTTGCTTTTTTAGTTTTCCACTGGATTTACAAGGTTAATGAAGCTAACAAGTAATGGAAGCATATGTTCCACCAATTAGCACCATGTCAACTGCTCTCTTGCCTCAAGCTGTGTCAAGTTGTAATCTCAAGTAGTCTTTATCATCATTAGAACTGATTAAAGTACACAGGAGAGCATCTAGGCACAGGCAGTGCAGTCGGGTGCTTCCAGGCCCAGAAAGGCCAGAAACAGCAATGAAAGTAAATACAAAATTCAGATTTTATGATGGTAGCTGCAACTATAGCTACACTCTAATTACAAGTAAAGGCAATCAATAAAAAATGACAACAATGGAATGTCAAATGTCAAATGTACAATGAAATATCTGTTATAGCTGTTTTAACACACGAACACACACACACACACACACACACACACACACACACACACACACACACACACACAAACACACACACATACATACACACACACACACACACACACACACACACACACACACACACACACACACACACACACACA
>JBBJLS010000082.1:20385998-20398194 GCA_037577275.1 Bryconaethiops microstoma
CAAGAATGGATGTTTATTTACAAATCAAATGATGTTGACCAAAAAAAACATGAATTATCTTGTGTTCATACTGTCTGAAATGAAATACAAGTTAAGGGACGTTTGTGAATTACTGCTTTATTTTTTTATTCACATTTCCCACCCTGTCCCAACTTTTTCTGATTTGGGGTTGTGTATATATATATATATATATGTGTGTGTATGTATTTATATATGTGTGTGTGTACTTCTGTGATTATTTAAAGATTAGTCAGATGTGTGTACGTGCTCGGTAAGTGAGTGCGTGGACGTGTGTCGTGTCTTCGTGAAAGAGGGAGTTGTCCGTGTCTCCTAAGTGTTGAAATGTGGGACATATGCTCACCTGCTATAATGTATAAACAAGCATCAGCTATTTTGGACCTACGCTTGTGGAGGTTCTTGATCATCACCCACATACTCTGTCTGTCTCTTTCTCCCTGCTGTGATCGGTACGACCACGCTGTGCAGGCGACATCCAGATTGGCATGGTGAACAAGAAGGGGCAGCTGGAGGTGGAGGTGATCCGCGCCCGGGGCCTCATCCAAAAACCGGGATCCAAATCACTCCCCGGTCAGTCCTTCAAACTTCTCCCTTTCTCCACGCGCTGCATTAGACACCTGCGTTCCACCTCAGCCCGCCTAACATGATTAATATGTGAGGGAGTGCGGGGTCCTCCATGAAATTGCTGGTTGAGACAGACAATGGCTGAATGGGTTTATTGCAGTGATGTGGACTGATGAGCGTTTCAGCACTTAAAGTGAGTTTAGCTCATGTAAGCTGTGGCCTGCAAAACACAGCAGAAACGTATTTATACAGTAAATAAATGTAAAGTGGCCCCAAGCGTGTCTCGGATGATCAGTTTGGTTTGGGGTTGATGGGTGAAAAAATGTAAATAAGTCTGGATTCTATTTTAGAAATAATATAATGATACCTTGCACATATGGGAAGCATTTGGGAGCAGCTGGTGGTCTGATGTTTGGGGAGTTGCCCCTGTGATCAGAAGGTTCTGGGTTCGATTCCCAGGACTGCTAGTGGCACCACTGAGGTTCCCTTGGTACCGTCCCCACACACTGCACCCCCAGGTGCACCTCATTGGTGGCAGCCCCCTGCTTCACTTGGTGAACGTGTTAAATACAGAGAAAACATTCTCTGTGCTGTGTTCACACATGACTGTAAGGGACCACTTTACTTTACTTTGGTGTCTCAGTAGTAAAGTAGACCTCTCTAGAATATCCAGGTGAAGTTCTCCGGTTGAAAAGCGTCCCTTTAACACTAAGTAGAACCCTTTACTACTAAGTAGAAACATGCCATGAAGCTCTGTGAAGGATTTCTGGCTGGGCTATTCTGAAGAAGGCCAGAATAAAGGCACACTTTAAAAAGAGTGTCTGTTTTTCTCTCAGCTCCTTACGTTAAGGTGTACCTGCTGGACAATGGGGCGTATGTAGCCAAAAAGAAAACGAAGATTGCACGGAAAACACTGGACCCGCTGTACCAGCAGACCCTACAGTTTGAGGAGAGCCCACAGGGTAAAGTGTTACAGGTAAGTCACGGGGCGTTTCCACCTTTCCGATTCATCACACAGCTGTCGGCTGCAGAGAAACTCTGGAATATCGTCTATGATTTATTCATTAAAACAGAGGATTTGTGTGAAAAGGTCACTTAACTGGTTTTAATATAGAATAAAACCTTGTGACTCCTTGTTATGTTTTTTTTATTTTTTTACATCATTTGCAAACAAATTGTGTAAAACTTTCTTGATGAGTGGACCAATAGAAATACTTATAATACAAGTTATAATAAATAAATAAATAAAAAAGATTAGATGAATAGTGATTTGCTAGACTTTAAACCTTGGATATGCATTTTTCTTTCCTTTTTTACTCAGTTTCAAATCAGAAGCTGATCTTTACATTGTGTCAAAATTTCATAGTCTGAGAGAAATGGTCTACTTTATATTATTTATATTTTACAATATTATTTTATACAGTGCTTTAAGGAGGTTATACGTTTTTGTACTTTGTTAAAGCTGAATTTTGGTGGTGCAATGGTTTTATGTATAAATATATACAGTGTTCAGAGTTCACAGCCTCAGTCGTTCGCAGATTTTTTCTTAGAATGTAACTAATAATTGTTCATGGGAACCACAAATATCCTCCATTTTTTGCGGCAATATATAATTTTTGTAACAGAAATGTTGACGTAAATTCAGATACATTTCCATATAAAATATAACTATACATTTTATAGTACTGTTGAAAGTCTGCATCTCTGGCAGACGCAGTCCAGCATTCCCGCATCAGAACAGTTTTTGTACCAAAGAAAACGTGTGTGCATGAATTACAGTACAGTCTATACAGGAGTAACATCAGTATTTACATTCCCGCACTGCAGGAGTTCGGTGTAAACTTTACAGTACGAATATGGGTTTACCTTTCCATTTTCTTTAAGGGTAATGTATTAAGCTGCGTTTAAAATGAAATTAAAGTGTTTTTGGAGCATATTTGGGAGCATATTTAGGGTTTACACTATAAAAAATAGGCATTTTTAGACATTTTTTTGACCACATCACAAATTTGCGTTTTTTCACAATTCGCGGGTGCTTTTGGAACGTAACCCCCGCGAATTTCGGATATATATATATATATATGTGAGTAAATAAATAAAAGGTTACCTGAATGAATGACTTGTGTTTTACTCCCTTTGTAGGTGATTGTCTGGGGAGACTATGGACGAATGGACCACAAGTCCTTTATGGGAGTAGCACAAATCCTATTGGAGGAGCTGGACCTGGCCAGCAACGTGATTGGCTGGTACAAACTGTTTCCACCCTCCTCCTTAGTAGACCCCACGCTTGCCTCGCTGACTCGACGTGCTTCCCAGTCGTCTCTGGACAGTTCATCGGCACCCGGGGCCGTTCGATCATAGTGGACACGAACGTATAAAGCACACTCCATACAACCCAGAGAGAGACACAGAGAGAGAGACACAGAGAGAGAGACACAGAGAGAGAGAGAGAGACAGAGAGAGACACAGAGACAGAGAGAGAGACAGAGAGAGAGACAGAGACAGACAGAGAGAGACAGAGAGAGAGAGAGACACAGAGAGAGAAAGACACAGAGAGAGACACAGAGAGAGAGAGAGACACAGAGAGAGAAAGACAGAGAGAGACACAGAGAGAGAGGACAACAATCAGAGGCAGACAGAAAATGCGATGAAAAAAACCACACAAAGCTTTGATGAAATCTGACAATCACTCCTGTCGCTTGCATTGGGTTCGTATTCTTTTTTCCTCCCTTGCGCGCGCGTGCGCGTGTGTGTATAAAACGACCTGTATGTTCTGCTGATTTCGTTTGTCCACGACGAAGTAGTCTATCTGTTTCTGTTGTTGTTTTATTTTTCTCACAGTTTGTCACACATGAATTAGGGCTGTTGAACTAGTACTGCGTGGGAAGCACTCGTGTAACGGGACTCGGAGAACAGGTGGTGATCAAAGCAGGGTGATTTTCAATCGACTTGTTAAAGAAATGTATACTAGTTTTTAACAGAGCATCAGAATGTATTGACCCAAAAAAAAAAACCCAGTCACAAACACACAATGACGACCTCCGACCAAGGGATTGTGGGGTTTCTGCCGAGACCCACTGTAAACCCTGACTGAAAGGAGAAAGGTGGGCCACCCTTCGGGGAGGCCGTCCAGGAGCGCAGGGCCTTTCTTGGTGCCTGAACCTCGAGCTGCGGTCCAGGTTCCTGTTTTTTTTTCCAGTATGTTTACCGCGACCGATGGGGGCCACGGCCTCCTAGAGCATCTCCTCCTCTTATTCTTATTCTTTTAGCGGATTCGTTTCATACCTCTGGCACACGGATTTTTACGAGGTTTGTGTCGTCCAACGTACTGTATGCATGGTGAAAATGATGCAGAGAATAAGAAAAAAACTAAAGAGACTGAAAGAAGTGTCTGCAAAAAAAAAAAAAAAAAAAAAAAAGAAACTTTCAGTCAAATTCCTTCATTTTTTGTTCTCGGTTTCGTTTTTTTTTTTTGTTTTGTTTTGTTTTTTTGTTTTTGTTCTTGTTGTTTTTTTTATTATTCACATCACGAAAATAACACGACATGCAGTTTTCCGTTCGTGATTAGTACAATAAGTGCAACAACTGATTCACCAGTCAAGTCGTGTAGAGTACTGTTAGCCCTTCCTTGCGGTCTGCGGTAGCGCGCTAAAGCCTCTGTTGCAGCTTTTGTGGCTCGAAAATGCGAAAACGGCTAAGGATGAGCGGAAGGTGGGGAGGGGTCCAGCACAAAACAGCCTTTGTATGATTCTAAACGGCCACCGCTGGCTTTCCTTTGTGCTAGCAACGTTAGCATTTTTGCTTTAAGCATTCCTTCACACTAGTGACTCCCAGAATCTAGTCTCGGAGACCCAGCTGCAGTGCACAGCTTGTGGGGGTTTTTTTACTTTCTCCAACCAACCTGAGTGGCTTCCAGAAGAATTTCTAGCTAAGAATATGCCTCAGGTGCAAGAAAAAGGTGAAACTGTGCAGGTGAAACTTCAGGACTGCAAATGGACAACATTGGTTTACAGGTTCATTCAGTCATTACTAAAAAGGCCATTTCTGCAAATGGGTCGTTTTCAACTGCAAATCCAAAATGTATGAGATTATACAAGAAGTTTTTCACGTTATCTCTAAAAGCTCAAATTTGCAAACTTCTTTCTTAAGGTTTTCCCTTAAGAAGATAAGACCGAGAACTTGGGTGTAGCGTGTCTTTGCTGTTGCAAGAAAACTGTTTTGTAACTTTCATGCAAGTCATTGCCATTAGGATGAATGTAATTGGCATAAACCTGTATAGAAATGAGGACTATCCCAGCATTTCTTGACTTAATCTCTCTAATCCTAAGTCATGAATGTGTTCTAAAGAAATGTATGCTTTGTGTAAATGTTTACTGAAGCGGTTTCAGGCTTCTGTTATCAGATAATTCAAAGACGGCTTATATTTAGTTGTTTTGCGCATTGAGTTCCACAAGGTCCGCGACGCCCATACAGGAAACTGACCCGATACGTAACACTTTGGTTTGGATAAAAAACCAAAAAAAAACTAAAACATTGATCTAGTTTCACTTGGGTCGTATTCGGACAGAATTTTATGGGGCTCAGGTCTGACTCAAAACGTGATTAGGCCGCGTTCGGACAGAATTTGGTTGAACTATTTCGATTCAAGACGTGACGTAGTTCAGCTTTGCTTGCTTTTGGTCAGAATTTTGTCAAGTCTAGGCACAAAAAACAACGATCTGGTTCAGCTTAGATCAAGTTTGGGCAGAAACTTGATTCTGTAGTTTTGATCGGATTCTGAGAAAATTTGATTGGATTCTGAGTTTGGATTCGAAATGAGACGATGGGAGTTCAGCTCAGAACGGTTTGGAATGGGCTCAAGTTGGGCTCTCAGCAGGATTTGAACTTAGACAGAGAATTCACAAGTTGTTTTTGGGTCCAGACCAAAATTTCAGACCTGATTGAAGCTCTGATACAGAGGCAGCTTTAGGTGCAACACCAGCTGTTACTGTTTCCGATGGTCCAGGAGGACCATGTTTCATGTACTAAATGTACAAAATGTACATGGGATGACAGTAAAGCTCTACTTGACTTTTAAGATACTAAAGGTGGATTTATCAGTCAATTTATGCAATTTCTTCCAGGTTTCTGATTCAGATTCATAGCTTTGCCTCCTCAGTGATATCAGGCCTTCCTTAGTACTATTTCTACCAAGGTCAGGTTCTCCAAGTTTACATCTTATGCTCTTAGGTAAAATTGCCAAGTTTTCTTTCAACAGCAATGACGTGAAACACTGAACACCCTGAAATCCGCCCTTACGGCAAAAGCCCTACTGTATAAATAACCTTACTCAGTAATTCCCATGGCATGGATAGAGATTTTATCCTTTTTTTTTAATTTATTTTTTAAAGACTTTCAATCATAAAACTCTACCAAAAGAGTTTTTTAAAAAAATTTGCATTTTCACACCATTTCATTTTCAAGAATAAATTTAAAAAAAAAAAAAAAAGTGTAAAGCTGGTTGGTCTCGTGCATCTCTCGACGTTAAAAGCGACCAATCGGATTTTTGCCATCGCTGATAGAAGGCTAGTGGCTGTCGGAGGGGCCGAGCATGACTCAGAACAGTTCTGAGCTGCATGCACATCTTCCTTCCTTTTCTTTTCCTTTTTCTTTTTGTAAAACAGACAAAAACGGAACGAAAAAAAGTACTACAGAAATAGATACGTGTGTTAGTTCCACATACAGTAGGCCAGCTTGTTTGTTGCATGTACTTGTACAGTTTGCTTGTACTTGATTATAAAGAGATAAAAACTAAAGAAACTAAAGCCATTCACACTCACTGGTAGACTTTCAGATCAGCTAAAAAAAAATAAAAAAAATAATACAACTTAAATCCAGTACTCGTCCCCCATTCCGGTGATGAATGTTTACTTTGGTTTTGTTTCATTTTTTTTTGATGATTATTTTAAAGAAATTCTCACATTCGTTTGTCTTTCCTGACCGTTTGGAAGCGAAATATGTGCTGTACTGTAATACCGAACCTCCTTCTTTTACCATGGAAATCATCCTTTACCACCGAGAATCATATCCGAGAGAAAAATGTGTAGAAAAATCCCACAAATCTCTAAACGATTAGAACACAACAGCCAAAAAATAAATAAATAAATATATATATATAGATAGATATATGCATAGCTGTGGAACTGCATCCATGTGTGAAATACAATATTGTGCACATACAATGTAAATATGAAATAACCACGAGGTTAAGCCATATTTGCAAACGGGGCCAAGGATTTCTTTTTTGGGTTTTTTTTTTTTGTTTTTTTGGGAGAGGACATCCCAAACCGAGAGACCGCCGAGCAGAAGACCTTTCTTACTTTATAGGGGCAAGTCCAGACTCCTCCGGCAGGACCCTCCGATAGCGGGTTGCCTCGGTGGGCCGCACGAATTGGCCGAAAATGTCCAAACGCCAGAATGTGTGACTGGAACCCAAGTCTTCTTTCACTCCAGCCAACGTTTAAAAAAAAAAATAAAAATAAAAAAAACTACGAAAAAGAAGTACATTTTCTTTCCATGTCAGGCCAGTTTTCATTCTCCTTTATCAGTATTATCGGGTAGAGAATTCAACGAAAACACAAAAAAGCTGATTGTTTACAACTCGCAGTCTGTGTTCCACTGAAATGAGTCGAGAGAAAAGAAAAAAACAACAAAAAAAAAACAAACTAGGGTTATAAAAAGTATTCACTTGCAACATTTTTGTTTGTATAAAGATGTGGCTCAAATGATGTGTATGTTTTATATTTAAAAAAAAAAAAAAAAAGAGTTCATTTTTATTATTTCCAAATAAATAAAAAAAAAGTGTGTGGAAGAAAATTTCCGGACTGTTCACTTTCTATTTATAGTGTTCCTGTAATTTAAAGGGTCCATATGCTCATTTATCTGTATCCCCCCCCCCAAAAAAAGCTCCACTTATGAAAGGTGTGTGGGTTTATGTACTGAAAATTGCATTTATTTTTATTTTTGTAACATTTTTTACATATCCGTCTCTTTATCTCTTAAACAGGCCGTTTTGGTTACTGTCCCTTTAAGACTGATGTATGTAAATGACCCATGTTCTGATTGGGTGGTTTTATTGAGCATCATTCAGAAAGTTGTCTGGCGTGAAACACTCCTTATAACTTTAGCATCGGTGGGCGGGGCTAGAATTGCTGTAGACTGAATAGATGAGTATGTGATTGTGCTGTTTTTTGTGACATCACAAAGATCCTAAATTTGGGCCATGTTTGCAGCCTGATTTCCACATTCCATATATGGACCTTCTGTAACAGAGTGAGAACATTTTTAAATGAAACGATGTTTACTTATAGCCATATGCAGAAGTTTTGGCGCCCCTGGTCAAATGACGTTACACATTTCCCCCCAGGGTGTTAAAATCAGAAAATAAATAGAAAATATGTGCTGAAATTTCCTGAAAAATGTGACATTTAAGTCTGTTCCTCATTGAAAATGTGTTCATTTATTTAAAAAACTTTTTTTTACTGGAAGGGCAAAAACATAGTTTTTCTGTGACGTGGGCCCTTTAATTTCAGCAAATATGGAGCGCTCACACCATCCCAGTTCAGGAGTGAGTCATGGTCTGAAGGTGAAGTTTTACTCTCCCTTTCTGACCTTCAGTGATACTAAGGGACGAATCCTACGAGGAAAGGAAGCAGGCATTCTGCCTTACGAGGGATTTCTGTTTTATTTCTGAGAAATAAGTCGGAGATCAAGAGGTGACATCTGTAAGCGATTTGTCCGAAGCCCCCCCCACCCCCCACCCCCCGTGACCCCTTACACATGACCCCACGCTCTCAACCGGATCTGAGGCCTAAAGGAAGTCCCAGTGCATTTGTGGTCAGTTAGGGTTCATCTTTAGGGTTCATCTACCAAACAGTAATAACAAATATAAACAGTTATTTCTTCAAATAACTCTGTCTTTCTTTCTCTCTCTTTCTCTCTCTCGCTTTGTCTGTCTCTGTGTGTGTCTCTCTCTCTCTCTCTCTCTCTCTCTGGGTGTGTGGTGCGTTTTAAAAGGGTTTTTCATGGGGGAATAAGACTTATTTCATGTTAGTTGTGAACCAATGAATGTAATGAAGCATCTTATGCCTTTCATCTATGGTTTATAAATTAAATACACCCACTTTCTCGTCACGAATTCTCATACAGCCAGGAAAAATAGTAAGAAAATACAGTTGTGCTGTAATGGGCTGATCCACCAGCAGGGGGCAGGCCTCCGTCAGTCTCTGCACTGTGCGTTCCTTTCTAAGTCAGAATCAGGGAAAACACACCGAGCTGTGAAGAACTGCTGAGATTCAACATCAGCCTCCGACCAGCCAAACACAGGCATTTTACTCGAGGAAAAAACAAAGAATCAGAAAACTGCACTGATCCCGGAGGAAACTGCTCATGTTACGACTGAACAGACTCACAGAGACAAAAACAATATAAATATAATATCAAGTCAAAACGAAGCTCCAGAATTACTCTGGGGAAAAAAATATATGGCCAGTAGGAGAGATGGATATAAATGTTATAAGATAGATAGATTAATAGATAGGCAGACAGACAGATAGATAGATTAATAGATAGACAGACAGACAGATAGATAGATAGACAGATAGATAGATTAATAGATAGACAGACAGACAGATAGATAGATTAATAGATAGATAGATTAATAGATAGATAGATTAATAGATAGACAGACAGACAGATAGATAGATTAATAGATAGACAGACAGACAGACAGATAGATAGATAGATAGACAGATAGATATATTAATAGATAGACAGACAGACAGATAGATTAATAGATAGATAGACAGACAGAAGCTTTACAGAAGCTTTACAGAAGCTTTACAGATTCCGGGTCTGAGTGTGTTGAGGGAAGTCAACTTTTTTCCTCAAGCTGAATTTCCCAGTTCCCCTTTAGTGTTTACTTTCACGCTGTCCTGTTAGTTCAGTTCCCTTCTGCTTCTGCTTCCACCTTTTGAGCTTTAATTTATTTCTGTAGACCAAAAGGATCCAAAAAGAGATCAGAGCATAACAGACTTTACATCCTGTACTAGTAGGTTCTGAGAGATGTTTGATACTCCAAAAATAAAAAGTTCAAACATGATTCTTGGCTCAACTGCAGTGCTTTAGTAAAAACCTTTATTAGGTATAGAACCTACTCTGGCCTACAAGGAACCTTCAAAGAACCAGGGCTCTTTAGGAACCAGGTCCTGGAGGGGCCACGTTCCTGCACTGCTGAGTGATGTTCCTGTTCAGTTTGGTGTGTTATGGCAGTGTGTAGGTTCTTTACCAATTTTGTACCTCATTTACAAAAATGTTTCTTTACAGAGCAATCCATTGATTTGTTCTTCAAGGAACGAAGACGTGGTCTTCTATACGAAAAAAAAAAGCACTTTTTTTTAGCACTTGGTTCTAGGACTGATACAGAACCTTTACATTATGTGACTTTTGAACACTTTTGTTTAATGTCCCACAAAGCTGCTCTTAGAATAGAAGAACTACTTTTGGCTGGAAAAAAAAACATAGTTTAAAAAGAGATGTGAGAGTGCGAAGAACCTTTTAAAGTTTTTAAGAATCTTCATATAGTGTTAAACATCATTTGGAGGTTCTTCACATTTACACAGTCAGTCCTGGTACGCCATTATTTTTAAGTGGATGCAAAAATGGATCTTTAAATGAAAAGCAAAGTAAAGTAAAAGCACAGTGTGAAATTCTTTCTCTGTATTCAACCCATTCACCAAGTGAAGCAGGGGGGCAGCCACCAACGAGGGGCGCCCGGGGAGCAGAGTGTGGGGACGGTACCTTACTCAAAGGTACCTCAGTTGTACCACCAGCAGTCCTGGGATTCGAACCCACAACCTTCTGATTACAGGGGCGACTCCCTAACCACCAGACCACCAACTTTAACAACAACATCTATGGAAAGGTGCTTCATGGGACCAAAAGTGGTTCTTCTACGGCAGTGTTTTTTTGGGGTTTTTTTTTTCAAATCAGTCCTCAGGGCACCCAGACGGTCTGAGGAGTGGTTTGAGAACCACCACTATGAACAATGAACTTCAATTTGGTTTCTTTTGACCCCTTTGGTTTTTAAACAGTGAGCTTCTGCTTCTCTTAACTTCTACACTTTCACTAGACAATCATTTTATGCTTCTCTTCCCACCACTGCTCAAGAACTGCAGTATAGTCAAACACACACACACACACACACACACACACACACACACACACTCTCCCCAGGAGGCTTCTGCCACTGTAATTAGCCAGATATCTCTCCTGTCTCCCACCGTCACCAGCACAGCATGGACGTGGCTTGGTGGTCTCTGCTCCGCCTCCATTCTCCATCTTTTCTGGGTCATTCTCCGGGCAGTTCACCCACAAACGTTAATGCATCGTTTGGACGAGTCTCATTACTCATTATGACCCTAAATGAAACAGATGGTGAAGCGTAGCCTGCGTTTGCTATTTTTAGCGCCTGACGAGCCAGCACCAATGTAATTCCAGGGCTAATTTGGTTTCTAATCTGACCAATTAGTGTTCTATCAGCACACGTCTTCACACAGTCACTGGAGCGCAGGGTACACACCGAACCGAGGTTAGGACCAGGGCCACATCTGGGGTTATTAATGAAAAGAAAAGGAGCAGAAAGCTTACATTTACATTTATTTACGGCATTTATCAGACGCTTTTATCCAAAGCGACTTCCATCCCCTAACTACAGGGGGCAGTCTCCCTGGAGCAACTTGGGTTTAAGGGTCTTGCTCAGAAACCCAGTGGTGGTGTGCTGAAGGTAGGATTCTAACCCATGACCTCGTGGTCCAGAGGCAAGTATCCTAGCCACTAAGCCACCCAAACTAAAAACTAGGGGTATAAAGGTCTGTGTCTTCGTCTTGAACCAATGCACAGAATCCCATGTACAAAGACGAGCGTAACGCAAAGTGCGAAAGTTTATGTTGATTTACTGAAAATATATTCACATGAAAGAATATGAGACAAATATGAATATTATAAACATTTCCATCCACCCCCATGATACATTACTACTCATGCACTTGCTGAGACATCTAGAAGGTACATACCCAGGGTCAGCACTGACAGTGAGTTTGAACACACCCACTCTACTCCCACTGCGCTGGGTTTGCCCTCCATCTCCTCAGCAGGCACCCATCCTCCAAACACATACATCCTGCACACACGGAGGAAGAACACAACACAAACAAATATATACGTCAATACACAAATATAAAAGTATACAAAGTATGTCTATCCTGTACTGTCTCAGTGTTTTAGTATTCGTCTGTTTCAGTCACACAACCCTTTTCTTACAGAGGCCAAATTAAAAATTAGGGGTATAAAGGTCTGTGTCTTCGTCTTGAACCGATACGCAGAACCCCATGTACAAAGACGAGCGTAACGCAGAACCAAGTTTCACAAAATGCGAAAGTTTATGTTGATTTACTGAAAATATACTCACATGAAAGCATATGAGACAAATATGAATATTATAAAATCTGATATATTTGAAATAAGTATTCAATTGCTAAATAAGAAAACAATGAACATGGACACAAAAAAAAAAATC
>JBBJLS010000082.1:20415267-20429945 GCA_037577275.1 Bryconaethiops microstoma
ACTGGGTCCACAAAGTTGGAAGCATGGTGTTGTCCAGAATGTCTTGGTCTGCTGAAGTATTAAGATTGTCCTTCACTGGAAGTAAGGGGCCATCTGAATTGGATAATTTATAGGTGTGTCCCAATACTTTTGTCCATATATTGTATATAAGACCCTTTGATGCATACACTAGTAATATGATTCTAGTAGTCTTGTTTGTAATGATTGGTGGTTTACAAAAAAGGGGGAAATCACCATTCCAGATACAAAAACACACGTCTTACGTACATTCGTCACATACTTCCACTCTAGATGGGTGGACAAGTGTGTGTGACATAAGTATGTGAGTTTTTTTTTTTTCCTTCCATTTTTTGTGTCTCCATGAGGGAAAGAGCCATAGGAAAGAACAAGAATGAAACACCAAAGCGAATCTCACTCCAGCACCTTTTAACAAAAAAACGACATGACAATTTGTACATCTCACAAAGAACAAGCCACAACTTCTAGAGTGTATTAGACACACCGCCCAGCCCTACGGTCAAGCAATTAAAAAAGAGGCTACAGACAACAATTTAAAAAGTGAATCTACCATTTCAGATAAAAGAACGGTTTTCATGTACCAAAAAGAAGTCATTAGGGAGGGAGGGATGCAAAGATTATCCTAATAATAATAGCTAAGCAAATAAATAATAGACTTTCAAGGATTTCTTTTAAATTGGTCATCTAATGTTTGGTACCTTTGCCTTTTTTGCTGTCGGAGAAGTTCAGCTGTCTGTAATAAGTGTAACGGAAGCTTTGCCAGCTTAATTGTAACTTATTTTGTTCTGTTACTGAAAGGTCCAACATACAGTGTTTTTTTACACCTTCCACACGTTACACTGCATCATGACGTTCGTTAATTTTTTTCAGATAAAACAAGTGCCGGACACATTGATGGAACCTTTGCTGCTGAACATTGTACAGTTTTGATAAACCCAATTAAATACTGAGTAGAGCATAGAATTCCATTTTCGCCTGAGAACCACTTTGTCTGTCTCGAGTTCTTTTCTCCGATTAAATCTCATGTCTTGAACTCATGTATCATCTAGAATCCCAGGTGTACATGTGACTTTAACCATTTGAGTGAAGTTCAATATTTCTACGACTCAAATGCAACATCTAAATCAAAGCTGTTTTTTTCTTTGGGAGAAATGTTTACAAGCCGATTTGTTTTAATCGGAATAATATATTGGTATCAGCATCAGACGCAATCATATTGGCATCAACATCAGACAGATGTTTAGATTTGGCAGTAATTTCATACCAATATTTCATGCTTCATTTCTTTCTAAAATGCTTTCATTTTTCTAATTTTACCTCAGTTTTAAGCTCACAAAAATAAATATAAATTGCACATGAAAAATACTGAGTATCGGCATTGGCCTACAAATCAGATATTGGTGCGTCCCTGCTTGTTTTGTCCTGTTTTTCTTCTTATGCGATTGGGTCTTCTATATTATGGTGTCAACGAGGAATATTGCAAGCTAATAGTTTTTGAGTTGATTTTTACATCATAATATTCACAGAATCCCAATTGCCGGTTTTGTGTGTTAGTGGAGCTTTGGCAGAATAACACGAAACCAAACACCTTAATTTTACTCCTTAAAATGACCTTAATTTTGACCTTAATGTCCCATACAGGAAATGATGGAAAATGAAAGGGAAAAGTGCACAGACTAAGGCTGATTAAGGGGTGAAACTATTGAATTTTCCTTTAACTTTTTCAAATTTGCCCCTTAAATAATAGAACCTCCTGAATTAACGCCTTAAATGTAAGATTAAGGGGTTTAACACTCATACCTTAAATCTAATTTTAAGGTAAAACTACGGGGTTGGTTTCACAAATTAATGGCCACCTAATTCAAACGACAAGGTTTGGTGTATTTTCAGGGGTAAATGAAGGTAGGGTTAAGTACATTTTAAGTACATTGTGTTTCATAGTGGTAGTGCAAGATGAAGTGTCAGTACTATGATTGGTCTATAGTAGTGGTTTAGAGGAAAGAGTGATATTTCAGGGAAAATGCACACAGACAAAAAACATCAACACTGGAATTGGAACCATTATTTTACCCAAAGGCAATCTTCAAAAAAGGCTGTTCATTTTTCCCTACACAGAAAAAACGAATTTCTTTTACTGGCCATGTTTGAAACTGACAACAGGCAAGAACACTAAAACAAAGAGTGATCAAATGTATTTTATTGTTCGTTTTGAACCCACATTACATAAGCGTTATGTCTGTCGGTTAAGGTACACGAGTGCGAGTGCAAAGTGTTTAGCTCATGCTTGCTGAAAGTGCTAGGAGGGGAGAGACTGAGCCTCAGTAAAGTGCGCTAGCTAGCTCAGCTTCATGCATGCGGCCGGGAAAAGACACAAAGTTCAGAGTTTGAAAGCTACGCTGCGTTACGACACGTCAGTTCAATACAGACCGACGTAAAAACTCATCCACGACAACGAGCAGAGAGGGTTAATTGCTGTTGCGGGCCGGGTCACGATAGCGACAGGGGGTCTGGAAGCAGGCCTCAAAACGAAGCAGGAAGAAAAGGCTCGGTTTTCCTCTCCTACGTCTAGAATAAGGTGCTGATAGCGATCCGACACAGAACACACAGTAAAGACTAGAAACTCCAAACGGCAGACGGTCAAACAGAAACACAATGGCGCAATTTATTATGCATGATCTTCATTGTCAGAGCATCTGTGCACTGGAATATTTTTTTTTTCCTCCGTCTACTCTTGCGATGCATTGTGATAATTAGCCAGGCTTTAACTACGGAGCTAAGAAGCGGATGAGCGGCGTGGATTCTGCTGTGGCTGGCTTGAGAGGTCGCAGCCCTGCACAACATTCATTTGTTCTTCTGGGCCTTCTGGGCGGACTTGGTGATCTTGCCTGAGGTGGGGGTCTTCTTCTCCACACCTTTAATGACGCCCACTGCCACCGTCTGGCGCATGTCACGCACCGCAAAGCGCCCTGAAGGGAAAAAGCACCACCAAAAGCATTTCAGTACGTTAATCAGTCGATAGTAGGAGCATAATTATAGGAGCGCTATACTGACCAACTAGGCCTCTTGTTATTGTCTTCTTTATTTCTTTTTCACCGTATTTCTTTTTAAAAAAACACACCTTACTCCATGCCTTCTTTACTTCTACCTTAACCTCTGACTTTTCTTCGACAGGAGTTGTTTAGGTGTGTAACTTCGCTGGCAGTAACTTGGTTGAAAGCAGATGTTGATTCCTGTTTAGCTTTACAGGTATGAAGAACAGAAAAATGTACGTCAGAAAAATGGGGACTTTATATACAGATCTGATTATGTATCACGTCAGGGGTGCTCGGGTTGGTGAGGCGAGGCACAAACGCAAATTCCCTTTTGGATGTTTTTTATTAACAAACATGAACTCAAACATACACAACACAAAGAGGCACGAGGGCCTAAAACACAAAACATTCCTTAAACAGAGGACACTTGAGGACCGTGTAGCATGAATGACCCAGAATACAAACCTCTTGAAACTTAAATACATAACAGACTCGGACATAAACCAACACAATCACTAACTGAAACACAGGACAGCTGACAGAGCGACTCACGATACAAACACATACACCTTTCAAAATAAGACTCCCATATATAAAACTAAAACAATAGCGCCCTCTACCGGCCACTGGCTGGGACCTGATATTATGGGCCTAAAGTGTGCAATACAACATAGATCACTGCACCTTAAACAGGAGTATGTTAACAAATAGTGTGTCATTTATTTATTTGTTTGCCACGACAAAACACGACTTTCTATGAATGTAATGGTATATCATTGGGGGTTTTTTTTCATTATCCTGTAGTTATTTAGTTACATTTCATAAAAAAAAGCATATATTAAAAAATATTAGACAATTATAAAGAAAAAAATCCTGTAGTTAGTTACTTTTCATAAAACAACAGATACAAAAACTTTAAAGACGATTAGAAAGGCCGTAAATTACGTAATTTATGCAGTAGTATAAAAAAATCTAGTTTAATGCAAACTGCTTTCAGCTTTTTCATTCAGTCATTAAATTGTCCTCACTAGGGATGGGTATCATTAATATTTTACAGATACTGATATCGATACTGATACAAGGCCAGCTGGTGGCCTAGTGATGAGGGAATGGCCCCTGTGATCACAAGGTTGTGGGTTTGAAACCCAGGACTGCTAGTGGCACCACTGAGGTACCCTTGAGTAAGGTACCGTCCACACACTCTGCTCCCCGGGCGCTGTGTTCCTGGCTGACCTACTCTGGTGAATGGGTTCAATACAGAGGAAGAATCGTGTGCTGTGGTGTGTTCACGTATGATAAATGCTCACGTTACACTAGAACACTGTTTTGATACATATTAAAGTTCAGTTCTCCTATTGATGCTACGCTCCTTAACTGTAAGGGAGCAACTCTGTGACTGGACCTCATCTACCTCCAGAGGGAGCCCCAGGGCTGGCACCTGCACTCCTGGGCTGGGGAGGCCTAGGGAACCTCCCCCTCATAACCATTCTGATCAGTGGCAGCTGGGATAAGCCAAGGGAACCTCCTTGATCATCCTGATCAGAGTCACCTGTGGTCTGCCCCTTTAAACCAGGGCTTGCAGGCCCAATGCTTGTGAAGTTTCTGGGTTAGTTGGCTGCATGAATACTGACTACATCATTTATCTGGGAGCTTTGCCATATTTCTGCATTGCCCGCTCAGGAACTGGTACCAGTTTAGTGCCAGTTCTCATTACCATGTGTAGCCTTCAGTTATTAAAAGTTTCTTGAGCTTTATTTGTTCCTTGTAGGATATTTGATTATTCAAGATAATTGATAGAATATTCAAAAACAAAAATATACAAGAGCTGCAGCCTCAAATTAACAGAAAGAAAGTCTGAATAACTATCAAACTGAAGTGACAAAGTAAACTGTCCAACACTAATCGGTGTTTTTCGGTGCAGCATGGTTTGTTGTGGAAAAGGCAGAATTTTTAGTGACCGATTGTTTTCAATTCAATTCAGTTTTATTGATATAGCGCTTTTTGCCACCAGTGTTGTCACAAAGCAGCTTTACAAAGTCCAGGTTTGAGCCTCTACTGATCAACCCAAGAGCGACAGAAGAGAGGAAAAACTCCCTGAGCTGGAGGAAGAAACCTCTGGAGGAACTAGGACTCAAGAGGGAGCCCGTCCTCCTCTGGACGACCTACTCTGGATACTCAGAGCAAGGGTGGTAGTGGTCTAGTGGGTACCCGGTGACCACAAAGTTGCAGGTCCAAACCACCCCACTTTCTACCATTGTGTCCCTGAGCAAGACACTAAACCCTCAGTGTCTCCAGAGGGACTGTTCCTGTAACTAATGACTATAGTTTTATTTGTAGTTTATAGTTTTATTTAACGACAAAGTGTTTTATTTGTCACATGCAGTCCTACTTAGCATTTCACTGCATGTTGTACTTTTCCGGCAATGCCCCCCGACTGTGCAACACAGAACTGACACGACAATATCTAAGAAAATACAATGTAACTAAACAGAAATACGAATCATTGTGCCAAAGTCATTGCGAGTTAGACCTTGAGCACCAGGAACAGAATGTGTGACGAAGAACTTAACAAAAACAACCGAACCCAGCGGCGTCATCAAGGTTTCGTCTACCAAATGCCACTTTATGTCCAAGACAAGAACCATTTAATAACCTTGTGCAAGAGTACAGGGGAAATATAGTAATAAAAATAATAATCCAGTAACATGCGAAACTCACCGAGAGGAGGATACTCGGAGAAGCTCTCCACACACATGGGCTTGCCCGGGATCATGTCCACGATTGCAGCATCACCAGACTTCAGTGATTTGGGGTTGTCCTCCAGCTTCTTACCCGAGCGGCGATCGATCTTCTCCTTCAGCTCGGCGAACTTGCAGGCGATGTGGGCGGTGTGGCAGTCCAGCACCGGAGCGTAGCCGGCGCTGATCTGGCCGGGGTGGTTCAGGATGATGACCTGCACGCAGATGGAGAGCACTGTATCAAACAAACAGGCAGAAGAAGACCACTGTCTTTATCCAGACACCTTCAGGCGCTGAGCTTATTGTCAAATGTCGTTTTTAATCATCGGGAATATACACTGACGAGCCGCTTCGTTAGATACAGCACACATTTCCGCAATGGGATCGAAGCAGTTTCCTCTGGGATCAATAACGTTTTCTGAATCTGATTCTGAAATACATACATACAACCATATCAGTGTCACTGCGGTGCTCACTGCTCACTGGTGGTCTGGGAGGGTCTTGACTATTGATGAACAGGGTAAAGGGGGTCAGAAAATGATGCTATGATCCAGATGGGCTACAGTAAACTACAAAGTGCTGCTAAAATGCGGATGTGAGCCAGGCGTACTTAACAAAGTGGCTGGTAGATGCACACCATATTTACAACAGGTGTTTCAATTATACAAAGTAATTAAAGTTACGATATAAGAAAGTTGTGTTCTTTTTCAGATTTGTTACTGTCACAGTGGTGTTATGCACTACAGCATTCAATCCTGCCTGGGAAAGATCACACTGCTACACCAATAGGAATTCCAGGTGAACGCCCTCTACATTCGCCCACATCTGTAACAGGAATTGTTGGTGAGTCGCTGTGGAGAAGAGTGTCTGCCAAATGCATGAATGTAAATTGTCAGCTCTTCACATTTTGTCACAAATGGACCAACTGACATCTTTTTTTTAGACTTTTTCTTTCTCTTACATAGTAGCACCGAACAATTTCATCAGTGAAAAAATTTGCTGCTAATGTCTTTGCAAGGAATTTGTCTGATTTATTTTCACTTGCTTTTTTTCATAGCTCAAGTATTACTAAGCAGGCTAAATGAACAAACGGGACACACCAGCACATTTCCAGGACTTTCTATTAGCCGAGGTTTCAACATAAAAACACTATGAGCTTTTTTAATTAAGCCAAATTGGCATTAAAAATTCCCATTCGGAAGTTCTCACCTGTGCAGTGAAGCTCGCAGCCTCCTGAGGAGGGTCGTTCTTGCTGTCTCCCGCGACATTTCCACGGCGAATATCCTTAACGGAGACGTTCTTCACGTTAAATCCCACGTTGTCGCCAGGCAATGCCTCGGACAGGGCCTCATGATGCATCTCGACAGATTTGACCTCAGTGGTCACGTTCACAGGCGCAAAAGTCACGACCAGGCCGGGTTTGAGGATGCCAGTCTCCACACGACCAACCGGGACTGTACCGATACCTGGGTGCAAGAGTTCAATGTCAGTTCAGTGGCAAAGGAACGAGATTTAATACGGCAGTGTTTGACTGGTCCTCACAGTGGTCAGCTATAAACAAAACTGCCCGTCTGTCTCCTCACCTCCGATCTTGTACACGTCCTGCAGTGGCAGGCGGAGGGGTTTGTCGGTGGGCCGAGTCGGAGGCTGGATGGCATCTAGGGCTTCCAGGAGAGTCGTCCCGGAGGCGCTTCCCTCCTTTCGAGTAATCTTCCAGCCCTTAAACCAGGTCATCTGAGGGAAGCATACACTCATGTGACATTAAATCTCATTATAGTGGCCCTTCATGCTTCGATACAGTTCACACGCACTCTCTGGAACATTTTAAATACCAGCTCTCAGCTCAGTAGTTTTGTGCTCATCTTGAGTTAAACTTCAATTTAAAGTCATTTTAAAGGAAACAAAATCGGATTGGCCTGTACTTAAGCTTTCGTTCTACAAAAGTACACACTTTTTTGCACATTTAAACGCGTAATAACTGAACTTGATATTTTATTCCATTCTTTTCCAATTTGTTAAACTCATTAGCTGAGAAACTGTGACCTAAAACTTAAACTTACCTTCACTAAAGTGCATGAAAAATTATAAATAAAATGCGGAGGACATCAATTATAAGTTCGATTATGAGAAAAAATCTGCGAATGCAAACTCACTGATTACATGAATAAGGTTATTAAAATTACTTTAATTTAGAATTCTATTCAAATCAGCTTAGGTTAAAAACAGGTTTGACTAAACATTTTGCACTGAATTCAGTGATGACGCCTGGCTAACCAAGCAGCATTCAGCAGCTTCTCACTAACGTTTGGGCTGGCCTCCAGCATGTTGTCCCCGTTCCAGCCCGAGATGGGCACGAAGGCCACGGTCTCAGGGTTGTAGCCGATCTTCTTGATGTAGGTGCTGACTTCCTTCACGATCTCCTCGTAACGCTTCTGGCTGTAGTTGGGTTCCGTGGAGTCCATCTTGTTCACGCCTACAATCAGCTGCTTGACGCCCAGGGTGTAAGCCAGTAGGGCGTGCTCTCGAGTCTGGCCGTTCTTCGAGATCCCAGCTTCAAACTCACCCACGCCCGCCGCCACGATCAGCACGGCACAGTCCGCCTGACGGAGCCCACACAAACAACAGGACAAGTTCCAGGTTACTTTATCGTCATCAGCTGCCGTGAACACGTACACTACCAGTCAAAAGTTTGGACGCAACTTCTCATTCAATGTTTTTTCTTTGTTTTAATTATGTTCTACATTGTAGATTAACATTGAAAACAAACAAAATGATGAAGGAACACATGGAATTATGCAGTAAACAAACAAAAAAAGAGTGAAACAAACCAGAATGTTTTGTAATAAGGTAATGATGGACTGTTGTTTTTTTTTACTTAGTTAAGTGGTTCTTGCCATAATGTGCAGTAGACCCATAGTGGAATAGGATCACTAACTGTGTACCAACCCGACCATCACAACTGATGATCACAAACACATTAAAAAGGCAAGAAATTCCACTAATGAACTCTTGACAAAGAACACCAGTTAATTAAACACCATTCCAGGTCGAAATGTTTTCAATATTAATCTACAATGTAGCCAATAACAATAACAAAAAAAAAATCATTGAATGAGAAGGTGTGTCCAAACTTCTGACTGGTAGGGTACACTCACCGGCCACTTCATTAGGTACACCTTGCTGGTACCGGTTGGACCCCCTTTTTCCCTCATAACTGCCTTAATTGATCTTGGCATAGATTCAACAAGGTGTTGGAAACATTCCTCAGAGATTTTGGTTCATATTGACATGATAGCTTCACACAGATTTGTCAGCTGCACATCCATGATGCGAATCTCCCGTTCCACCACATCCCAAAGGTGCTCTGTTGGATTGAGATCTGGTGAATGTGGAGGCCATTGGAGTACAATGAACTCATTGTCATGTTGAAGAAACCAGTTTGAGATGATTTGAGCTTTGTGACATGGTGCATTATCCTGGTGGAAGTAGCTATCAGAAGATGGGTACACTGTGGTCATAACACTGTGGACATGGTCAGCAACAATACTCAGGTAGGCGGTGGTGTTTAAACTATGTTCATTTGGTACTAAGGGGCCCAAAGTGTGCCAAGAAAATATCCCCCACACCACCAGCACCAGCATGAACCATTGATACAAGGCAGGATGGATGCATGCTTTCATGCGTTTATGCCAAATTCTGACCCTACCAAACAATAATAATAATAATAATAATAATAATACATTTTATTTATAGGCGCCTTTCTAGCACAAAAGGACACCATGCAATAAAACAAAGTACAACAGACAATAAAACCATAATAATGCACGAGATTAAGAAGCAGATTCAATTTAAACAGTGCAAACGAATCAAAGAGAGCAAGCAATCTTAAACAGATGGGTTTTGAGAGCGGATTTAAAGAGTGAGAATGAACTGTTGTTTCTGAAATGGTATCCCAGTTTCCTAGAGATGGTATCAGAGTAGATTAGCAGTTTCTGAAATACTCAGACCAGCCCTTCTGTCACCCATTTCTTGCTCATTCTGATGCGTGGTTTGAACTTTAGCAACTTATCTTTACCATGTCTAGATGCCTAAATGCATTGAGCTGAACAGGTGTACCTAATAAAGTGGCCGGTGAGTGTATGTATATGGATATGTTGAGGCCCTCAAAAATGTTTTCAATGCAGATGAAAAAGTTGAAGGTGTTTTTGAAAATGAACATCTCCAAATAAAGGTTTATCACATCATTAAATGTTTTGGTGCCACTGAAAATTGGGGCAGTCACCTGATTCTGTAAAATGGTGACAACACTCTGTGTCTGTGGTATGTATGTATGTGTCCTAGTTTTCACACACACACACACACACACACACACACACACACACACACACACACACACACACACACACACACACACAAGGGGAAGGACAGAGAGAAAAGGCACATCAGCTGTTTACACCTACTGTAGATTGAAAATAATAAGAAATGTCTTATCTAACACACATTTCTCTTCTGCTATCTTCTATGGAAACCGTGTGCATATGTGTGTGTAAACTGCGACGATATAACAGTATTAAAACGGAGGAAGAATGTCTCCTTTCTGGTGGCTCATTCTTTCTCACAGACTTTTCTCTCTGTGTTTCACTCTCTGCAGAAAACTTGTCCCTAAAAAAAATAAAATAAAAAGCCGGAGAGGAACTGAGAGGAGATTAAAAAAAGCAACCAAAAAAGTAAAAAAAGAATGGAGTAGACATGGAGAGATCCCTTGAGAAGTTTGAGTCTCACGTTCTTTTTGTAACCATCTTATTACGTTTGTGTTTAACAGTATGTTGGTTTGGTTTTATTTTTTAGCATTCACTCATATTATACACTTACACATTAGTTTCATCATAGTCCTCTTAAAAGTTTATTCTTTTTTTGCGTGTTTTGCTTTTAAATGTAACTTAAATTCATGTAACATAGTTCATACAAAATGAACTACACCCATATTCAATGTACAGCTTTATTTACACACACAACACCAACTTTTCATTAGATTCAAACACTATGCGACCAACAGTATGTGGACACCTAACTATGACACCTATATGGGCTCACTGGACATCTCATTCCTTGAGCATTAATGTGGAGTTTGCATTCCTCTACATTTAACAACTTCTGCTCTACTCTGAGGGTTTCAGAGTTTGTCTTTAGGAATTTGTACCCACTGGGACTGGTCTGCTGCTTCATGGCTGGACTGTTGCTGCTGCATTTTCTTTGTTTCAGTTTAAGCTTGGTTTTCTCAGTTTGAAACACAGCTCTCATAGTGTCCTTGTCGAGAGAGAGAGAGAGAGAGAGAGACTGCTTGGGCCTAAGCAGTGGCCAAGTCTTGGAATTACTTGTAATTTCAGTAAGCTTACTTGTAATCACTACTGGAACTTTGACTTAAATCACATTCTTTAGACAGCTGACATGAAAATAGTTTTTTTTTACAATGATCACTTAAGGATAGTTATACAGAAAATAACCTCAAGCCCACTGTATAGTGGACGATATGAGACATTTCGTGGCTATTTTTCCTTCAAATGTTTTTCCTGGGAACCTTGTTAGGATACACGTATTCGTGGCCTTCAGGAGATGTCTGACTGGCACAAGGTTAAAATTGGCTTAGCGAATAATTTTTAAAAAGTACAAATCCAGATAAAAAAGATTCAGTAAACACAGACTTATGCTTTTGACATGGTCATCCCAGCCCCCTGACTTAAAATACCACTGAAAACCAGTGGGTGAGCTAAAGAGGAGAGTCCAAAGGAGAGGACCAAGAAACTTGGAGGATCTAGAAAGATTCATATTGAGGTTTTGTCTCAGATCTCCAATCTCTTAAGGCATTACAAGACTCATTACTGTTGTCCTGGCAAATATTTCAATGTAATCTCAGACTTTTAGGCAAACTTTATATAGTTATGAGACAAATATGAGAGAAATACTTTTGAGATTGTTCATTTCAATAGTGAAATATTCATAACTGTTACTGAAATGCCATAATAATCACTGAATGTTAAATGTTGCAGTATGTTATAATACCTTGATTGGGGTCAAACGTATTTGATAAAATTAGTTTGAAAGCAGCATGTGGAATTGTTGAACCTCTCCCAGGGCTCCTCTGTTGGGAGGTGCCTTGAAAAATTCAAGCCTTTGCTTTGACCCGTTTTTTACTTTAGAGAAGTGAAAAGGATGATGCCATCTGTAAAAACCTATACATCATGTATGCTGGCTCAACAGACACAAACGCACACACATACACACCCTCACATGTCTTCATTAGATAAATTACATAAAGAAACTAATCCATTACCAAGAAAGTACTTATATGTACCTAATTCTGAAAGGATTTTCAAAGTAAGTACGCTAATATTACAGATTAGTCTCATAGATCATAATAGATCCAGTGTAATAGATCGGATCACACACTGTAACAGACAAGTTCACTTATTGTGAGGCACGACATCACCAACTGCTATGGATCAGATCACCTGTGTAATAGAGTAGATCACTGTGTGCAATAGATCAGATCACATATGTAATAGATCAGATCACCGACTGAAAGAGATCAGATCACATACGTAATAGATCAGATTTCTCAAGCCACAGAAGTCAAACTGGGATTCAAGTGGGAGAGCCATATTTTTACACAGTTGACAGCAAAGTGAGAAGTAAAGATTCTTCAATTTGTTGGTTTTAAACTGAGATCTCCATACAACTATTGAAAACTAATAGCCTATTTATTTCTGTCTTAGTGACTTACTTATGTCGAGTTATTTATTTGACTGTTTTGAGTATTTGTTGTTCATCAGATTTGGAATCAAAATGATAATAAGATATCTTAGGGTTAGGGTTAGGGGTTTTATTATGACAAAAGATGAAGGCCTCTAACCTAGCAAAATTAACTATTCCAAATAATGACACCACCCTTCAATTGTACATGAACCAAGCCTACTGTATGGACAAATGTTTAATTTGATATTTGATCGATACTGCTGTGGAATAATGCTTTGTAATTTCTTCAGATTTCATAACAGCAATAAAAGCAAATAATCTAGACAATGTTAGGTCCACGGTCAGCGGCTGCTAGAGGCCGCCATTGTTTTGATGATGTAGAACTCTTATTTTGAAGTTGTGTTCTGTGTTTTTCATGGTGTCTAGATTCATGTCCTTAGTTACAGCTGTTTATTGGTTTAGTTTAAGTGGTTATATTTGTTGATTGGTTTATGTCCAAGTCGTTTGTGTATTTAAGTTGCCTTGGTTCATGCCCTTGTGTCGGTCCACCATCTTTTGTGCTTGGTTTACCACGTATCAGGTTCTAGGTTTTGCTTTGTGTTTTGGCGCTCGTGCCTTCATGTTTTGGAGTTTGTAAATAAAGTCAAGTCAAAATGGAATCCTGCCTCTGCGCCTCCCTACCCATGCCCCACGTGACGGACAACTTGAGAAAATGAAAAAAATTCAGCAGTCACTAACAGTTTTTAAAAATGAGAAATCAACATCTACTTACAGTATGGTGAAAATATGGCAAAAAAATAAACAGGCTCTGCAAATGCCTTAATGTTATTTCTCAGCAGTTTACTATACTGAACTGTTCAGTGGACAAGTTTGCATCTGAAACATTTACATTCACATTACATTTACGGTTTCATTTAGTGTTCACATGATGCAAAATGAACTCATGATTCTCTGCAGTAGATCGTATTCACTGTAATTGACTGCATCACCTGCTGCAATAGATAACAAAACCTACTGTTAACAATCAGATCACTGTAACACAGGGCTGGGCAATTAATTTCTACAGGGGCTCACATGAAAAATCTGAACTGTGTTGGAGGGCTGAAGCAACGATAACTTGAACTTAATTCTGCTCAATATTAATTTTCTCCCATTGTATTTTGATAAGCTGCTACTAGGCTTGTCAGGACACTGAAATTTCAACTACTAAGGATGGTGCTTGATACTCAATATTCTATTTTCGATACTATAGAGGGAGAACAAACAAACACAATTATTTTTTTCATAAATAATTTAAAGTGTGCTCAGGTGCCGTCACACCAGACCTCGTACGATAGGTCTGGGGGAGCTGAGGGTCCCTGCAAAATTTCGCAATGCTAGGTTTTTCCCCAGCCGAGCTACAGGGCAAAATGCTCTGACAGCCGTTTTCAAAGGTGCGTGCCACTTTTTTGTTCCTCAGTATAGAGGCAGGGGGAGAGCCTCAGGCCTCCAAAGCCCCAAAGCTCCCCCAGAGTGCCCCCTGGCTCTACTGAGAAAAAAAAAAAAAGTGGCATGCACCTTTAAATCCTGAATGGGCTGTCATGTAAACATTGGGTCCTGCAGGTAGCCTGGGAAGGGGCTGCCCGCTGCAGTGCCTGTTGAAAATTGTTGTAGTCTGCCGGGGTTTTCTGTGAACCGGCAGATGCAAAACTGGCATTTAAGTATCGATACCAGTGCTAATTGATATCGAACTTGACACTAAATTTTAGTATTTTTTTGACAACATTATTCGTGTTTATGACTGACATACCACGGGCCGGCCAGGGAAACTCAAAGGGCCGTATGTGACCCGCGGGCCGTAAAATGCCCAGGTCTGCTGTAACAGATCACCTACTACAACAGATTAGATCACATCACACACTGTAATAGGTCAGATCACACACTGCAGTTGTTCAGATTACATACTTTAATCAGGGCTATTCAACTTCAATAGCAAGTGTGACGAATATGAAAATCACTGGGGGTTCGTGGGCCACACATAATATTTGTCAACTAATGGCTAAAAAATTACTCTTGATGACAATAGATATTATATTAGTATGAACGAATGACACATATCCATTTTCTTTAACTTTAATACTTTCACATAAGGAGCTTT
>JBBJLS010000082.1:20512239-20525260 GCA_037577275.1 Bryconaethiops microstoma
CAGTCATTAGTTACAGAGACGGTCTTACAGTCATTAGTTACAGAGACAGTCTTACAGTCATTAGTTACAGGGACAGTTTTACAGTCATTAGTTACTGGAGACGCTGAGGGTTTAGTGTCTTGTTCAACAACACAATGGTAGAAAATGGGCCGATTTGAACCAGCAACCTTGTGGTCACCAGGTTTACAGGCAAGTGTTTTACCCACTAGGCTCCTACCACACCAATAAAATGACAAACACCCGCTTGATATTTGAAAATGTTGATGAATCAAAACATAAAGTAATAAAATCATGACTGCTGAGCTACGAACTACTGCGTGACTAAAAACATTCAAATCTAGTTTCAGGCCGGAATGCCCCTTGTATACAGTATTTTAAAGAACCAGCTTGGTGTGTTGAATCCAGCCTGCCTGTCCCCCTAAAGAACATGCAGATGACTCTGCCAGAAGTCCAAGTTTACATTTTTTTTAATGGTTCAGATGGCTTTTTTTGTGCTGATCTGAGATCAGTTCTACTGTTTACCTTATAGCAGGACTTGGGTAGACAGAACTGATCCTAGCTAAACATAAAAAAGCACCTTTCATCTGGAGCTTCAGATTTGTCAGTCAGCTTTTAAGGTGGGCGCAGCCATCAATCCACGAGGCATGTGCATTAGGTTTCTGCTCCGGCCCCCCATTTTCAGGATGAGTTAGCCGCATGTCGTTCCTTTAAACAGGCGCTTTCCCAAAACTCAATTTCCTCTGATAGGAGCTCCACCTTATAAAATGGCTCAGTCCAAGGCCTCGCGTGAACGGCCGACATTTAAACTGACAGGCTTCGCGCCCACCGCTTTGATTCATAAGGCTCTTGCGAGATTCAAGTGCTTCATAGTTGCGATTCGAACACATCGACTGCCCCCGGCTGCATGAGTTACGGCGTTCATAATGTGAATTTGTGGCAAAATAAGCAGACAGGCACAGATTCTCTGCCTGGTAAGTGTTTATTATTTCGTTCATTTTCATATTCACCTCCTTTCAACACGAAAGTGGTACAGAGGAAAGAAAGCAAGCCGACATGTCGACCAAACCAGGATGAACACGCTGGGATTCTGAGATTGTTTTACACTGCAGGAAATATAGGGGGCGATATGGCTACTATCGTTCAGTTTTACTAGAAAAGAAGAAGCTCAAGGTGGCTGTGATTGGATGAAGTGGGAGGAAAATCTTATAGCGCAATGCAAAAATCAGAGACCACCCTTTCATTTATTTGATTTCCGGTCAGAACAGCCAGTAAGTACAAGCTAGTTATTTTACAGCCTTGGGGGGAAAAAAAGCAGGAAATGTAAAATTAACAGAAAATTAAATATTTTGTGTTTAATGTTACAATTTAAAATAAGTATAATATCGGATTTTTCAGTATATACTGTGCATATACTTTACCTCTGCCCTGCTGATTTGATTTTTAGCAAAAATGTTGAATCAACACAGATCTCTCATGTTTCATTTGTATAGATCTCAGAGAATGAATGACCAAATGTACTGGCTATTGGTTCACTCATTCTCTGTAACTACTTAATCCACACTAGATTAATCCAAAGGTAGTGGATTAAGTAGTTACAGAGAATTTCATTGCAAAAAGAAAGAATTTCACTGCACAGAGAAAATGCTGCTGTTTTTTTCTGTACATATGACAATAAACGCTTTGAATCTTGAAATCTTGAGAAGGTAGTCTATCCCAGGGTCAACAGGGCCTCATGCTGGGTACACACACACACACACACACACACACACACACACACACACACACACACACACACACACAGTCAATTTAGAAACAGCAATGCACTCAATTCACCTGATAGGCATGTCTTTGGACTGGAGACCTCGGAGGAAACCCACGTCACCAGGGGGAGAATATGCAAACTGCACACACACTGATGTTGTTATCTTTGTTTTAGGCATTCTGGCATCATTGTCTGCTGTCTGCGTTGGCCATCAACGCAGACAGCACCTACCCAGACCTGATGGACAAACACAAGCTCTCAGCTCTGTGCAACAACCTCAACTACAGACACAAAATGGCACAGTACGCTCAGAGATCCTCGGTGGCCTTCCACACACAGGTACAGCACAACTGATAGCAATAATTCATGATGAAGAGACCATGTGATGGCCGTCGTGGTGGTGTTCTCCCTTTTCACATAAAAGACTCGAAAAGCTCTTTTCTCATTAGCCTTACGCCGAAACTCAGCTGTGTAATGTCTTCGCCTTCTCAGCTTTTCTTCAAGAACAAAGGCATCATAAATGAAGAAGGCTATGTTCTCTTCGTGAGGAAGAACGCCATCATCATCCTCATCCCCAAGTTCGGCCTTGAGGGCACCGTGTTCTTCGAGAACAAAGACAAACCGGGACCACGCCTCAGCTTTGACTCAGAGGTTGTCCATGAACACCAGTCTTGAAATCGTAACGTTTTAAAACGGATTTTTTAGGACATTTCGGTATAATTCCATCTCAGTCTTTGAGATGGAAACAAAGTCATTCAGTGGTTTGATGCGAAGTGCGTCTTTTTAGAGAGTTTTACCAGCTTGTGATTCTGCAAGCATGGAGCTAAAATGCCCTCGTGCACATAATTATGGATCACTGGTTTTAAAGAAATATAGAATAATGATATGGGACAGCTAGTGGATCTTTACACATCTGCTATTGCATGTCGGTACTACTTGATAAAGAATAGAATAGATATATTATACATGAAAGAATAGATGCTACCCTATATATATGCTACACTATATGTAATATATATATATACGCGCACACACACACACACACACACACACAACCCCAATCCTGGAGGTGTGAGGCAACAACCCTACCCACTCTGCCACTGGGCCCCCATTGGTTCAGTGCTGGAAAATCAACCGCACTGATCCAGCATTGATTCAATAGCATAACTTAACTGAATAGCTTTTGATCTAATTTCAGACTCTATGGACAGGTTTCTCAGACAAGAATTAAGACTAGTCCTGGACTAAATTTCTCTTTCAATGGATAATCTCCATTCGGAATACTGTGGAATCCAGGACTAGGCCTAATCCCTATCTGGGAAACTGATCCAAAGATTGTTTGTTGTTGATTCGTTGTTGAAAGCAACATGCATTCATTTCAGCGTTTACGAATTCTTAGTTACGTTTTCAACCGTTTAGCACAAACTGTAATCCAGAGAGATTTACTCAAGGTTTTTATTCTTCCATGGCAGAGCTGCCTGGATGGGGTATGAACCAAATATGTATGCAGGGCCATTGCATATCCCATGGCTCGATCGATAATAGCTCTTTCACCAGTCCTTGTGTAGACTATGATGGCAGAAGTTGATAGAATTTGTGATTGACAATGTAGTGTCTTACAGATATAGAGGACGACACCGCCATTGTTTAAAACAATGCTCCATTCCGCCCCCCCCCCAATTCAAGGAGTAGGACTGGTTCAGTGCATCTTTCAGCAAAAGTCAAACAGTATCTCTAAAAATGTAAAATAAGAGCGGTTTCAGGTCTAACACTTTTAAATGAGGTTGTAAACACAGTTCAAGTTCAAGTTCAAGTTTATTTATATAGCACATTATCACACACAGGTGGTCATTCAGTGTGCTTTATAGAAATGGAAAATAAAATAAAGATACATATAATGAGAGGGATAAAAGAATACATAAAAGAACATTAAAAGGGCAATAAAAGTGTATATTTAAAAGGTATATTTGGACTCTATACCTATAAGACACTGCATTGTGAAATTCTACCTCACTTTCGCACTTCTGTACATCCTTGCGGGGACTCATGAATGCAAAAATTGGTAGAATTTGGGGTTGACAGAACAGCATCTTATAGGTATAGAAGGCAACCCCATTATTATTTACAATTTGTTCACATACCAATCAGGTGCTACATTGCCAATAACAAATTCTACCAATTTTTGCCATCATAAGTCCACAAAAGAGCTGTGAATGAGGTGTAAAGGATGGGGAAAAGTTGGTAGAGTTCGTGATTGACAACATAGCGTTGTATAGGTATGTCAAACAGTTGCAAATGATGGTGGGGCTTCCTTCTATATGCGATGGTCTATGACCTTCTATATGATCTCAGAGCATCTGTATCTTAGATCTCATATAGAATTTCTGTTTGAGGTGCTGCATTATAATCACAAATTCTACCAAATTTGGTCTTTGTGTCAATCCAATCGTGTGCTGACTTATCACAGCAAAAGTTGAAGAATTTGAGATTGACAATACAGCATCTTCTATGTATATGAAACAGGTATAAAGGAGGGTGGGGTTGTCTTCTATACCCCCTCTAACCATATAGATTTTGTCTGTCCAGACAACTCTGCCATGTAGGAATGAATGTCCTCGGGTAAGTCTAAAAACACTGCTCTTGTCTCGTAAGTCACTGTGGACTAACTGCCTTCTAATATGGATAGAATTGTAAGTAAGACATGTCCTGTTTTGAAAACACTGAACTGAATGCACCATGCCACCTACGTCGAACCAACACTGAGTATAACTGGTACTGAATGGCTGCTTTGGCTGTAAAAGAGCAGTGTTCACTCCTTCCGAGTCTCCTTCTGAGGTTGGTATGAGCTCAGTGCGAGTCTTTATATCCACGGCTAGTTCGCCACCAAGCTTGAGTGAAGGTTATTTGCCAGCTGAAGGAGCCTTCTAGTTTGGGTTTGATGGATGTTCGCAGGAGTGAACGCACTAGGGGGCCAGGACCTGTGTGTGTGTGCGCGAGCGAGTGAGAAAGGGAGCGATAGAGAGAAGATGCTCTATGATCTGTGAAGAAGGGGGAGAGAGAGAGAGAGAGAGAGCACCTGAGTACAAGCCACAGTACTTATGGAGCTGATCCATCAAACTCAGCATGCTGCTAAGCACGAGTGAATAACCCCCGGCCTCTCTCCGCCCCGAGAGGAAAGGATAAAAAATCATGCCACTACTAAGGTCGCAAGAGTTGGGGAGCATGCTTTTACAACAAAGAAACTCATCTGAGCTTCGGGCACTGAGGAAGTGCTTATATACGAACCACGCACAGGCCAAAAGTAGAGCGAATGGCAAAAAGAATAGTTTCATAGGAGCTGATTTTGACTCGTTCATCCTGTGTGTTCACGTAACGGACGGGAACCATAACAAATGATGGAAATTCCAACAAGACAATGCAAGATGCCCTACAGTTCTTTAAGTGAAATTCAGGCCTGATTTAAAAGCGTTTAGCAGTTTCTTTTATCCAAAGCGACTTCCACTCCCTAACTACAGGGGGCAGTCTCTCTGGAGCAACTCGAGGTTGAGGGTCTCGCTCAGGAACCCAGTGGTGGTGCTGAAGGTAGGATTCGAACCCACGACCTCTTGGTCCAGAGGAAAGTATCCTACCCACTAGGCCACCACCACCTACAATATGCACTACCTTTGAAATCAACCATAGCATTCATAGCACATTTACGGTACAGCAGTCCATAACCTAACATGCGTTTAAGGAATGCAAGCGCATAGGCTGTCCCATTTTGCACTCTGGCATTCAAAGGGGTGCTCATTAGACCCTTTGGACAAGGACAATAACCCATTATGGGAATTCTTTGCTATACAAACCATTTGGGACTGGGTTCATGCAGTGGTCAATGTTAAAGTACAAACAATACCCATAATATTTCCAGAAAAATGGTGGCAAATGAACCAATGATTAACTTCATTGCACGGTCCTAGACGTTTTATTATACAAAAGCTTGTCCAGAAAAATTTGTAACCAATCACCCACCTGGATGCCAATGTTCTATATTTCACCACAGCAACAAGCTACAGAGTATATACACATTTCTGGATTTAAGATTAAAATGGCAGTATAGATACCTTCAGGAGCATTAAGTGGCTTTCCTCCCAAATGCAAGATCTTTGCCTCCTCTACATCGTAGCCATTTAGTGTTACAGACCAAGCTTTCTGGCTGGACCGCTATGGTTTCAAGAACACACAAGTCAGGTTTATGTTTCTCATCACCATACAAAGTTCATTCAATGTGCTTCCCAGGGGAAGCAAAACATCAAGCACAGAAATGGTAGAGTGTAAAAACAATAAAATAAAATCTGAATATTAAGTGCAATAAAAGTGCCATTATTAAAAAACCCTGTGGAAAATAGTAATGTTTTAGCAACTTTCTAAAGCTATAGCAGACAAACACCGTTTCACCAGGTCGCAAGTCCAGAACAAAAACCTGCAGTTTGATTTTAGAACAGACTGCAAACTGCCATATAACATAAAACGTGAAAGGCCTTACCGCGGCTGCAGACATGTTTTCCTCAGCTGGCTCATTCTCCTTAGACATGAGAAAACTAGCCACGTCCATCTGTTTGGTATTTCGGACTGGGATAAAGCGGTCCGCTCCAGCCTTCGAGGGAGTGTTTTTTGTCTTGCCATTCTTCCCTGCGTCAGGCAAAAGCAACAACTGACATACAGAACTTCTCCCGGCAGGATTTTCACTACACCTGCACTTCTGTTCCATAATCTGTCTAAAGTGATCATTTAAAATCAGTAAAAGACGCCCATTAGAAGTTGATTACATGGAACATTTATAGCTTGGTTTGCAATAAAATTTGGATTTTATAGCACTACTATGTAAATACTTAAATCAAGAAAAACCTGTAGTCCTAGAACCCCCAACTTGAATATTTAAAGCAAGCTCAGAGTATAGTGACCAAACTAAATTTAAGACATGAATGGATTGTGCACAAGAGAAAAATAAGGAAACTCAAACCATGAGATCCGTACCCGGTGTCTTGCTGGGGGTCTTAGACATACTTAGCGATCGATTTATACTTTTGCTGGGTGACAGAGTGCCTGCGTTTGACGTGGACGTGCTGGCCTTCCTCTGCCATCTTGCCATAGGAGCATTTGTTATCGGCATGTCGAGCTTCAGGACACTGTGGATGTCATTCTCAAACCCAAAGTGGGACATAGTACACTGCAATAAGAAAAGGAGACATACAGTAGAAGCAGTATAACAGGAATAACCATACAATATGACAGTATAATAAACTGTACACTATACAACATATATACACTGTTTATGGATAAAGTTGCTCCATGGATGAATCAATATACATTTTAGAGTCTTTCCTGCACCAACACCCACATCAGCTCAGGAAAGGTGAATCAGGCAAGCTGGGAGCATGGGAAATTCTAAAATGTATTGGAGCCTCAGAAATGATGAGTGGGCAAAGACTATGTCTGATTAAAAACAGATTTGATGGCTTTGAGAGCTTCCCAAACACAATATGGACAAGTATTGTGACGCTTGAACATTACACCAACAGGGACTTTAATGCCATCTCATTCAAATACATAGACTTCAGTATGGAGCTGGTCACCACTTTGCAATCACGTCTTCATGGAACTTGCTTCGTGAACTGCAGCAATCATGCTGGAGTAGAAAAGGTTCTTCCCCAAACTGTGCCCAAAGCTTTAAGCATGGCGTTATCCAAATGTCTTGGTATACTGAAGCATTCCAAGCATGGGAGTACAAATTTGAAACAAACAGCATTATTAACTCTCAAGGGGAGAGATTTCATGACGTGCATCGTCAGGAGGTTTATCAGCAATAACAAACTAATAAAGACCCTCAAGATTGTATATGTCATCGCTCACAAACTCAAAGTAGGAACAGGTCTAAAGTTATGTGATTTTACACAGAAAAAGACTCACCCCAGTTCCAAAACACGGCTCAGTCCAACTTCAGTAGCAACAAGAGGCGGCAAAAAAGTATTATTAAGATAAACTCAGGTTCAAAACCAAACCCAAACAGCGTCACCTAAGAAAGAAGAAGAAACTTCTTAACGGTCTAACGCTGTTTAGAACTCTGTGAGGTTTAAATGTCTGAATGCTGCGCTCTTATTGGTCTATTCAAACTATACTATGCTCGTTGCCACGGCAGCGGCTGCAAATCCTTGAAGCTGATTGGTGGATCTGGAAGACTGCTCCGCCTTAAACAATGGCGTCACAACACTCAATTGCGTCACAACACTGTTTCTTTCTCTATGGCTTCTTTCTCTAACACAGCCTTATTTCGCACAGCCTCTAGTGGCCAAATGGATCTTTTTAGAAATGGAAAAAAAACCTTTTGAGTGAAGGTGAATAAGAGTCTACTAGATAACCCAAAAGTAAAACCTTTTTTTCAAAAGTAGACTATAAATTTACACTAGTAGCACGACACAAGACAGTATTAACACATAATGTAATACACCATATGGACAAAAGTATTGGGAATTCAACCATTGTATTGTATATAATTATATAATGTATAATTATTATATTGTATATAATATGTAATTTTATTATACACAATTATCAATTATATGTATATATATTGATTGACAATTATATATAATTATATTGTATATAATTATACTATTTTATTGTATATTTTTTATTCAGTTGGTTATTCTGCTTCTACTTTCTTGTTTTGTTCTGTCCACTTTGCAAAGTTCCCGCGTCTGGGACGAATAAAGGGTTATCTTATCTTATCTGATTTTAGTCTGAGGATTGAAACCAACAATTATTATTTTTATTATTATAATACTAAAGCATAGAACACAGAGGAAAAAATACAGAAACTGAACCGTAAAAATGCTACTATTACAGAGTGCAGGATTTAGTCATTTTAAGTATAACTGACAGTTGTTTTATGAGCAGAGGAAAACCCAAACCAGGCTGCTGAATAAAAGTCCGAGGACTTTTATGTAACTTTTATTCTGAAGAATGTAGTTGTCTTTGGGTTGTTTGTGGTTGGAAACGTGCTGGGTGGAGACAGAGCAGAAATCAGACTAGCAGTGGAAACGAAACTCTGATAAATATTAATAAAAACGAGCAAATATCAGTATTTACCACAGCTCAGCCGCAGCCTGGACATGCTGGGCTTCTTGTCATCCAGTAATAAATAGGTAAACACACTCTAGTTTATTTCACTCGTTTTTTCCTCACTGGTCCACTCTGGAGTGATTTCAGTTGTTGTTGTTTTAATCTGGAGGCTCTTAAGAGTTATATTTAACACTGTTTCCGCAGGTTTGAAGGCTATATTTATGTCCATAGATGTGCTGACCTGTTTAAAGCTTCATTTTTCTTTTAATCTCCCAGCTTTACAGGTGAGTAACAGCATACACCTCTTTTTTCATTTAATTAACAGTCTAATAGACATATTCTTCACAATAGAAGTGATTTAGACCTGTACAGTACTATGCCACCCCTCATTTCTTCATATTTTGCTTCAAAACAGCCAGACTTTCTTGTATTTTTAGTGTGGTCTTGCGGAACAGTTCTCCAGGCTTCCTGAAGGACTTTCAAAGACTCGTGTTCAGTCTAGTCCCTGAACCGGACCAGTTTCAGAGGAATGTTTTTTTGTTTGTTAGGACCTTCCACAGTAAAGAAACAGGAGCAGATGATTCCAGATGATCAGGCGGTGATCAGTATACTGGTGGTGCTGAATGCTGAGTGGTTCTCCTTTATCTAGACTCCTTGTATCTTTAATAACGTTGCAGTCTGTCACTGTAAAACATTTGTTTCCATTTCTTTAACGTAATCTACTCAATATGCCAAAGATAAGACTTTTGCACAGTACTGTACACTGGAAGAACATTAATTTGTCCTGGTTTTACTACACAACAGAAACCGAAGTGTGTGTTATAGAAAACAGATCTAGTCAGGGGAGTTTGCAGAAATGCAGATTTTTTCTGGAAAACGTATTGAACGGTTTGTCTCAGTCTAAAGACTGTTTTGTAGATTCTGAAACAAACATTTTTACAGAAACATCATATGCCGGTCATGAGGTCTTCCTCATAGCATTTACGATGACAGCAGTAAAGATCCTGGTTTTACAGCCTGCTGGATTACCACCACTGACATAACCTTGTTTAAGATGAAGAAATCAAGCAATTATTATCAAGCAAGTCAGTTAGTTAACCTCAGTTACTAAAATATCAGTTATAATTTAACACCGCAATGCAACTTTCAGTTGAGTGCTGACAGTTTCCCAGAAGAGCCTGAGGGCAGATACATTTTCTTCATATTTCAAGAAAATATTTTTCAGGCTTTAAAAAGGCTTCTTACTTTCAATTTCTTTTCAGAATCTTTGCAGGACTCTTGTGGTTTGCACTCGTTCAGTTTGCAAGTCTCTCTTCTGGTTGGCCTTCTTAAAGCTTATTATTTGATTAACTGGCAAAATAATCAGATTGCTTAGTTAATTTACTTAATTGACAGTGTCTTTCCTCTCCCTGCAGCAGAAGTGGAATAGTCTGCGATGTTTGGCAGGAAGAATAAACGAGCGCCGGCGCCAAAAGGCCAAGGAGCTGCTGCTGCAAAACAGGTGTGTGAGAGTGTGTGTCTTTTGTCATGGCCATGATAAAGCAAGAGGAGGTTTTTTTGATGTGAGGCATCATAACGCAGGAGAGGCGGCTCCTCCTTAATGTGCTTTCAGGTCTTCTGAGCTTCTGACGATGAAATGGCATACCTATCATGAGATAAACACTTTAAAGTGTTTAATTCTAAATAACTTCCACTGAACCTAAAGCAGAACCTGTGGCATAACAGCTAGTTGAAGGCCGATTGCACCAATTATTATGTGTCAACAACATTGTTGAGGTGTAAATGTTCGTTCAGAGTGGGATTGATGTGAAATGGTTCACTGCAGAGAAGCTTTCTTCAGGGTGGTGGTGAGGGGAACTGAGGCTGGTTTTATCCCAATATTGATGATGTTAAAATACCATGCAGACACCCAAACATTGGTTTTATGACCAAAAAAGTTTGTATGAAATTAAAGGCTTTTACTCACTCTCTTACAAGGCCATTCATGGTTAAGAACGTCTAAAAACAGGTGGGAAAAGCGTACATAGTTTTAATTAAGCCACAGCGAACAGTGACAAACGTCTTTTTTTTATAACTGACCTGAGCTTTAGTGTCTTGGTCTGTTACGAGTCTGCTGTGCCTTCAGCTCCGCAAGACGGATTTGTTGCTCCGCGTTTTGTCACTTTCTGGCCGCCATAGCCATGGCGTCAAAATACTCCATTCTCTCTCCCCAAACATTACAGAGGTGACTCGACCACAAAAGGTTGAATTATCAACCAATCGAAAATCTGAATACGTGAAAACGTGCAACACGCTGGACATTAAATAACATTTTAGCTTTGGAACTTCGCCGAAATTCAATGCAGTCTCGGATGACAAGTGATCTCAAATTCCAGCTCTAATAATAATAATAGTAATAATAATAATTAAACTTAGGAGGAACAGTAGTGTGATTGCTGATGCAGTCACACTAAATAAAAAGTCTAAAATAAAAGTCAAACGAAAATGCAAAAATATTCTGAACATGCTAAAACAAATGAGTGTAATATGGATGCAGAGGGTCTGGATGCAGTAGGTATAAGATGAGGGTGGAGAATGGAGCTGAGGGAGCAGCCCAGTCTGAAAGCCTGCAGGAAGAAACTGTCCTGGACCACTTGGCCCAGATGGGAGGGGTGTAAACAATCTGTAACCATTAATAAATGTTGCATTTTGCAGCACTAATATCCATTAAATGACCAGCCATCTCAGTGCTCTTCACTGTTGCTGACAAATTAAACAAATCATTAGTTAAAACTTACCTAGCCGGTGGCCTGGTGGTTAGGAATCATCTGACCCTGTGACCAGAAGGTTGTGGGTTTGAATCCCAGGACTGCTAGTGGCACCACTGAGGTACCCTTGAGTACCGTCCCCACACACAGCTCTCCGGGTTCTGAGTCGCTGGCGGCCCCCTGCTTCACTTGGTGAATGGGTTAAATGCAGAGGAAGAATTTCATGCTGTTCACACTGTGTGCTGTGGTGTGTTCACATATGACAAATAGTCGCTTTACAGTAATTGGTTAGGGATTCGTTTGTGTGAATTTGTATGATGTGTATTTTATATTCTCCTCTTGTTTTCTCTTACAGCATAACACCGAGCTTGATGGTCACACTCATTTACAAATGTGTGTCAAAGTCTCAGAATATTATATGCAGTCATTTATTGTAAAACCCAAACTGTCCAAGATTTTTGCACACTGTACATACAGACATATTTCAAGTTTAAATCTCTTTTAAAGGCCTTCTGGTTTTAAAGGCCTCTTCCAGTTTTCAGTCTTTAAAACTCCACATGGTCTGTTATTATCATTTACTACCATTTCAATTGTTTAGTCTTTTTAAAAAGTCAGATAACTTGACTAATCAGAATACACAGAGAGCTATTAATTTCTCTTATTATAGATAGTAACCACCCCGCTTTAACTCTTCCTTTTGTCGTAGATGGGATTATTCCTTGATTTCAACCCAGAGGATATTATGGAAATGAACCAGGACGTGGATGATCCGGATTTAGAGGCTGAGTTTGCTGCTATTGTTGGGAAAAAACCTGCTGCCAAAGGAAAAAAACCTGCCAAAGGTACCAAGCACACCTCTGAGAAAACATTAGAACAGGACTGTGTGTAAACACTGGTGTCATTTTGAACCCTTAGAGTGCGAGCAGCACACATTCGTGCTAGAAGCACAACAAATTGTCGTCATGCGGCAAAACGACTCCTTATATGGAAGTTCCACCGGTTTGTGTTGACCCTCGAGGTGTCAGACGTCATGCTGAGCTTTGTTTGGTGTTTCTCTGTCACGTAGAACCAAAGTTACTGTAATTTAAAACATGTAATAATAAAAACCACTATTGGGGTTTAAAAATGGCGAAACACGCAAATTAACATAAAGAACAAAATGAATACATTTGTTTTAGGTTTTAGAAATATATAGAAGAAAACACAAGATCTTTGAACCCGGAGAACTTTCAGGATATTCTCCGCCCACAAGTGGGTGGAAAAAACACCCAGAGGGAGGAGCTCCGGAGAGCGGCCGAGAGAAAGAGCAGCAAACGGCGAGCGTGTAGGAGAACAAACACCAGTTCTAGACTGTTTTACACTGTTTATATTTACTGAAATCAGAGTTTACTGATACACTCTGAGTTCTGAG
>JBBJLS010000082.1:20570723-20582031 GCA_037577275.1 Bryconaethiops microstoma
CTGGGGAGATGGAGGGAGGGATGAAGAGAGAGGAAGAAGGGGGGAGAGAGAGAGAGAGAGAGAGGGGCAGTTTTTTTCTCTCTTTGAGTGGCTTGAAGAGAGAAAGAGGAACGCTTTGATATCGTCCTCTCTGCTGGCTGAATAGGGGCCTTGGCTTTCATGCTCTGATCTTGACATTTTGTGAAAGCATTTGGAGAGCAACTGAAAGAAAAACACACACACACACACACACACACACACACACACACACACACACACACCTCATACTTGCACCTAAACTGTAGCCAATTTCAGTTAGTCTAAATGCCAGCCAGCTAAAGTAGCAGAGTTTGAATCTTGTCTGGCAAATGTGTTTACATGCGTAGTTCAGTCCTCCGTAACGCTTCTCTGGAATGGAACATACTTTTTTAGGGGCTGTTGAGTGATTAAATTGATCTAAATGTATCAAATTAATTACACAGTTGTGTTCATCAGTGATTTGCTATGAAAGTATTAATAAATAATTCCATTCAAATGAGTTTCGGCAGATGAATTAGTAAATTAATCGACATTATAGAGTTCGACGTCTTTTTCATAACATTATCCTCACTGTGCAATATTGGCCATAACAATAGTAATAATAATAATAATAATAATAATAAAAAAGAGTTTGTTGGTCATAGGTAGATTTACTCAGTTTGTGTTTGGCTTGATAAGATTGGCTGCTAGCGTTAGCGTCAGGGTCTGCGCTAGCTTGGACCCCCACGTTCTCTCCTAAATAATTTGTGTTGAAGAGATATTTCAGACTTGAAGTACTCAGAAATTGTAAAGAACAAGGGTTCTGCCAGCAGTTCCATCGGGGTGTTTGTTAAATGTAAGTGTTCCGTTCACCAGGCCAAGCAGAGTTTTTCTGTGATTAATTAATTGAATGTGTTAGTTTGACAGTCCTAATCTGATAGAACCCTGATCTGCCCTGATCTGATAGAACCCTGGTAGAGAACTGAGCAGCTCTTAACTTTAAGTCTAGGTTTTCTAATATAAGGGACGCGTTTTCTTCTGGACTATAAGGCACTCGTGTGCGAACCTCTGGGTAAGAGTGTCTGTCCAGCTGCTGTAAATGTAACATGATACTTTTACCACACAGCCGGTGGTCTGATGGTTAGGGAGTCCGCCCTGAAATCAGAAGGTTGTGGGTTCAAATCCAAACACTGCTAGTGAGACCACTTCCCTTGAATAAGGCGCCGCCTCGTTGGTGGCAGCCGCCTGCTTCACTTGGTGAATGGGTTCAATACAGAGACAGAATTTCACACTCTGTGGTGTGTTCACATATGACTACAAGATGGCCACTTTACTTTTACTTTTATTTCACTAATACGTAAAAACATTATGTTCAGCCACACAGCAATGACGCTCTTTCCAAATGTGCTTGTTTTTGACTCACTTGACCTGGAGCAGCTGGTGGCCTTCCTGCAATCGGAAGGTTGTGGGTTTGAATCCCAGGACTGCTAGTGGCACCACTGAGGTACCCCTGAGGACGGTACCGTCCCCACACTCTGCTCCCCAGGCGCCGCGTCTCTGGCTGCCCCCCTGCTTCACTTGGTGAATGGGTTAAATACAGAGAAAGAATTTCACACTGTTCACACTGCGCTGGCCACTTGACTTTACTCAAGCTGTTGCTTCCTAAAGCCTGTCACTCTGGCTCCTTGTCCTCAAAAGTGTAGCGCCGTCGCCTCATGGCTAGAAGGTCCTCAGGGCTTTACGCCGCAGGCAAATTACACATACTTAAATTTCCACTAGGTTTGAGTGTGCATAAATATATGCGTGTCCATGTGATGGATTGGTGACCTGTCCAGAGTCCAGATCTCACCATGTGACTACTGGGACAGCCTCCAGCTGTTCAGATAATGAGTGGATAGATGGGTGTGTCTGATGACTTCCCACAATGTGTTCCTGCAACGGCTTCCTAAAAAGTCTTAGATTTGTTTTAAAGTGTTTTTGTAAAACAAAGCCGTGATTTTACTACGAGTAAGGCTGTCGTTGGACACGACGGTAACAATAAAATCCTCTTACCTGCGACAAAATCACTGCAACACGTGGCTCGCTGCTTTTATAAACCAACAAATAACATTTACTTGGATCAGATACACCAGTTATACACAGTCCGTTCACCAGTTTACCACTAATGCTTTTATGGCATCGAATCCAGCTTCCCAGAAGAGTCGAGGCTGTCACTGCAGCAAAGGGGAGACAAACGCGATTAGAAAAGGTTTAAGAGGTTGTAAGATTATGGGATCATTTTATACATTTTATAGAAAGTATTGATTTTGTATGAATGGGAACAGGCGGGGGAGGAGGGAGCCGAGTCTGTAGCCGTGTAGTCAGTGTCATCTTTCTGTGCACTGAAGGGATGCTAATCTGAGCTTAATTGAATTACGTTGTAACGCTGAGCGCGCGCGCACACACATGCACACACACACACACACACACACACACATACACACACACACAAGCATCCTGTCAAAGTCAGTGAGTGTTAGCGGAGGCTCGTGACGTTGGGCAGGTGCCTAACAGCGTGAATGCTAATTAGCAGCGCGTGATTTGGGTGGGGTGCAGCCCTTATCCGGTCCACCCTGGGTCAGTGTCTTCCACACTCGCTCCTAATGTCACTGATACGCGGGCACTGGTCTCAGAACAGCGTTTGGAAGCATGCCGTGAAGTGCTTCAGTGACTCAAGACCAATCCTCTGCCACAGGATATTAATAGACGAGACACTTTGGCATTTTAATGTGACATTGTCGACTTTTCCTCACCCACCTTCCGCTGTATATGCCCTTGCCTCTGTTTTTCTCCAGAATAAAAAAAAAAAACAAAAACTGAAAGTACACCGAAGAAAGTGACGCTTTGGATGACCTTGATTGAAATGTGTTAATCATTTCCATACGAATAAAATATGCCACGTCAACACGGTTCTGTCTTGCACTAACAGTATTGATGTAATGTAGGTTGTTCCTGTGGAAATGCTGTGCACATTAGAACTCATTAGAGCTGAGTAACGTAGAAGATCTCGTAACGATGGATTGTCAAGTGGTGGGCGATATTGGACAGAAAGTGAACAGTCATTTCTTGAAGGCCGACTTCGCAACGGCAGGTCTTGTGGTGTGTTCCCAGTATTCAGTGGTCAGTACCTACCAAAAGTGGTCCAGGAAACCAGAACCAGGAAACCAGAACCATGCCCGAAGCTAACTGACGTACATTGGGAGTGAAGGCTAGCCAGTATGGTTTGATCTCAGAGAACACCTGTTGTAGCACAAATTGCTGACTATGATAGAAAAGTATCAGAACACATAGAGCAGTTTGCTGTGTATGGAGCTCCATAGCCACAGACGGGTCAGAGTGCCCATACCGACCCCTGAAAGCCCCCACAATAAACATGATGGTTCAGACCATCAGAGCTGAACGTTGGAGCTATGAAAGAACATCGCTTACCTGGAGGTTTTGTACCTTGATGCACTATGGAAAGAAAGCAAACTGGCAAAGGCGGTGTGATGCTCAGGGCAACGATCTGCAGGGAAACATTGAGTCCTGCAATCATGTAGATGTTACTTTTAACATATACTACCCACCTAAACATTATTGCAGACCAAGTACACCCTTTTATGATAACAGTATTTCCTCAATGGCAGTGAATAACAGAACAAATGTGTGGACGCAGCCTCTAAATTCCCCAGATCTCAGTCCGATCAAGCATCTGTGGGACATGAGGGACAAACTACAGGGGGTCTTCGGTTTTTGACACAGATCCGTTCCTTCGACAGTGAGGTAAACCGAATTTCGGTGTTAGTCGAAAAACACCCTCACCTCAGTCACTTACATGTTCTAACATAGCGCTTAAATCATAAAAACACAACTAAGCCCCAGAAAAAGGAAAAGGACATGAGTATCATGTACTGTACTGTATACTATACTGTGCTGGGGGGACGCCGACCCCCTCATTCATTCGCCGTGTTACTGCAACCAAACTAGTTCACCCATGTAGTCCGTAAGTAAGATGCTAACGGTGTAAGTTGAAAGACTCGCGTCTCGATTTTTGCAAGTTTTATGGGCGTGAGTGTCGTAAACTATAACATTGTGGCTGAGCAGTTTATGTTAATGTGACAGGATTTCATTTCGGTCCATTCGGCGTGAAACATTCTCAGCTGTTGGTGGAAAAAAAATGTTTTTCCTCCGTTAATGACATTGTTTAGGATTCATAATGGTTTGGATGTTGTAAGTTATTTTCTTGAGGTCTTAATGGAGTAATAAAAGAACGCAGCAATGAAAGAAGTTTCTCGGTCTTTCTCAGGTCTCACAGCTGCTACTTTAGCAGAAGCAATGAAGAAGAAGATTAAAATGGAGGTGTTGAGCAGTTATCACAGCAACAACCACGGTGGCGACTCTGAGAACGGAGACCTCAACTCAAGTATGGGTGAGTGTCGGCCTGGGAAACCTTTTGTCTTCATGGTCACTCCATGTGTTTGCTTCTCTCGCAACCTGGCTAATCCTGAACACAGCTGTGACTGAAAACAGGGGATCCTCAAACTTCGTAATCCTGAATTATATCCTGAAATTTGTATTTAGACCCAAAATATATAAAAGTCTAATCCACGTGGGAGTTTGAACTCAAAAGAGTAAATTAACTCTTTCTCAAGTAATAAGTTGGTAGAATGTAGGACATATTTTTTGTTAACATTTTGTTACTTACAGTTGTATCTAAAAGTCTGAACCCTCCAATAACCCAAGTTACATTATGAAAATAAATACACACCCTGTACTGAAAACACACATGAATGTAACAGTTTTCCTTTCTGGGTCTGTATAGGTTTTCACAGTGTGACTTGGGTTATAGGAGGGTTCAGACTTTTGCATGCAACTGTAAGCGACCTGGCTGAACACTCCAATAATCCAAATTATATTGTGAAAATATATACACACCCTGTACAGAAAAAAACTGTTATATTTATGTGTGTTTTCAGTACAGGGTGTGTAGAAGTTTTCGCAATGTAACTCGGGTTATCGGAGAGTTGAGACTCTTGCATACAACTAAGAAACGTGGCGGAACACTAGAATAACCCAAGTTACACTGTGTATATATACATAATATATACACACTCTGGACACAAAACACGCATAAATATATGTTTTCTGCAGATTGTAGTGCACAGGTTTTTTTGGGGTTTTTTTTTAGTAAATTGATTAAAAAAAACAAAAAGAAAACATAAAGTGTGTTCATAAGATGCGCCGTACGATTTGCACGAGCCACATTTGACTTAATATTGTGTCTCTGCAATTTTCTTCCATTTTCTGTCAACAAAACATTTCATTAGAACCAAAGGCGCCAAACTTTTGCACGTGACTGTACTTATGTTACAACGTAGAACTCGTCATATCCTGGATTCGAGGCGATGTTTCCTCGCGTGTAACAGCTTAATATTTCACATCTTCCTTTTTTTTTACAACCTCTTTTTGTTTTTGTTTTTTTGGGGTTTTTTTCATCAAAACCAGGCCTGTAATTATACAGGGAAAAACAAGCAATTCTAAACAAGACCCCCAAAGTCACACACGAAACGGATTCATATTATTAGATTCCTGCACCTCTCTGGCAGCATCTATTATTGCTTTCAATTAACTTCGAGGGGGGAAAAAAAAACACAGGGTTTGGGCCGACGGCCCTTTGAAGCAGCCCTTATTTTCGGGAAACTCTGATTTGTAAGCAGATTTAAAGGGAGAAAAATGCTCAGAAAATGAGGTCGCAACCTTTAGCGGGGCAAAGAATAGAAAAACGGGGCCAAGATGTCACAGCGAGAGGGATAAGTGTGAATACGATTAGCCAGGTTTTACCCACAGATGCTAATGAGGAGGACCTTTTTTTTTATCTTCAGCAGTTTAGGCTGAGGGTAACCTTGAGTGCCGAGTCTTTCTGTAGAATACTAATCCAGCGCAGAGGCAGAGCGGCGTGTAAGAGAGCATGAGTGATGCAGAATTGCACTTTCTCGGTCTCTTTCACTCTTTTTCTCTCTCTTTTCCATGGATGTTCGTTCGATGTTTGTTTAATTATTTAAAAAAACTGGTGTATCTGGTGTTGACAGCATGTGCTGTGCGAGTGATATTCAATACTGTTTAGATGAACGGTGTGTTTTTTCACATTAATGTTACTACATTTCCAGGTAAAACTCAAAAGAATAAATAAAGTACATACAGTGTACAGTAAATAATGATGTTATGTTCAGTATATCAGTGAGTTCTTGGTGAAGTCCAGTATTACTGTAGTTTCATCAGAAACCTGGTTTGACTCGATCAGTCCTTTTTAAATTATATCATGAGCTGCTGATGGAGTTTCACAAATCCAAGCAACGTCTGGAGGAACGAAGGAGAAATCTGGAACTGAACCTGTGTTCTCCTCACCAGCTCACAATATTAATGACTTTTTACGAACATAACAGATTTTTTACTGCTTTCTTGTTTGTTTGCATTTGTTCTAATAACTTTTCTAGTAACTTTGCCTACAGAAAAACATTTTTTTTCTCTAAAATGGTAATGATAAAAGAATACTCTCAAGTCCACATAGCATAAATTTGGCAAAGTTCAAGTAAAGTATTACCATGTACTTAATATAAATGGATTTGAATGTGTACATCATTGCCAACTGAATAAAACATATCAGGTTATCACAAGAAATGGACAAATTTCTGAAGTAAAATAAACCAGAACGACCCTGACCCTGCAGCAGTTATCCACAGTGGCAAATCACCCGAGCTGTTTCCCTCATGTGTTGACCTCTAGTTTGTTTCTGTGTATTCTTGGTGCTAAAAACAAAACAAAAAAAGCGAGTGAGATAGAGGGAGAGACAAATAGAGGGGTTTCATAGGAAATCAATACTGCACCAGTGACCTGAGCGCTTGCTCCTTGGTTTATCCCCTTTCGGCCTTGTGGGGTGGGCTCTAGGAGACAGAAAATCAGTATTCCTCTCAGGATTAAAAACCCCTTTCACTAATTCTTTGGGGATACACTCATAATCTCACAATCAGGCTACATTACCAATGCTTCCAATGAGATATGAGAGGTTTATATATATATATAATTTTGTGATGCAGATTTCAGAGGCATTAAAAACTTTATACTATCACTACCATTAAAATTCTGATCTCTCTGAATGATTTTATCGCCATTTTTTTTTATTTCAAAAATTGATGGAATTTGTCTTTATTTCACATCATTTATTACAATCTACTTTAGAGTACAGAGAAAAAAAAAAACACTGCACGAGTTCAGAAACATAGCACTAGTTTTGAACTTCAGATGACTTTGAAATAATGCCACTCTGCATTTGAAATGAGCTACGGCAAAAGTTGGCCTCGAAGCCGCCACGGCAAAGACCCTCTTCATCTACTGCGGTTCAAAATGGACTTTTCTTCTTTTTTTTTTTTTGAACGAGGTCTAAATGAGAGGAGAAACACTCGCCATTTGAATAGAGGATATGCCACTTTCAATATGGCTGAGTGGAGCTGCTTTTGCCCACGAATCAGGTAGAGGAGTAACCAAGGGAACTGTCCATGTCTGCTTGATAAACTGTCACAGGCTTTTGTGCTGAAGGTGCCTGATGGGGACTGTGTAACTGTTCATTATGCTGTCGGCTGCTGGGTGTCCTTGGGCTGGAGATCATTTGAATTAGGTGTGCTATCCAATACAGTCCTGGCAAAATCAGTCTTCGGGATCCTCAGTATCTTTTCTAGCCTGTCTCTGCATGTGTGCACCTGTCATACAGACAAATTCAGCCTTGGACTCCCAAGTAGGAGATGTTTTCACTCACCCTTTAAGGAATGGCCAAGTGAGACACAGTTTTTGGACGTAGGGCACTGTGGTCTGGCTGGACAATGAGTGCATTTATCTTCATCAGGGAAAGACTCGCAGTCTAATGGGGCATCAGAGTGACAGCCACTCATGGCTACTGTAGCTGAACATGGCTTCAGGCTGGAGAGACAACACAAGGACCAGAGAGAGGGGAACAAAGTCAATATGAAGCATCACGCCCAAACAAGCATCTGCTGTACAATATGGACAAATTAGTAGTACTACAGTAATATCCATACATATTGCCATTAACAGAAACATGGATCAGTCAGTAAGGTAAAATGACATCATCCAGCATTTTATATACCATAGATTATCTCTATCTGCCACATCAGTAGCATTTACCTTGAAGTATCTTTTCTTAGTACTTGGAAAAGTACTTATAATTGTATAAGTGGGCAGATGCTTCATTTGATCTTTTTGCATCAGTAGGATTAGAATGTGGTAGAATGGATTGGTATTGCAGGTATTTGGAATATATATTCAGAATACAACAATACAAAAATTAACAAATGGCCGGTCTTGAGGGGTGTTCCTAATATGCAGTGCACATGTCTTGCTATGCTTGGAATTGTGTAGCCACAGACCACTCAGAGTGCCCATGTAGAGCCCTGTCCACTGAAAGTGCCAACAGTGTGCAAGTGAACCTCAGAACTGGACCATTGTGCAAGGGAAGAAGGTAGCCTGGTCGGATGAATCACATTTTCCATTACATCATGTGGTTCGGCCACTGTTCAGGAATGGTTTGAAGACTAATGTCATGGCTGGCGGCTGCTAGAGGCCGCAAGAGGCTGCGCTTTTCTGTTCTTTGGGAGGACTCTTATTTTGACATGTCTGAGCACACCGGTTTTGAGTTTGTTTGTATTATGTGTTGCAGCTGACCGGTGTGATCAGGAAAAGTGATATTTAAGTTCTATTGGTTTATGGACTTTTAAGTTTAGGATTTATTTCCATTTCTGTTTGATCTTAGTGTCGGTCCGCCATCATACTGGCTACGTGTTTGCTCCTGTCTCCTTTGTTTAGTGAAGCTTTATGTTTAGGCCCTCGTGCCTAAAATCCAGCGATCATTCTACAATCAAATTCCAATCATAGGTCCAAGCTAAACAGGGCCAAACAGATTAATAAAGGATAAACCAGTACGCAATCCACAAAAAAAGAGCAAAAGTCAAAAGCCAAAACCAGGCATATCAAAAACAAGGCTAGAGGCATAAGTCAAAATTGAAGCTGGTCAAAATACAGAAGTCAAAAAGTGGCAATGGATACAAATGCTCAGTACACCACGAGAAGAAATACTTCAAGTCTCTTAGAAATCTCAGTCCTTATATAGTGCTAAAACAGGAAGTCCTCCATTAACTCAGGTCATAGTTCCAGAGCTCTGCTAACAATGAGAACAATGAACAGCAGTGCTGAACATCACAACATTACACCAATGGGCTCCACATGGGGTCCATACCTCAGTCCATACCTCAACAGTTCAACCTGTTTTGGCAGCACAAGGGAGACCTACACAAATATTAGGCAGTTGATTTTAATTGCTGATCATTGTATTTAGGAGTCACATAGTAAGGTCCCAGGGAACACACAGTGATGCCTTGTAACAACCTAGGAACTACCTAACAACAATCTATAACAACTTGTTTTGTATTCCGGAACCAAGCACTGAGTGAGAAGCTAACCCATTTCACATTTTCTTCAGGCAATGTACATTCAGCAACCAACAATCACTCTGAGTATTATTTTCCGGCTATGTTGTGGTCTGTTTTGCCGTGATCACAGAATTCAGACACCGCCCTTTTATTAAAGCACATTTTTAGATGTCAGTTTCAAGACATTTAAATGTGGGAGGCTTGTGACAACTGAGCAGAAGTGGACTAAAGCAGGTGATGAGAGTAAAAAAAGATTAGAAAGCATTTTCAAATATCATTCAAGCGAAAAGCTTTTATAAAACATAATTACAAATGAAGAATTACAAGGAGAAAAATGCCAACCATAACAGCAAGGAACAGTGTGGACAGCAGATTTTTCTACATTCTGAGTGTATTATGACTGTATTCTAAATTATACCACTTTTGATGTATTGTGAGGGAATATGTTCCTGAATAAATTCAAGACTGAGTTCAGTATTCAGCCATCACTACTTTCTCAGAGTATTCTGCCCAACTCTGACTCTCAACAGATTTTCTTGTATTGATTCAATTACCACAGATAATAACTGGCTATGCATTAGACTGCCCATTAGCTTCTATTATAAGTGTGCTTTGAGCCACTCAGTTACAGAAAATGTGTTGAACTTATTGTTTGTGGTAATCAACCATTTGCTACAGGTGAAGCATACTGAGATTAAGTTACATATTGCTGGAGTATCCCTTCAAGATTTTGACCAAAATACAATGACTGAGAATAATGGCTGCTCTTTGAGAAAGTAGGACCAGTCAAGATCAGTTTAGTAACAGCCAATTTGGTGATTATTTCTGTGTACAATTTACAGAACATTTGCAACGAAATACCCAAAGGGAAAGGGAAATCAGTACAAACATATACAGCAACAGGTAACTCATACTCAGAAGAATTCAACATATGTATCAAACATTACAAACAAAGCAAAGGCAAAGGTCTGCAAATGGCTGTAGAACACCAAGGTTTAAATACACATTCAGAATCCAACATCAGTGGTCTACAACCCTGTGTATGAGGTTAAATGCATGAATTCAGCTCACATTAAATTTCACAAACAATGCAAAGGCAGCAGTCTGCTCAGGGATGTAGACCACTGAAGTTTAAATACCCATCTGGAATCCAGCATTCAACCAATACCAGACCACGAAGCAGGATCCGGGAATATATGAGTACTGATCTTCTGATCAAGCAGGAAGCAGTGACACACTGCAGTGTCCTGGGCCTGAAAGAAGAGACGACAAAAGACACCCATCTCACCTCTGGCATAGACACACAAATGGCACAAACAGTAATGCGGTCCCTTATAGTCACACCACAGCACACAGTGTGAAATTCTTTCTCTGCATTCAACCCATTCACCAAGTGAAGCAAGGGGCTGACATCAACGAGGGGCAGCCATTGGGCAGTGTGTGGGGACAGTACCTTGCTCAAGGGTACCTCAGTGATGACACTAGTAGTGCTAGGATTTGAACCCACAACCTTCTGAAACTCCCTAACCACTAGGCCACCAGCTGCCCATAATACAGACAGAAATACAATCACACTTGCAAGGATGTAACAAGGACAACACAAACTGTTTTCCATACGCTTCTGAGGCCTGGTTACCGAAATGTCCCTATTTGTCATGTTTTAAATCTGGAATATTTCAAAGCAGAGGTTGTAAATGAACACACACACACACACACACACCCTATCACACACACACACCCACATACACACACATACACACTAGGGCTGCAACTACCGCTTCTTTTAATAATTGATT
>JBBJLS010000082.1:20631101-20641884 GCA_037577275.1 Bryconaethiops microstoma
ACACATACACACACACACACACACGCACACACGCACACCCCTTGGATTAACTTGTAACAGTGCTAATTTGACATTTTTGGATCGCATGTCATTTGTGATGAAGATACATTTTTAGTCCATTGTTTTAATTGTTTTGGCTAAATAAATTCAGGACTCAGCAAAACTTGAACACCAAATGAATTTTAGCATTAGTGGGTTAATTTTTTTATTTCATACTCCAAAATAGTGCATTAGATGTTGCCAGCTCTAGATTTTTTTCAATGATATGCCGTCAGGAGAACACGAGTCTAAATTCAGTAGATTTCCTAAAACAAAGGCTTAAAAACTGTTATTTGTTCTTACTCATTATATCAACTTGCTACTTTACTACACTATAGCTAGCATAAATCGTGAAATCTGTATTGGGTTTCTGGGTTTGAAAACATTCACTGGAAATACATACACATTTGCCATTTCTGATATGTGTTAATGTTAATTCCTAACCAAAAATATGCATTTAAAGGAACAGTTCACTGAAAAATCAAATGTACGGTTTTACCCCCAGTTTAGTAATTACTTTGAAATTCACAGAGTTTCCTTAAGCTGGTTTTGGTGCAAGGGTGCTATTAGTGCTCAGTTCTCTTTTGTGTTTGTCACTGAAAGACAATAAACCCATCATAAATTTACTAGAAGTGTATAAAGTAGAAAGTTTACATAGATGTTGACTGAATGCTTCAACCAACAGACTACTAAAGTAATATTCCGAATCTGGGCTTAACGAAGAATTCATTGTAAAACAACATTAAAAAGACAAGAATGCCTTTGACTGTTATGCGCTTCAGATGTTTAAAATGTTCATGTTTAAGCAGATCTGGCCTCATCAGTTTAAACCATACAGAAGAATTGATTGGTATTGTTACCTTGGTACTAACAAAGCTCTGAATTATGAGCTCTGTAATGATTACAGCTGTGGGAAGTTCATTTAATGACTGGCTTGAAGCAGCATTTACGATAAAAGTGTTGTTTAAAGCGACCTAAAATGCTTTTAGTTTAATTTGCTGATACCTGTGGACAATTCTGTGTTTTATTAATAACAAATATTTTCCAAATATGTTCGTCAGTAAATTATTCTGCATGGAAAACTAAAGCAGTTTTTCATTGTTTGGCCCTGAAAAGTTACTTGATTGATCGTCAAAAATATTATAGTGACAGACTTCAATACGTTCATTACATTAGTGTTGTAGTTCCAGCATCAAACTAGAAAGGCAAAATGATTTTAATATAACAATGTGTAGATTTTTCAGTGAACCACTCCTTTAACTTGAGGTCGTTCAGTCAGTATGAACTGTGTAACTAGTCAATGTGATGGTAGTTGACTGATTAAATCACTACTGGGCTTTTAAAATTTTTTTATTTATTTATTTTTTTAAATTAAAAAATAAACGTTATTTTACCAACATGAATACAACGTCCTTACCCCTTTTCTGTTTTTCTTATTAAGGTTAAGGTACGAAGAATGAAAATGTGGACGAAGTCAAATGTCAAGTTTTTTTTTTTTTTTTTTTTAAATTGAGGCCTAATTTTGAGTGCATGCTAATTTCTGTGTGACGAGATGTTCTAAGAAGTTCCCCTCGTGTAGAGTGTTGTGGGAGCAGTGAATGGGCAAGATGCAAAGAAGTCAGAAATAAGAAACGGAAGAAAGAAGAACAGAATGTTGGTTGAAGTTGTGAAGTTAATCTCAGAAGTGTTCGGGTGGATAAGATGAAACAGGGCTAAGTAATTTGCATTAGTCTGTTCTGTCTGAATATCAATCTCTCTCTTTTTTATTTTCGTTTTTTTGTATTTTTTAAAATACACTTTGCATGCTACTGTTTCTACGATAATGCAATTAGAGTGTAAAGACATGATTCTCATGCCAGACATTAGAATTTTCTAAAATGTTCTTCCATGGTCGACTGTAATGGAGTCAGTCCAGCTTCTATTTCAGCATGCTTAGCCAATTGTGGGCCTGGACTCAAGGCCGTCCATTGAATTTGTCAACACTTTTAGCCAACATGAAGCCTGGAGTCATGACAGTCAGTGCTGTTTGTCAACATGCTTATTCAGTAAACAGGCCTGAAGACATAAATTTGACGCTTTTTCCGTTTTTACGGTGCTAATCTGCTCTGTTCTGTGCAGGAGTCCCGTTCTAGGAGCCGGAGTCCGAGGGGCTCCGCGAAATCCAACAGCGAATCCCCAGGGCGGTCTCCCGCGCGGTCTAAAGATGGTTCCCACCACTCAAGATCCAAATCTCGATCCAGGTCCAGATCCAAGTCCAGGTAAGAACCTTGAAAGAGGGAGGTCAGTGGTTCCCCACCCTGGTCCTGGTCCTTACCAGCAATTTTAGTATTTTACATGCTCAACACACCTGATACAAACTAATTAATATCATTTTCTGGGCTGAAGTGGTTGTGTCAAAGCAGGAAAAGTGCTGGAAAGGGGGTCCTCGATCCAAGTCCAGTTAGGAACCTTTTAAGTGATATATCACTGGCCTTTTCTGGGCTAAAGTGTCAAAGCAGGACCACCTTACCAGCAATTTTAGTGCTTTACATGGTCACTGATCCATAATATATAATTTTCTGGGTTGAGGTGTAAAATACAAAAATTACTGGAAAGGTGGTCCTATAGATCCATATGCAAGTCTAGGTAAGTAGGAGGATCCCCCTTTTTTTTGGGGGTGGGGGGGGGTTAATTGCTTTGACACACCCACTGCAGTCCAGAAAAGGCTCTTAATTAGTTTGGCTCAGGGGTGTTGAACATGTAAATCACTAAAATGTGAACGGAAGAGAGGGATTAGAAAACACTAATAGTAAGATTGTAGATAGAAGATGGAGTGAATGTTTTTTGTTTTTTTTTTCTTTATTCCCACAGGTCTCATTCTCGCAGGAGCTCGAGGCGGCACTATTCTCGTTCTCATTCTCGTTCTCGCTCGCGTTCTCATTCCCGTCGGCACCGCTCCCGCAGTCGGTCTTACAGCCGCGAGTATCGCCGGCGCCGCAGCCACAGTCATTCACCGATGTCCAACCGCAGACGGCACGTCGGCAACCGGGTACGAGCCCCTTCTTAATAGACTCCCTATCACCTTACGTTCACACTGAGAGCAACAAACGTCAATCGATTTCTGTGTGAGCCATTATGCAATTATGTGTTTATACAATGTGCCCATGTGAGGTTTGACATTTGACCAGTTTTGATTTAAGGTTCCCTTTAAAACACCAGCAGGTGTGATGTTGAATTAAATGAGCAAGACATGATTTAAAGGAATTCGTTTTACATGAGATCCCACAGTTTTGTTTTGTTTTTTTCTTTGTCTGTGGGTTTTTTTTTTCTTTTTCTTTTTTTTTTCTTCTTTCCATTTTGGTTCATTTGCAGTTTTGTACTGCGGCTCTTCTAAACTTCCTTGAGCTTTCATGATGGTCTTTGTAATCAAAGGTCATCCGCTGGACCAAAGGGGATGTCAAAAACCAGTGGCTATTTCGAAGCGGCTTGTAAATGTCAAAATTTTTCTTTCTCATGCTAAGCAATAATGTTGTCCTTGGCTGGATACTGCTGCTCACAAGTCGAGTAAGAAAGGTTGCATCCCACAGTAAGAGCACTGCGGCACAAGAAATACACTTCAGCTTTTTTTCATCTGCTTCAGCTCCACTTATACTAGCTTCCAGTCTGAGCACCCACTAGCTATTTTTCATGAATTGCATTAGTGTGTTTGAATGAAGCATTTACATACGCTTGGCAACAATTGATTTGCAGTGTACCTGTAGTAATGCCGCTACTTCTGACTGTAGGCGAATCCCGACCCTAACTGCTGCCTGGGTGTGTTTGGCCTGAGTCTATATACCACAGAGCGGGACTTGAGAGAGGTGTTCTCCAAATACGGCCCGCTGAGCAGCGTCAGCATCGTCTATGACCAACAGTCACGCCGATCACGAGGCTTTGCTTTCGTCTACTTCGAGAACAAGGAGGACTCAAAGGAGGTGAGTATGTCCCAGAGAGCGAGTCTGTTTTTATTTTTTTTTATTTTTTTTTTTTTGGTGGGGAAAGCACTAAGGCTGCAAAAAAACCCATTGATTTGAAGGTGACAAGGACGGACCTTCAAACAGGCCTATAGCTTCAAAAACCCCTCAGTTCTTCACTCCACCCTGTATCTCTGACTCTCATCAACCCAGCCTGCACACTGCTGTCAAACAAAACTAGTCAGATGAAATAACTTGATATAGTAAAGCAAGTACATTAAACAAATGAAAACTGAAGCTGTATTTGAATGTAGCTGCATACGATGTGCTGACTGTTGATGCCTTCTGGAAATGTAGACACGGAAAAAAAAAACTTGGTTTTTACTTAAAACTTCTGGTGATTTTAAGAAGTGTTTGAATATTCGTTTGGAAATATCAACAAGTATTTAAAGCCCATACAAGCCTGTCCCTTGTTTATAACGTTGAGTATGTATTGCCTTTTTTTTTTTTGTCTGATATGAAATTGACCAAATAAAATTGTTTGCATTTGTTTATTCAGTTTCTATAACAATTCTGAATTGCAAATCACACCAAATGAATGAAATCTTGGTGTTTTTTTGAGATTGATCTGAAACAGTCATTATCCAGTTGGGGTCCAATTTGAGACTTCTGGCAAGTGTACTTCTCTTGTCCAAATACATTTCTCAAATTCAGTGCCCCTACTAGAATACGTTCGCCAGTCCAGATCTGCTCGGATGTGGTTCCTCTCTGTTATTATGCTCGTTAGAGACAAACCTCAGTAGTTAGTCTCTTATTGCTGTGATTAATTGGGCAGCTGGTGGCCTAGTGGTTAGGACGTTCGCCCTGCGATCAGAAAGTCGTGGGATCGATTCCCAAACACCTCTGAGGTACCCTGAGCAAGGTAGCGTCCCCACACACTGCTCCCCGGGCACTGACTGCCAGCTGCTTCACTTGGTGAATGCGTTAAATGCACTGTGTGCTGTGATGTGTTCATGTATGACAGAATGGTCACTTTTTACTTCAGTAATTTTTATTTCTCTAAAATGTCCACTTCTGTGTTTAGGCAAAAGAGCGAGCTAACGGCATGGAGCTAGACGGGCGGCGGATCCGGGTGGACTTTTCCATCACTAAAAGACCACACACCCCCACGCCTGGCATCTACATGGGGCGACCCACTTAGTAAGTCTTACATATTAATGCTGCTCTCGGACTCTACTGCAATTTAAAAAGAAAAAACATTTGGTATAGCTAGCCTCACATAAACATAAGTATATTTGAGGTTTTCTCAGTTTGGCCTGCAGTGTAGGTGAGGTACAATTGATGTACATAACCTTCTATTACTTGTTAGCTACGTAACTCCAGTGTAAAACTAAAGCAAACTTCAGACACCTATTTATAAGCTGATTGACTGTTTAGGGCCTGGAACAGGAGGGCTGTAAATTTTACTTCGTGCTAAGCTGTTCTTTTAAGAAGGAGGGTTAAAAAATAAAAATAAAAAATTCTCTTTTACTCTATTAGCAGTGGAGGAGGAAGACCCAGCGTCTCCACCAGCCGCTCCAGAGATTATTGCGATCGGGGTTATGATCGAGGATACGAACGCTATGATGAGAGAGAATACTACAAATCGTACAGGTGAGTGAGTGCTGCAGCTTTTGTTTAAGGTTTGTTTGCTTTCATATGTAGTTCTAAATATAACTGTGTCAAAAGGGTTATTTGTGTAATACCATAAATAATAACTTTAGGTTACGCAAAGAGTTAAAAAAAAAAAAGAAGTCCCTTAGAGAACCATTTTTGTAATTGTGTGAAAATGTGTGAGAAACTATTTTAAATGTAATTAGTTGTGTGAAGACCTCTTAATAGGATTTAGCAGTCTTATAAGATGATTTCCAATCACGCTATGCGACATGGATCAAATAAATTTGGGTACGACGTTTGTACGAAGATGTGGCGGCTGTTTGACGATGACGCATATTGAATCGGAAGCTATGACGCATATTGAATCGGAAGCTATGACGCAAGTTAGTGTAGAAGAACAAAGGTTGCTCTGGCGATCATCTTTAAATGTGTGTGGAGAAAAATCCAAAGAAGAGGCGTCGTGCCGGTGTTCCTTCGTTTCTCCTCCCTGCTGTTTGGATTGTGATAAATGAATAATTTCATGCTGCGTTTTGATTGGCTGGACTGTGATGTCGTCCTATAATCGCAGGACGTCTTTGGTTGCTGTGACGACAGCCGTCTTCGAATCTCTCTAACGTTGCGACGTAGGACCACCGTTTAGGACCATGACCAAAAAAATCAAAACAACTGTTTCACGATTGTCATCTTTTGTCTGGGAACAGCTCAAAATCTTACAATGTATACCGAGCATAAATTGAAGAACCTTAATGTTGTCTATGCAGTTCTCTTATTCAAACTCGAGTCTAGGAAAGTCCTGACCATCACAACTGCAGAGACCCTCACTGTCCTTAAAAAGAAACTGTCCCACCTCTTCGCTGAGCACGTACAAATAACTACATGTTCATGTCATGAACTAACATCATTAACACAAACTTCACAAATAACTAAACAAAAAAAAAAAAAAAAAAAAAGTTGTGTGTGAGATGTGATTGAGCGCTAACAACTCAGATAGAATCTTAGTCTACTAGTAGCTCTTCATTTTAAGTCTAGGTTTACTAATATGAGGCACGTGTTTTCTTCATGGACTACACTGTGCTCCAAATTATTATGCATGTAGGATTTCAGTTGAATAAACATTTGGGCTTTTGTTTTTCTGTGGAGGTTTTTGCTTGTGTTGTTCTGTCTGTTTAGATCACTGATAACAATCTCAGACAGGTTTGATAATTAGTTTCCCAGGTGAGCCTAAATAAAGGGAATCAACTGAAGGAGGTTGTTCCACATTGTTCACTGTCAATGGCTTCGGCTACACAGTATACAAAGGACAGATGTACGTCACTCTGGCAGAGTGTCTACCAAATGCTGTACATGTAAACCAAAAGTATGTTTTCTATAGGATTGTACATATAACCTTAATTTGTTCATAGGTCTCAGTTATGTTGATCTTTAAAGTGTCTGTGTGTGTCTGTGTGTGTAGACGCAGGTCTCCATCGCCCTACTACAGCCGCGGAGGCTACAGATCGCGCTCTCGGTCGCGGTCGTACTCCCCAAGTAAGTAAACCGCTCATTAGTGGTAGAACTTTGCGAACAGACACATTCCCCAAAAAAGTGTGGGTGAGGTCACTTTTTGTTTTCTTATTCCTGGCAGAGCGTAAGGGTGTAATAATAAAACGTCTTATAGTGTAGCTGGTGTGGTCAGCATGTTGCCTAATAGCTGCAGGGGCATATCTTTCCATCTGCTTGCACATCACCTTTCTCTCAGTCAGTGGAACCAGAGGAAAACATTTCAATTCTCTGGTTAAGTGGAGACTGTCTTTATGCTTCATCACGTCACAATTGGTTGAGATTTTGTGTCCGTTTCATATGTGAACACACCACAGAAATTCTTTCTCTGCATTTCACCCATTCACCAAGTGCAGTGGCAGCCAGAGACGCAGTGTGTGGGGACGTTACCTTACTCAGCGGTACCTCAGTAGTGCCACTAACAGTCCTGGGATTCAAACCCACACCCTTCTGATTGTAGGGGCAACCCCCTAACCACCAGGCCACCAGCTGCACTGGTGTTTCCATACTCTTAAGAAACGGATCAAGTACAGTTCCACTGTGTCAGACTGAAATCTGAGATGTTGCACCTTGTTTGTGGAACCCGGTCTTAAAATGAGTGATGAGCGTGACGTTTACAGAGTTAAAAAAGAATCTTAGACACACTTATGATGTTTTGATGAAAAATGGAACTAAATATGGGCAGTATTCATCAAACTTGAATCTAATACCAAGAAGAAGGTCTTCATTACCTTCAGATGTTACATTAGATGTATGTTAGATTAAAACTCTTTTGTGTAGTACATTTCCAGGTCCAGGATAAGGCCCCCTGTTTTAGAGGGGAAAAACGCGAAAATGTATTTAATGGCTTATTCGAGCATTATTACTACTTTGTAAAATGTTCAAACTACTTTTTTTCCCCGTAATATTAATCTCTCTCTTTTCCTACAGGACGGTACTGACGACGCAGCGGTTCCACGAACGGGGAGGGGTGATTTTTATTTTCACTCACCTGAATGGTGAATAATGGAAGGAGAGGTTTTTGAGGGTTTTTTTTTTTTTTTTCCTTTTTATGTATGGTTTGTGTACCCGTATTTTAAATAACTTGAATTTTGGTTCGTTTGATAGTCCTAAGTCTTCTATATGGTGAGCTATTCCCTTTCTCACTGTGTACTAGCGGTCATTAGGGCCCAAAAGGTTGTTTGATTAAATTTAAATTGAGATGTGGCTCGAGTTCCTATGCTCCACTATTCTCTAATCCTGGGGGTGTTTTTAAAGAAAGACCTTTCTCAAATGACCAATGACAGTGTCCCTATCTCCCCCCGCCCCTCTACTGGATGGTTTAAATCTAGGGTGGCCACAAAGGCTGCAGGTTTTTATTCCGACCAATCAGGAGCCCACCTGATTCCACTTGGTTTCAGTCTTCAAACAGTTAATCGGGTGCTTGTTCTAGTTTAGAACGACAACCTGCAGCCACACCGGCCCCTCTGTGCATAAGACTTGACACCCTTGATATAAAGGAATACTCTTCACATTTCATGTGGCCCATCTACGCTGTACCATGACGACACTTTTACTTGCGCTTGGAAACCAACAGAAAACCTTTTGACTCAAAGCACATTTGTAAGAGGAACCAATGGGCAGTCGCTGAATTCCATGAATGAATGCTTGAGGTACGTGCCTAACAGGACTTAAATACTTCATTCTTAATACTTGGCTTCATTCAGCTCTGAAAATACTGCTTTTAGGAAGACAAACAAGAAGCAGTATAATTTTCTAACATTTTCCAGTATCCATCACTATCAAATGGAGCCTGTGAAACCTCTCCACCACTTTATTATACGGCCGTATGTGTAACGTTTTGTTGAAGTGAAAATACACCAAAAAAAAGTTATTTTTTGCTGTTAGTAATATTGGATAAAACCTAAAACATAGTTTAAGCGTTCTTGATCGTCTTGCATATACAGAAATAGCAATTGTGCACTAAAATGTGCAGAAAAATGCCATATTTCAGTGTTCTCTGTATAGGACATACTTCTGTTTAATTGTAAAACGTCATTTGACTGAGGGGTATGACTATGGACACAAATTCTTTCGGAAAACTGATCTCCTGCAACAAGTGACAGATTTGCGTCTTAATTTATCAATACCTTTTTATAGAGTTCATGAATGTTAAAGGTGGCAAATACCCATTGACTTCTGTTATAAGTATGATTGGGTTTTCTGTCATTTTCTAAGTGTGTCTAAGATAATTAATAGTATTTGGCCACAGCAAATGGGGAGTAGGTCGAAAAATGCTGGAGTATTCCTTAAAATAATCCTTGACAAGTAATAGAGAAGCACAGCAATACTTGTTTTTCGATATGAAATGGCCAGTATCTCAAATTACATGTAAATGTCAACTATGTTGTCCCCACTGAAGAAATAAACATTACGTTTTGGATTTTACTCCCCTATTGTCTTTGCTTGGTCAGTATTAAAGCACTGTTGACTGAATACAGAGTCGCTGTGTTGTGGCAACAGGCACCATTTTCGTTCGGATCAAATGAATAAAGTCGCATTACCTGAATTCATTCATTTTGAAACTTTTACATAACTGACATTTTGTGCACTATTTGGTAAAAAAGTTAGCAATATATCATTTGAAAGAACAGCCGGACCCAACATGCAGCCACGACTCCTTTTACATAATGCTTACTGTGGATTCGTCCTATTATTAAAGGGAAAGTTTGTCCAGAAAGGTATTGATGCTAATGAAGGACTTGTTTGCAACTGGTGGAATGTGGACAGTAAAAATCCTTTTAAAAAAAAAAAAAATCTTTTATTTTTCCCCCTTGGCCCTCAACATTTGTGGGTGTTATATGTACTAAAAGTGGTCATAAATTATTTTTACATGACCATATTCCAACCTCTCTGTCCTTTTAGATAATATACTGCACCTTTTAAGATAATATAGGATAACCCTTTATTAGTCCCACAGGTGAGACATTTGCATTGTTACAGCAACAAAGTGGACAAAACAAGGAGAAAGTGGAAGCAGCAAATTAAAATAACTGATAGAATAAAAACTGAAACAGTATAAAGTACACTATAAAAGTAATACAAAAATATAAACATATGTACATATCCACGTCTATATGCATATGTAACAATACGTGTATGTATATATATTATATATTTATATATATATGTAGACACTATATATAAATATTATACACACATACATATATAATAACACCACGTTTGGCAAGTTAGAGGACATAAATAGTGGGAGGTTTTGGATGGTGTCAGGAAAATGTGAAGTTAACAAACAGAAGCACATTTGCTCATATTAGAACGTAACTAATTAAAATTCATTAGAAACCTCTGTCTTGCAGCTCTGCCTTGATAAAGTTCAGTTAGAGACTGTAGTTTATCTATTGACATGGTGTGTGCACTTTCTGACCACAGAGTCGCTCTTGGTTGGATATTTATGGGCAGTGGGCCACTTTCAACCTAGAAGTGATGCCGGAAACACACAACACACTCCTCTCACCACCACTGCTCTGCTGAGAATGAGGTCTGAATCACAATCTCCGTTCCAGTTCATCCCAAAGGTGTTGGATGGGGTTGAGGTCAGGGCTCTGTGTGGACCAGTC
>JBBJLS010000082.1:20741103-20754331 GCA_037577275.1 Bryconaethiops microstoma
TGGTGGTGCTGAATGCTGAGTGGTTGGAACTCCTTTATCTAGGCTCCTTGTATCTTTGGGCACTTTGCAGCCTGTCAGTAAAACATTGGTTCCCATTTCTTTCATTTAATCTACTCTTTTCTATTCTATTCTAAACCAAAAGTTTAACCTTACTTCTCACAAACATAAATGAACAAAACCTTTAAAAGTCACATTTTATTTGGACAGGGAAATACTTTTATTTCTAACATTCATCTGTTTTCCCCTCCTGCAATCTCATTAATTCAAATCAGAGAAGATTCCAGGTCATAAATCAAACCATTATAACTTATACTTTTATATGAGTACATAGTGTGCATATATGTACATGGCCCAAAAACAAACAAAAACAAAAATCAAACCAAGTATATTCTCAAACGGATGGACTTTCCCCACTCTAGTCTGTGGACGAGTTAAAACCATGGAAAAATAAGCAAGGTTCATCTGTAAAAATGTCTACGATCAGCTCCAGAATGTCCATCTAATAGTCTTCAACAGGATATGAAAGGCAAAAACTGATCCTAGATCAGATTTTTTTTTTTAATACATATGCACCCATGGCTCATAAACAAACATTTCAGCCAAGAAAAAGCTTTGCTAATAATAAATTAAAGCTTCAGGCTCCAGCTTTAATTCACTCTTAGTCGTGAAAGCGTATCATGGTGAATTTGCTTTAACCCCACTCATGACGATGAGGCACACACAGAGTCGAGGCTTAAATGAAAAGCAAGACGGTACAAACTAAAATTAAAACAAGGTAGTAACTGTTACATAAAAAGATAACCCCTCTGGTTAACAACACACAAGCATTACCGAAACATTAACGACATTCTGAACAGAAAAAAAAACAAAAAAACAAAACAACTGTGCCTCCCCTTCCCTCAAAAAAAAAAAAAACCCACTCCAAACAACTCAGCCTGTTGGTTTTTTTTGTGCTGCTTTTTGGACATTTTTCAGCAAGTAAGAAAAAAAGGAAAAGTACGATATTTACAAAAAATTTGACTTCTAACACCGCAAAAGTTAAACGACACGTCAGCTACCTATACCTGTAGTTGATGCGCTTAGCAAAAAAAATATATATATTTACAAATTTCAATTTGAAATTTAAATCTCGCAAATGGTGGTGGAGAACGTAGCGGTGGCTGCGTGTGTGTGCTCTTTGTTGCAACGTCACTATAACAAGAGTGCAGTTTTATAAGAGTGCGAAATGACAACAAATCAGAACATATATATATATTTTTTTTAACACTCCGATGGAAGTTGAAGGTTTGTAGATCTAATTTTGCGTTGTTAGTCAGCCAGGGCAACTGGGCATCTTTTTCAACAGTGCTCTCATCATTCCCCCAGGGGAACCCCATTGGGTAGAGGAAGGTACAGTCTAGGCTGTGATTGGTTGAGCTGCATCAGTCCACCTTCACAACGCTGTAGATTTTCGTGACGAACCAGAAACATGCGAAGAATCCAATCGTTCCTACGGTGTGAGGGGGTACACATTAGTTTAATCTCCAATCACACAAAATGGTCATACTAGGATACGTTGTCAGATCAAAATGTAACCTCTGAACATAGAGAGCAGATACAGAAGCATGAATTCACACTATTATTAGAGTAATTGCTTCAGCAGTGGTCATTTTAATTGGTCTTTAAAAAAGGAATGGGGTCAGAGAGAGCAAGAAACAGAGCGAGTGGTTTGAGCTGTCCTCTCAACAGTAGTGTTTGTACATTCAAATCTAAACAAAAGTCAAAGGTTCGGGTTCACTCAGCTATCAGTCAAAAGTTTGAGCACGGCCCTTTTTGATGGACGATGTCCAAGCACTGGCATGCTTCACTTCAATGCATCTCTAGTTAACTTTTACAAGAGTAAATCCCTGACCTTACAATTTAGTTTGATCACAATTCTGTGATTCATGTCAAAATTTCTTCCTAAAATTTTCCAATAATTCTAAATTGACTATTTGATTCCATTACAGATAATTCTGTATTATTTTATGCATAAATGTGTCTCAAAAAACTACTTCCACCTGATTCTACTTGTTTGAACAGTTGGTCTCAGTCTTCAAACAACTGCTCTGTAGGAATGAAAGCCTGTTGCTGCACAAGCCCTTGCAGAAAAGACTAATTTTCTGATTTACACACTCATAGAACATAGTGGACTAAAAACAATATACCATGTAGGGCTGAGTGATTTGGGAAGAATCTCTCACTGTAATGTTTCAAACCAATATTGTGGCTTGACAGTGGTCATCTGCTTAAAAAAAGTGAGTTTTGGCACCAAGTTTTCTTGATTTCTGTGTAAAATCTTTTTACTGGTGTTTAGGCACTCCAGTGTTTGACCGTTGCAAAATGATAATTTATAGCTTCAAAATGTTTTATGCAGCAGAACTGTCTTTTTTTTCATCTAAAAACAGTTGGGTTAAATATCACCACTTTAAACTATATAAAACTGCATAAAATTGCATCTTCTACATTTGCAAGACAGCACTGTTTCAAGTTGTGGAAAGTATTATATTAGGTTATAAGAATACAAAATCAGCGTAATCCAATGATCACCTTTGATACATTTTTTCACTCCTATTCATTATGGTGTCGAACTACAAGACTTTTTTTTCAGGCTTCTCTTCCAGCTTCTGCTCTGAAAAGGCACAGGACAGACCATCTCTGGCGCAAACAGACTCAACTTGACTGGCCGGGTGTGCGTGTGTGTGTGTTTTTACATGTGAATGCATGAGAGAGTGTATGTGAGAAAGCTGAACAGACAGAGGGAGTCACTGGAGCATCAAATAACACCTTGACAAGGCTACTAATGGGGTTTAATTGTTGAGCACCCCTCACTCTGCCCTTGTTTGGTACACTCCATTTGGCAGCATTAATGAGCAAGACCATACCTGAACTGAAGAAACTGATGTACACACACAGCATGTGCAAATCACAACTGCTTGGAAATTCATTATTTTTACATTTTGATTCCTACCCATTATCCTGGACTGCCCAGTCACATATTACCACCAAAACTAAGACAAGGAAGGCGAACATGTGTCTTAGATAGCTGCTCCACTTGGGAGCCCAGTATCAATAAAGTTAATGAAGTTGTTCTTGTAAAACAACTTCCTTGTCAAAAGTGAAGCCCCCAGTAAATAACATGTTAATGTATGATCTATAAACACAAATCAATACCGAAAGGTTTTGGTATAGATGATGTACCGTCCAGCACTGGCCTGTATGTACTCACAGGCACAACAGTATGTGCAGAAGAGCCAAAGACATACCCGTGAAGAGGAAGAAGATGAGAGCCATGATCATGGTGTAGCCGAAGTAGAGGATGGTGCTGGCCAGGCCAGTGATCTGTAGTTTGGAGAAGAAGTAATGCACAGCATACACCAGGAAATAAGCTGCCGTGAATCCACTAGTGAGGAACGAGCGCCACTGCCAGTGATAATCCTGAAAAACAGACAAAACTTGAGTTTCTCAACAAAAAAGCTGATTTTCACCCTACCCCTCAAGAGCGACAGTACTATCATGCTATGACAAAAAAAAAAAAGCATATGGCATTAATAAACCTTAAAACAAACAAACAACAAAAAAAAACCACAAAGAAAACTGTAGGGATGTACAAACAACAATTGTCTGTATGGGTGTATTTTCTCACCTCAGCACACAGATGGAAATAGCAGAGCAAGATGGTGGCTTCAGAGCAGGTGATCACCAGGATAATGAAGACGAGGAAGAGGAATCCAAACATGTAGTACATCTGATGAGACCTGCAGATGCACGTACACGGCACATTTGTCTTTTAAAACTTCATAAAACAAAGTATTTTGGCCAAAGTTGACAAATTCTTCACAGTAATAACAAGACTCACCAGATACTGTTGAGGATGAAAAAGAGCTGGATGAAGATGCAGCCGAAAGGCAGGATACCACCCATCACAATTCCAGGGAGGGGTTTGGTGTAGAAAGACTGTTCGGGAATCTGCCGAGGAATCTGATTGGTGCGCACAGGGTGCTCAATACCCTGAATTGTGCAAAAATGATAAGTGTTAAAACCACGCATACTGTCCAGTCGTACAAATACTTTCAGTGATGGACTGTTTGCCCCAAGAGTTTGGTATGTTGGGGCAAGTGAAAGCTGTTTGAGCTCAGGGTCCTCCAGTCCTCCTGAAAACAGTGGTCTCCCTTCAGAGAGGGAGTGTTAACCAAAGGGACAACAGCAATAAAGACTCTTCTGTTGTGAACTGCTATCCATTTATTGGAAAAAAACAGTATAGGAAGGAGTTTATTTAAGATCACTGTGCAAAAACAACACAGACACATGAGGTACTGCTGTGGATCACTCTTGATGGAATGAGATGCCAAAGGTAACCAGAGCAGCAGAATCTTCAAAAACCTCAAGACTCATTTATTCAGAGAGCATCTCCTCTCCTGATGATCTGATCTTTTTGCACTACACTTGCATAATATTAGCATTTACAGCTCTGCTCTGGTTCTCACACTAATGAAACTTGAGTGTTTCCTTAAATTGTAAGTTGCTTTGGATGAAAGTGTCTGCCAAATGAATGTAATGTAATGATACTGAAGCACGCTTTGGAAAAAATCCTTCTTTTCCACCTTCACCTTTATTGCCATGGATATCATCTAATAAACAGTCATCCTAATTTTGCTGAAGCCTCCTCTGCCTGCATTTTTAGTAGCGCTAGCAGCTCAGCCTAATTCTACCAGCACACTGCCCAAGACGATTTACAATAGCGTATGGGCAGACTTGGTCTGTTGTTATGCATTGCAAAAGGTGTACAACGACCTCAGATTAATGATTTGATTGAGTACTCACAGCTTTCTTAAAGCCAAAGTAAGCCCCTAAGAAGGTCAGCGGGACAGAGATGCAGAACCAGAGAGCCAAGATGGCCACCAGGGTGCCGAAAGGCATGGCAGCCGACGAGCCCTCACCCCAAAGGATCAGATTCATCACAAAGAAGTCAGCAAAAACCACCCTGAGGGAAGAGGAGGGGTGTCACAAAAAGTGGCAAAAAGACTTTTAATGTGTATTTGCTCACAGACAAAAAGAAGAAAAAAACAAAAAGAAGGGCCGTAAACAAAAGCTAAATACACTCATTCACTGATATTCAAATAATAATTGACATGCAGTATCTCACTGTCTGTGAATATGTAAAGACAACTTTTAGTCCTGTACACACTCACCCAGGGCAGAGGAATGCCGTCAGCAACACATTGGTCTTCCACTTCTCCCCTCCAAATGCTGCACAGAGAGAATGCATGCATCAAACTGACTCTCACTGATTTACATTCAACCTCTTCTATCAGGGATATTCCATTTCAGTCAAGAAAAGCAGGAGTCCAGCACAGTTTGGTGATTTCCCTACTCAAATTGACCTGATAAAAAGCAGGATTAATATAATGTTATAAAATTAGTAATAGTGGAATCAGATATCTTGGGGCATATCTGTCAATTTTCCAGCCAGTTACAGTCACAACAGGTGTGCCCATTTATATAACTATTTAAACGAATAAACACAATGCAGTATACTGAAAGGACAACTAAACTCATGTCCCTTACTATCCAGTAAATGTTTAAGAAACTTGACAAGCAAGCAAAAGTATATGCTTTAAGGGACTTGTTTGCGGAACAGACTCTCTGGTTGTATAGGAGCAAGTCTTCAGAGTGGCATCTGGAAAAAAAGACTACCAGATTTAAAAGGCATGCTTACATAAACATATCACCAAATTGCGCTGGACATAAGGGTGGCTGATATGTCAAGAATCATAATGCTTTAAGAAGTGATCATGATAAACAGTGTGTCACTATATGTATTTTTCTTCTGATATAAGTAGTGCCACATTCAAAAGATACAATCAAAAACTATGAACATAAATTATTCCACATGTCACACTTTGTGTGGCATTAAATCCAAGTAAACAGGACTTATTATGCTGTAAATACTATGGAAAATGCAGTCAGTCAATGTTTGGTCTCACTACCTGCTCCGAAAATAATTTATTAGTAATAATCATTAATTTATTTCTGAATAATTTATAGCAATTAGTGAGTAATATCTTAAGAAGGAAAACCCAGTAATAAGGCTAGAGTTCAGGAGGACAAAAGGTGCAAAGAGACCAGGGGTGTGTCCGCGTGCATGTGTACGAGGGGCCCCTTCTGACGTTGATTATGTCTAATGAGCTGCAGACAGTCCTAACAGAAGTGGATGGGTGGAAAGAGGGTTAAAAGTCAGCGGGTTATGACCTCAGCAGTGTACTCACACTTGTAGAAGCGGGCGGCAACGTAACCGGCAGGAGTTCCGAGCAGCACCCACAACACAACCGCACACGTCATCAGAGCACCACGATTGGCCGGAGAGAGGAAACCCAGACACGCAAAAACTACACAGAGAGAGAGAGAGACAGACACAAAGAGAGAGAGAGACAGAGAGACACACAAAGAGAGAGAGAGGGACAGACAGACAGACACACAGAGAGAGAGAGAGAGAGAGAGAGAGAGAGAGAGAGAGAGAGAGAGAGAGAGCACAATGTTATAGCACTGCTCCAGACTGTTCTGTCCCTCAATTGCTTTATGTAGGAGTGTAAACACAGCCCTTTAAACATTAACCTGTATATCCGGCTCAAACAATAGCCCTTTACTCTACATACAGTGTTTAGCCCAACTTGTGTATATGAGCCAGTGTCACTCTGAATCCTGGTGAGTCACTGTATTACACATGTTGCATTTTCCCCAGTGAAAACCTACTTTATTTGGCTCTTCAGTCACTTCGAGGATCTGAAAACAGTGATTTAACAGCACTACTTTAGGAATTTTTAGAAATAATCTATTACAATTATACCAAATAAAGCACTCATTTTTGGCCAATTAAAAAAAAACAAAAAAACAAAGTGATAAATAACCAAAACAAGTGGAATCATGAAGAAATGTGGGACCATGACAGATTAAACACTTTCAAGTACTATGGAAGAACAGAATTGTTTTGAGTATCAAGATCCTTGCAAGTCATAAAATACACAGGGTAGTGCTACATGACTGGGAGCAAAGAACATGCTGTGTGTGTGTATATGTATGTATGTATGTATACATTGTGTGGTTAAAGACTCACAGAGGGTGACAAAAGTCATGATAAAGATCTGTGTGCCGGAGCCAAGGAACACAGACAACAGCATGCCTTTACGAGGCGGCCGGAACACGTCACCATGAACCAGCTTCCAGCCAAACTCCTCCTGAGCATCCTCCTGGAAAAAAAAACACACAGACACACAAAACATAAAGTATAATGTAAACAACATATAAACAAATAACTACACTACAGTGCGTAATATGACTGCTGCAGAAGTACAAGTAGCTTTCAGTAGTCGCCAAGCGGCGCGTGTGAACTGGCCCATGTAATGAGGGGCTGAATAATTTGAGATCAACAGGCCATTTGAATTTTGTAAATGTTTAAGGATTTAAAAGACAAAAAATTAGATAGGTGGGGAATATATTTCAGACTGTGGTAGTGTGGCTGATTTGTTTAATGTAAATGTATTTTTGTAAATTTGTTTGAAATTTGATAAATAGCTTCTACAAGCTATTGTCAGCGAGGCCATTTGCACTGGCATGTTTACTAAAGAATTCTGATGGGCTTTTATTGGCCTCAACGTTGAGTTTAAAATTTTTTAACTTCAGTAGTTCTTGAGATACGGATGGAATTTCACAAAATTTGGTGTGCAATTTTGTGAAGCTTGAACATTTATGTCTCAAGATATTTCCTAGTCAATTTTGTGTCTCCTAGTGAAGTCCTGCACTCACCACTGAGTCCATCTGGTTGTAGCGCGCAATGTCTTTGTGCAGCGTCCGCAGCATGATCATAGCCACCATCCCAGACAGGAAGAGCACAATCACCAAGGAGTTCATAATACTGCAAACAAATACATGGAGTTAATCAGGGACGGTAAGATTTACATTTTACATTTACGGCATTTATCAGACGCTTTTATCCAAAGCGACTTCCATTCCCTAACTACAGAGGACAGTCTTCCGGGTTAAGGGTCTTGCTCAGGAACCTTCAGGTGGTGCTGAAGGTAGGATTCGAACCCATGACCTCTTGGTCCAGAGGCAAGTATCCTACCACTAGGCCACCACCACCCCAGAAATAAATGTGTGAATGTATGCAGCTATTACTGGTAGATGTATAACCAACTTTGTATCTTACACACAGACAGTTTGACTGCACATGTGTTTACTCTTTGGCTTTGCTATATGGCCAAAAATCGTATGACAATATACTACATCAATATACTAATGTTCTACATCATTAATTTACTGATAATTATTGAATGTACATCCACATCAGGTTTGCCAATATCTGAGATTTTAGAATGGCACAGTAGAGCTTTACCTGGTCCATTCTGACTGGTTTTCAATCATCAAAAACATCAAACAAACCCTTATATACACTTATATACTAAAGAACCAACACAAGCTAAAATGCTTGTTATGATACAAAGTGACAATCTGATAAGGTGCAAAAGGTTTAATACTAGGGTATGATCATTACTGTATCTTTAGTTAACTTCGTACGATTTAAGGTGTGCTCACCTAAACCACTGGATGTTGGTGTGGGGCATGGATTCCAGGATATAATCCCAACGCGAGGCCCATCGAATGTTACGTTCCTCCTGCAAAAGTCAGCAAAACAACTGTTAATAAAGTGAACAGATGTGCTACAGAAAAAACTGTAATTAAAGCAATAGTTCTGCCAAATAAAATCTGCCACATAAGAATATGTAATGGTTTTTTTATGTTTTTAATTAAAAATAATTTTTTATGTTTTTTTTAATGTCTTTTAATGATTTTTAATACTGTCTGGGGCAGTGTTTGATGATTTAACCATGCAGTCTGCATAATGCTATTCTCAGGTCTCCTTTCATACACACATTATATATACATATGTACACACACACAAACATATATACACACACACGCAAACACATATATACGTGTGTGTGTATGTATACAGAGGTGGATGGGGCAGGTGTTAAACCAGGGAGTGTTAGAATGTTTACACTGTTTTTAACTTTCTTTGTACGGTTTGCTTTGTTCTATATTGGCATGGAGTCCATGTGAAGTTCTCTGAGCTGCACTCTGATCCATGGTATCTGCTGTATAAATAAAGAAGTTATTATATTTTTTTGCTAATGTATCCTGTCGGACTAAACACTATATATGAAGAGCTTACTGCTAAAGAATCAGACGGCTTCGAACTAAATGGCAGGAATATTAATATTACTGTATATGAAAGTGTTTGAGAAATTACATGCACGAAAAAGCTAAAAATAAGAAACTGTGCAAAAACGCACTCCCTAAAACTAATATTAAAACACCCTATACTCTACACGCTGTCTATATATCATATCGTGACTCTCACACAGAGCTTCACCACTCTCTCAAATGAACTGTTCCCTTCCCCTGGCGGTGCAGCAGTGAAAAAGGTCCCCCCCCCCAAACAGTTTCCAGCTGTGTCACTTTTCGAACGTTGTTTAGGCTATTTAAACCGGTACTGCAGTATAAGAAAAATTAATATCCTGTTCTTGTAAGGCATCCTTGAGTGCCTTGAAATGCGACTGCGAATAAAATGCATTATTATTATATCATAATAAAAACCGGTTTTCGCTATGGATCGGTATACCGCCCATCACTAAAATAAATAAACATATACATATATATATATATTTTTTTTTTTAAGTAACAAACAGACACACGATACAATGACAGACAATACTCACTATAAAGTGCACAGAGTAAGTGTAAGGTATGCTGATTTCTCCTTTGAATTTGTTGTTGAGGCTCATTGGAGGTCCTGAGCAGTCTGGAGCGTCTGGCTTAGGCTGCTTGTAACTGAAAAACACCACCACAAAATTTACATTTAATTAGAATAATATGATTACAGAAAAAAAGAAAAAATCTAACAATATTCCATCATCTAGTGTAAAGCTTTCCCAGAAGAGTAAAACCTGTTAAATTAGTAAGTTCATGTCACTGCATTCATTAGGCTAGGGGGAAAAAAAACCAACACCAACAACACCAACAACACCAACAACACCAACAACACCAACAACACCAACAACACCAACAACACCAACAAGCGCCCCACCCCAAACAAAAAAACAAAAAAACCCCTAAGATCAGGAGCTGCATTCAAATAAAATCAGCATATAAATAAATACATATTTAATACTGGCAAATATTACTAATAACTCTCACAACACAGATTTAACCTAGTCCTGAACTAAAATGAAAGGTAAAAATGAACTGAAAACACTTCGCATTCTTGTTTTAATCTGTAGCATGATGTGACAGTAACAACTGCTGTACCTCTTGGGCTCCATCTTTGCTGCAACCAGACGGGCACCAGTAGCCTCAGCCTCCACCATGTGGTAGTAGATTGTGATTTCCACATGGTTGAAGATGTAGTAAGTGTCTTTGTCATTGAAATCAGACTGCAGGGAAAAGGGGTGAAAATGTAACAGGCAGTAGTTAACAGAAGCCAATGAAGTTGAACTAGGTTTAAAAAAAAGAAAAGAAGACTAGCTGGTGTTAAAATGAGCCCCACTTGTTTATTCCTTGTATTACAATGGCATGTCCACAGTTACTTTTTGGAGGTATGTTTATTGACAAAATTCAATCTATATCATCTCTGACATTTGTGTAATTATCCACGCTGCTCATTTCAGCCCCTGGAATTGCATCTATGATGCCAGGCAGACCAGTTTGGCAAAGTCCAATAAGGTCATCGTAACAGAAAATTGATGCAAAAGTAAAAGGACTTAAACATTATGGTACTAAGATTCAATATGTTGATTAATTAAATTGAATCAATTAATTAAACAATCATTAGCAGCCCTAGTGATTAATCCCATATATTAACTGACCAATGAAAAGGTAATTGGTTAACAGAGATGTTAAGTGCAGATGAAGCTCACATTGACCACACAGGCGTCTTTGGGCCGCCCAGCTTCTGTGACGTAGCATCCGATTGGGAATCCAGGATTACAAAACTTCTGATTATCCTCCACATCATAACACCAGGTGACAGGCATGTTATCCACAATCCTGCAGTAAGTAGAGAGGCACAGATCTTAAATGGGAAGGTTCAGGCAGCCATCTAGTGGTCATATTGTGTGCTTACATTAAATTACATTACGATTTTATCCAAAGCGACTTACAATACAAAACAACTTATAGTGAGAAAAGCAATGCAGCAAATTTATCACAAAACATTTTATTCATTAACATATTTCACCCTCTAAAAATAAGTGTTACATTTCTCTGTTGACAGATTTAGTGAGATCTCTTTTTCTCTTTTTTATAGTGTAATTATTTCTTGTTTTCTGTGCATGTTTCCAGTGATTTCAGAGTAGCCTGAGTGCAATAACAATATTGAGACTCGCTGTGAGAAGGAAAAGAGAAGAGAGGAGGAAAGAGCTCACCAGTGGTGCTGGTAGTTAAGAAGCATGCCTTTCTTGAGGAAGTCCAGACTGGCTTTGTCTTCTGCCTTTTCAGTGTTGTAAGCTTTGGTGCACACATGTTTACACTCCTCCTTTTTCTTGAAGGAAAACTGCAAAAGGAAAAATAAAATTAAAATCAACAAACAGCACAGAAACGCAAACAAAGCCACCATGTATGTAAAAATGACAAATTGCATTGCATTAAAATAAATATAAATTATATTTGAATAGCACTATATTACTAAAAAGTAAAAGCATATTAATACTATTAATCATGACAACTACATTGTCATGAATCAGTTTGATTGGTCTCTAAATCACTTTTGTGAGCATCACTGAAAGAAGAGAAAACGCAAACCAGCAGAATCTAATTTGCATCCATGTGTTCATGACAACCGTCAAGAATAAGCAGACAGATTAAGCTTTTATTTTAAGAAACTGCGCATATGATCACTCAGTCACGAACAAATAACAACTAGGTCACACAATTACGAATATAAGCAATAATGACAGCCCTAAAGATTTCTGTTATTTCACCATTTGAACTCTAGTATCTGCAAACAAGCAGAACCAATAAACAACTGTTCAGCACATGCAGGACTGTACAGAAGTCTTTTCTCAGTGTGTGACAATGTGTCTTTCTGTTGGCAAAGTTAACATTAGAATAAACAAAAACAAGAAAGCAGTATAAAGTATCAAGATTTGTTCTGTTTGTATAAAAGTAGTTGATAGTGTGTGAGCTGGTTCAGTTCCAGATTCCTCCTCGGTTCCTCCAGCCGTTGTTTGGATTCATGAAACTTCATCAGCAGTTCCTGATTTAATTTAATAAAGGACTGATTGAGTCAAACCAGGTTTCTGATGTAAACTACAGTAATACTGGACATCCACGAGGAACACACTGATATACTGAACATAACATCACTAATTACTGTACAATGTTTTGTTTATATTCTAACGTCATGTGCCACACTCCACTTGCCTCTACTGCCGTTTATGCAATGGTCATTTTTCTGAGAACACTGAATCATGAACGCATGAGAGAGGGAGAGTGTGACCGAGTGAGCAACAGTGTGTGTGTGTGTGTGTGTGTGTATGTGTATATGAGGTACCTTATATGGAGAAGGCTCAATTCTTTCTCCAAACAGCACCTGACCCAAGTTTTCTGACGGTCGCTTCTCAGCATCAACAGTGCAGAAATCGAACCTGGATCAGAACAGAAAACATTTCAAAGAGGAAGCTTGTGCACTGAAAAAATGTACAAAATTTTAAATAAAATTAAGACACTGTATGAGTAGAAGCACAAAACAATTAAAAACACATTATTTTTAACTGTCACACTATACTGAAAGTCAGCATCCATAGGAAGTCAAATTTCTAAACATTTGGCCACATCACAGAATGTATGACATTGCATAATCTGGTCCAGATGTGTGATGTTTGATATAGTGTAACTCAGCACACTTGACATGCTAAAGAAAAGCACATTAACACCTTACCCTAAAACACCATAATACAAATACACTATGTGGACAAAAGTATCTGTTTTTCAGGGTTTGGGCTAGGTCCCATACTTCCCTTACATGAAGGGTTTAAGATTAATACTTCAACAGACCAAGACATTCTGGACAGCACCATGCTTCCAACTCTGTGGACCCAGTTTGTGGAAGAACCTTTTCTATTCCAGCATGACTGTGTCTCAGTGCACAAAG
>JBBJLS010000082.1:20754431-20785407 GCA_037577275.1 Bryconaethiops microstoma
TGTGTGAGTGCAGTCATGTGTGTAGAGCAGCTTTTCTATGTGCTGTATTCCAGCAGCTTCACTCCTGATTCAGTTTCTGATGGACACACACACACTCTGCTCTTAATATCACTGTTTTAATTGTTGCAGTTGTAAAATAATGTGTTTAACATGAGTGTAGTTTAACATTCAAAATAACAAATTAGTTATATGTATTATTTTTACATTTTCTCCAAAGATTTTTATGTTTGGAATTTTGAATCAAGTGTTGGTCAATAGTGTATAAAGCAATAGAGACATGCACATTTTACACAGACACACTCCCACACATTACAAAAGCAATAACCACAAAAGAAATGATGCAGCCTCTTGTTTTTTTTTTGTTTTTTTTACCATGGCTGTATATTTAGAGGGCCAGTCTCATTAATTAATTGACTACTTGTAGACATAGATTATAATTCCTCCCGCCTGCATTTCTCTTTTTGCAGTAGTTATGGATTTCAGACCTATTGAAATGGCAGCCCTGGGAAGACCTCTGTATCCGGGCATGCTGTACGACTGCCGCAGCGATTCCTTCATCCCAGGTAAAATCTTCACTGTACAAAACTATTCGTTTAACTATGTTCAAAAACAGCTACAGCAATATCAGCAGTTTTGCTTAACAAGTAGGACGCTGATCAGCCACAACAATAAAACCACTGACAGGTGAAGTGAAGAACTATTTATCTCATTACAGTGAGCACCTGTCAAGGGGTGGGATGTAATAGGCAACAAGTGAACAGTCAGTTCTTGAACTTGTGTTGGAAGCCGGAAAAATGTGCACGAATAAAGATCTGAGTGACTTTGACAAGGACCAAGTTATATCTAACTGGGTCAGAGTATCTAAACTGTCAGGTCTTGTGTGGGGTTCCCAGTATACAGCGGTTAGTATGAACCAAAAGTGGTCCAAGGAAGGACAATTGGTGAACTAGTGACAGGGTCAGGGGCTCCCAAGGCCCACTGATGTCTTATGTAGGGAGTGAGGGCTAGCCCACCTGTTCCGATCCCACCGAAGAGTTAGTGTAGCAGAAAATGTCGAACTTTTTTTCAGACACCTCTCTATCATAACTTTTTTCAAGAAGTTACGATAGAGGGGTGTCAGAATACATGACATTGCACAGAGCAACATACTCCCTCCACCTGCTTGTCTTCTTCCCATAGTGCATCCCGGTGCCATTATTTCCTAACGTAAACAACTCACATGTACCCAGCTGACTACATGATGTAAAATTAATCAAGATCTCAGATGTAGTTGCTTTTGACAATAATCAAGTGTTAGCATGGGCCCTTTGACTGGTCTGTTGCTATGCAGTCACATACGTAGCAGGATACTCCTCATGTAACCTCCTGTGATTAATGTTTTTGACACAGGAGCCTTTCTAAACCACAGCACTGTGGATGGCTTGCTGTTTTGGAGATGCTTCAGCCCAGATGTCATAATAATTTGGTCATTGTCGAAGTCAATTAAGTCTTTATGCCATTATGTCCATTCCATTTATGTCCATTCCTCCTGCATGTCTACTACGAGAATTCACTTTTCATGTACTATCTAATATGTCCAAGACCTCGTACTTGTAATTAGATAATCAACATTCATTTTTGAGTGGTCATAATATTTTAAACCACTCATATTTGTTTTTCTAGTTATTCAGGGCGCTGTTATGAAATACCTATTTAGGCAAAATGCTGAATCTGTTGTTCTTAAAGAACTGCCAAAGACAGATTGCTTATAACTATCTAAAACATTTCACTTTACAAACAAGACAATGAATTCATCAAAACGAGAAAGTCATATCTGAAAGGAATTCTTAATATAAGGAAACCAACGAGACACACAAAAACATTTCTGTTAATTCTGGACACATGCAAACAAATACATCCAGTGTTTTCATTAAGGACTTACAATAAAGGACATTTCTTATTGGTACATGGATGGCCGGAGCCTTTTTTTAGTTAGTGCAAATGGTGATTAGACATTACCATTGGGTGGAAAAATCCTGTTCCAACAAAACTGTGCATGGCCAGAAATTCCAGTGACCTGCTCAGAGCCCTGACCTCAACCCGACTGTCACACCCTGCCTTGTCTGCCCTTCTCTGCTTTTTACATTTACGGCATTTATCAGACGCTTTTATCCAAAGCGACTTCTGTTCCCTAACTACAGGGGACAGTCTCCCTGGAGCAACTTGGGGTTAAGGGTCTTGCTTAGGAACTCAGTAGTGGTGCTGAAGGTAAGACTCGAACCTATGACCTTTTGGTCCAGAGGCAAATATCCGACCCACTAGGCCTCCACCACCTGTTTACCTGTGGTGCCCCTTCATCACTGTATTTACTGGGCAGCTGGTGACCTAGTGATTAGGGAGTTGCCCCAGTGATCAGAAGGTCATTGGTTTAATCCCAGGACTGCTAGTGGCACCACAGAGGTTCCCTTGAGCAAGGTACCGTCCCCACACACTGCTCCCCAGGCGCCGTGTTCCTGGCTGTCTGCTGCTTTACTTGGTGAATGGGTTCAATACAGAGAAAGAATTTCAGGCTCTGGTGTGTTCACGCATGACAAATGGTCGCCTACACTTTGCTTGTGTCTGTTTTCTTCCTTGTCAGCAGCACCTGTGTCTCGTTTCCCCAATATGTTTAAAAGCCAGCCTTACCTGAAAGTCAGTGTCCGTTCACAGTCATTCCACTTGTTGTTGCTATCTGCGTTTGATCTTGCATGTGACTCTCTTCCTTGGACTGTCTGTTAAGTGTACATCACATGTTTGAAAGTCTGTAAAACTGTGTGCTTACCGCACTGTTTGTGTTGGCTTCAGCTGCTTGTTTAGATTAAATCAGTGTTCGCTTATTCCTGCAAATGTGTCTCCTCCATGACCCACTTCCACATGTCACAAACTGAGCACCTTTGAGATGAGTCGGAACACTGATTGTGGTCTTCTTGTCCAACATTAGAGCCAGACATCCCAAATGCTCTTTTGACTAAATGGGGACAAATTCCCACAGACGCTTTCTAGTTCTTGTGGAAAGCCTTCCCAGGAGAACAGAGACAGTTCTGTGTTCAGAGTGTAGGGGTGGGGGGCATTTCCATTTCCTTGGTTTTGGAATAGGATGTCCAATAAACTCATTTTCTATGACCATAACAAATGTATAGATTAACTCATTACTAAGTAATCAGCAGCAGCAGCACTATTTGTGATACACCTATCACTTCACCTCTCATTTTAGGTGTCACTTTGTGGGATAAAAAAGCATTACAGGATGATCTAGACATACACCGGCAGCCTAAAACAGTTCTGCAGTTCTGTACTAGTGATTCTCTCAGTGACAAGACTAACCTTATGGATGTGAGTTCTCCCCTTAAAGCCAGTTTTCTGGGGGGACTGGTGGCAGTCGGGGGATCTGCCAAGTACTTGTGTGATGCCAAATCTTCATCACACCAGTCTCGGGTTATCATGCATTACGGTCAGACCACAAGGTTTGAACAGCTCACCATGGCTGAACTTGGAAAGATCATGTATCCACAAGTGTTTGACCAACAAACAGCGACTCATGTGGTCACAGGCGTGCTGTACGGAGCTCAGGCCTTTATGGTGTTTGACCATATAGCCGCAGATCATGAACAGAAACAGCAAGTTAAACGTGATCTTCAGGCGGTGGTCAAGAAGATCCCATGCTACTGCAATGACAGTGAAAAAGTCATGACAATGAATGAGAATGAGAAGAACCTGACTGAGAAAGTCAGTGTCACATTTCATGGTGACTATGCACTACAAGAAAACCCAACCACATACATGGAGGCCCTGCAGGTATTTAAGAAGTTACCTTATCTACTGAGAGAAAAAGAGCAAGATGCGGTACCAGTAAGGGTATGGCTGTATCCCCTCAAGCTCTTGAATGAAAAGGCAGCCATATTGGTGAGACAAATCAGTGAGGGCCTGGTCTTAAAAGCAGAACATATGCTGGAGGAGCTGTCGAAAGTAGAGAGGAGGTGCAATGACTTGTTTCAAGAGAGAAGTGTTCAGGACTTCCTTGACCTGAAAAACAGGCTGCAAGTGTTTCAGGAAACGTACAGTGATTACAAGACAGCACTCCAGAAGGCACTCTTCAGGGTCTTACCAGCTATCCGGAGTGGAACACAGGAGGAGCTGGTGTTGGCTAACATTGTAAGTGCCCATTACAAGTCACCCTTTGCTCCAAGCAACTTGAACCAGTGGTTAGATGACTTTACAACTGAATTAGACGTGCTGAAGTCCTATATCAATGGACTGCAGGACATCAGAATTGTTCCATCTGCAGGCCAGCTCAATTCCATTCTCTTTGATCCTGCAGTAGATGTAGTGGTATGTTTGTCTTTTACATCGCTGAAGTACAAAGACCCATACCTGGATGCGCTGAAAGACTTTGTGAATTCTGAAGCGTGTGTAAAACTAGAGCAACCAAACCCAAAGGTGTTTTCTCCCCAAACAACGCAACCATGGTTTACTTCCTTGGATATTTCCAAGAACATGAAGCAGAATATTTCTCTCTTCACAAGTTTTTCGAAGGCTAACAAAACACAGGCGAAAATCCGGTTCATCATTGCTTCCGTCCCTGACCCCAGCAATCCCGGCACCTCCATTCAACTTTACGAAAAAGGCAAACTGACAGATCCAAAGTTCCAGCCTGTCTCCAAGCCTCCTCCACCAACAATGGATGAGTCGGTAATCCTGAGGCTTCAGAAATCCCCAACTGGAGAAACAGTGCAGTTCAGAGTGGAGTACATGAAGGTTAAACCAGGTGAAGTAAGCCAGGCAGATAACTGGGAGATCACAGACACTACAAGTCTACAGAAACCATCGACACTGACTGGAATGCAGACTGGGAACCAGTACTTGGTCCGGTACAGAGCTGTTGGTGTGGTGGGAGTGAGTGAAGCCAGCGATTCTGTTCGTGTAGTGGTCCAAGTCAGTTGTACAGTTGTACCACCTGGTGTGTCATATCCCCCTGTGCGCACTGTTATCAATGATGAAGGTGAGTATACGGTTTCCAGTCATTCTTTAACTCTGGGGTCACTAATCTGGCTGCATGTTTTCATCTAATCAGATGTTTGAGACCAACTGGTTAAACGTATGGAATCAGATTCTTCTGATTGATTTTAGTGAAAAGCACAAGCCACACTGGCTCTTTGCGCTTGAGATTAGTGACCCCTGGTTTTGTGCTTGCTACTATTTGTACAATCAAATTTTTCTGTCAGTGTGCTCAGGAAGAAGCAGGAAAGTTTCTCTGAGCTCTTATTTAATCTCATTTTAATCTAATTTTTGGCTTAATCTGAAATATGTAAAAATGTCATTTTTGGTTTAATCTGAAGATTCCAAATCCTACAATATGTTAAACACTATCATAATCTTTGACAGACTTAAATCCTAGCATTCTGGTGGGTGGAACTGGAGGAGGTGAGACCATTTTCCTGACTAGAGAGCTTGGTAGAACATTGAGGATGATCAGGCTTACGCTGGGCCCAAATACGGTCAGTGAGAACTTTGGTTACTTTCTTAAGTTGCGAATCCAACTACAGAAACTGCACTTGCCTGGTTTTAACAGTAGCCGTTCAAATACTCACACTCTGTGTCTCTTCGGTCCCTTTCTCTCTCTACTCTCTTTCTTTCTTTCTTTCTCTTCTCTCCTGCTATCCCTCTTCTCTCTCTCTCCTTTTCTCTCTGATGTGAAAGTAATGAGAAATGATTCTCTTCTGAAGGTGGATTTTATGACCGTGACCCTCAGCGATAATCAACAGAAGGACTTTGGCATCGTGAAAGGCACTCCGTACCAGGACTTCACGTTTCAAGATGGGGATCGTTTTCGTTCACTGACCCTGTGGCCAAACAGTGTTGGAAATCGTCTAGGAGGCATTGCTTTTGAGGTTGTTAGGAAATCTGGGCAGGTTGAGTCTTTCAGCGCTAGAATCCCAAACCTGGGCCAGGCTGTGCCTGTTAATGTGGGTTCAGGTGTATGTTGTGGGGTTAAGGTGAGAAGTGGATCAGACATTGATGCTCTTGCCTTCTTCTTCTTAAAGCAGGGCTTGATTTAAAAGGGAATCTATTATTCACACAGTGACACCTTGACAATGTCATTGTTTTGAATGAGGTTGTTTTGAAATTCCTATGACTTAAAAAAATATAATCAAAAGGGACTGACCCAATGGTCAAATCTAGATTAGGGGATGCAAATTTGACCAATGGTTTCATTATTCACTATCTTTGTCAAAACATAAAAACGCTTGATTTGCAGCTTTATAAATAATTTGATTATCAGTGTAATGGGTACAGCTAACATATGGTGGTGGTTTCAGTCAAATACTTATCAACTTCAAATTGTGTTTTCTTTAAATCGTGGTCTGATATTTTCCTCTTTTCTTTTCTTAGTTTTGAAAACGGATTAAAAATCAAACTAGACAATCTAGGAGGCAAATATAATCAATATAAAATACATGAAGGCAAGACACACAGATACACAGGATTCAAAGAAACATCAAAAAGGTGCACTGCAGAAAGAGAGGGATAAAAAAAGAATGTGAATGCTTGAACGTCAAACAGTTCATACATACAACCATCACCACACCATTCTGGGGACCCTCATAATGGGGTCTCATCTGTCATTTAGTTACGGCAATAAAGCAATAACTAAACAATCACCACATGCTAAATTAGTGAAAACAATAAAAATTAAACATCTCATTGATAAAAATAATTGTGCACACAGAAACCTTTGTACTCATCACTAGCTAACTCACTCATTTTCTAAGACCCATTTTCTAGCCCAAACCGTGGAAAACAGGTGTGTCCCAATACTTTTGTCCATATAGTGTAGATCAGCAGAGGTCAATTAGATCTTCAGTGATCACGGAGTACAAATAGACAAATTTTTGGGAAGCAAGCAGGCAGATTTAGCGCTGCTATAAGATCTCAGTGCCCTGCTTTCATGTGAAAGAATATTCCACAAGTAGGTGGATTTTTTCATGGATGACAAGTACGTTCCTGTTATTGGCTCCCAGTTACATATAATATAAAATTATACACATATGATGGCTTTTGTTATTGGCTGATTACTGTACGTCCTTCATGTATCAGGATGTGCTTCTTTAAGCCTGCATGTATATAAAGGTAAACTGTGACACATCTTTTGCAAATGTGATGTTAATAAACATCTATTATTTGGGCTCTTGTATCCACACAGAAATAGTTGCCGTATGGATTTAAACTAATTTAAAAATACATCACTTGTCCTTAATGCAAATACAAAACCAATCTACGAAAAACAGTGTGTATTTAAACTAACTGATACTAGAGTTACCTAGTTAAGACAGCATGAGTGTTAAAATTGGCCTTGTGTATCTGGCCAAAAGTAGTGGGACATCTTCCAGCATCCTCTTCACAATATACTATTTTAAGATATTTGTTAAGACAGTTTGTTCTGCTCTAACAATAAGCATCCAGTGTCTTTAAAGTCATATTAGGTGTTAAGATGAAATAGACTAAAATTGACATGTTCAGCTCATTAAAAATATGCACAGAAAATTTTTGATTAGAATCATACTATGAGTAGTTTACTCAGAGGGTTGAAATCTTAAGTTTTTTTATATTTGGAAATGTATGTGTATTTAAAATTAGAGATGGTGTGGAACTCTCATAGCAAACATTATGACCATATTAGCTTGAAGACAACAGTTAATGACAAATTAAGTACATCAGTTATGGATTTTCTTTTGCAGGGTGTAATTCATCATTTCAAATGTTCAGCATGATAAAAAAAAAATGGGACACTTCCGAGATATAATAGTTTAAAATGCTTTTAAAGGCGTAAAAATGTAGTGCCACATTTGGCATATTAATGCAGTTTTTAAATTCTGTTAAAAAATGTAAAAAAAAATCAATACTAGAAATGTGGGGTCTTGTTGAGACCATGACGATTTGTCTAATATAAGTCCTTAATATTAAAACTAGTCTATTAAAACTGGTCTGTGTATTAAACCTAACTGATACTAGACTAACCTAGTTAAGAGTGTAAAACTGGTGCTGTGTAAGTTGATTGAACCCACAGTCTCTAATGTACTTATGTAATCTCACATTCCTACACAATGATGTTCTGAGGCAAAAATAAAAGCTTTTTAAATTAATTTAGATTGTGTCTTCATTGTAACTCCTATAGTGCCTATAGAGTGATCGATACTCTTGGAGAAGGTTGGTAAAAACTGCTTTGCTGTTTAAGAGGTTGATCACACCCTGAAAGTCTAAACATTCAGTGAGGTAGAATTATTTTTGTCACAACATATAAATGTAAAAGTTTTGGCGTTAATGATGCAGTAAGGCTGCAGTAAAGGTGTGTAGAGGGCCTCACTGTGATGGACTAAGTGACACAATCCAGTCCAAAGTTAAAAGACTGATCTCATGTTAGTTTCCTCCGTATTCATGGTGGACAAAACTGATTATAGTCGAACACTGTAACTGGTTACTGTTGAGGCGGTTGAAGCTTCACACAGACAGGAGTTACTGGTGTAATCCACTGATTCAGAGGTTATCGTAAGAAATAAGACAAGATGCAAAAGCACCTTTCTTCATTTCACGTTCAAACACTAAACCATGGATTACTAACATCTTCCAGCATTCTTCATATAGACTATCCGGTCCAAAGCAGTGGGACATCTTTCCGCACACTTCACAATACCAGTCACCTCGCTTACAATGGCCAAAAGTATTGGGACATGATCCAGTACACGCTTCACAAGACACTATCTGGCCAAAAGTAACGCAACACCTTCCAGCTCACTCTTTACAATGCAAGTTTCTTCACATACATTGGCCAAAAGTCTTGGGACGCCTTGACAAAGAATCATCTCATCACACTATGTTGGTGTACACTACTGATGACAATAAAGTAACCTTTTTTGTTTAAAATCTCCTCAACATTAAACATTTCAAGCCAGCTGCAGTACTGACTATTTGTAACAATACATTAGAGGTAAAAAATTTGTAGAACGCAAAAAACTTGACTGGTAGTTTCTGTAGGGCGACAAATGGGAGTAAATGAATACAATAGAAACATTTCAGCATAAACACTCCGCCTCCCCCCACAAAACAAATCTGAAATGTTATGGTATTACAGTATCAGATCATATTTAATAAAGCTTTACTTGTTTTGACTGGACTCCTCTGTTCTACTTCCCTTAAAATGAAAGAAACCTTACAGTGGCGTAATTATTAACCAAACAGAAAACACACTTGCTAAAGAGAGACTTGCTGTTTATTGTTTTTTAAAGCATTCAGTCAGAAGCACCCAGCAAATGATGAACAACGTAGTTAACCGTCATGTCCGTCAAAACAAAACAAAACAAAAAAATATACAAACCACTTAGCTAAACAATTACTGCCATTTTATGGGACACTGATGTTGCCTAATCTGGACCCATATGTTAGCTAGGCCTGTTGGTGTTACACAGAATTCTGTAAGCCTAGGGGGCGCCGTTTCACAGTTTTGTTGCTGAACGAACGTAGAGTCCTTTGCATGCAATAGACGTCTAAATGGCTGTATTGAAAACAACCTACCGAAAATAAACTTAAAATGCACAAGTTGCGAAGCAGGTATGTGTAAGCCTTGTGTCCGCAGGACAATATCAGACGGACCCAGAGCTTTGCGTTTTAAACGCTGGAAGAGTTTTATGTAAACTGCGAAATGCAAACCAGCGCCCCCAAGGGTCACAGAATTTGATCGGTGTAACACTGGTATATTTATGAAGTCCAGGTTCATTCAGATATTCGGAAACAGCCCTTTTCTCCTTCAGTTTCTTTCACAAAGCAGGATTTGTTTCAGTCAAGTAGATAAATAATAAGGAATTCCACAGACTTGGTTTCTGCATATAAAAATGTAAACAGGGGGGCATTTCAAATGGTTCGATGTAAAATGTTCCCCAAAAACAGAAATGTACAGAATTTTCCATAGTGATGATGGAAACCAGACATCTGGAGTATTTAATGGCTCCAAAAGCAACTAACTAAATTCATTATGAATATACCATCTGGTCACAAAACTGTTGATTGAATCAAAAAAATTGACTGAATTAAGATTTCGCTTTAAAACACAATTTTGAAAATCTAAATGATCTACAATAGCGTCTAAAGAAACTTTTTTTTTTTCCATCTATTTCAAATACAGCACTATCATTGATGGTATCAGAAGAACATGTACATTCACTGGTCATTTTAGATAGTAAATAAAATGGCTAGGCGTGATTTAAAAAAAAACGAACCATTTCACAAAAACCCCACTATGAATGAATGATCTCTCAAAAGACGGAATTATACAGAAATGGAGAAATCAGTGGAACCCCTCTTTAAGTCAAAAATAAAGTTTAAAGTTTATAAAACAGGTATAGAACAAGGACATTCCTATTGTATTCTCAAATTAGGCTTAATTATGAAGCTAACTTAAGCCCAAAGTCAAGACTGCACTTTATATCTCCCATTGGACAGACTTGAGTTTGATCTTAAGCTGTCTGGCTCATTCTGAAATCCTGCTTTATGAAACCCTGACAACAAGAACGGACTTGTTCTCACAAAGCAAGACTGCAAAATGAAATATTTCGGGTCTCATTTCATGGTAACTGAGCAATAAAAGCAACAAAAGATAGGACTAATGACAAAGACGAGATTGTTTAATGCACATGTCTAATCCACAATGCACATTACAAACAAACATTAAGCAACTGCAGTATAAATGAAAACTGACATTACAAAAAAAGTTTCTCTAAAACATTAAACGTCAATGAGATCCCCACCCCCCCATTCGTCTTTGCCACACTTAGAAAACAAAGTTCGTTGGCTGCGGAAAACCTATAAAGTATCTTCACAGGCGTTTTACCAGTCTCTATGGTGCTGTACTCCTGAGGCAGCCATCCTCCACTAGCACTGACTTACAAACAGTTTCAGTGTTGTCGAACAGCAGGCGGTGATATGAGTTAGACACAGCAAAGTCTGATCCTAGGTCAGTTTTCATGCTCTTTACTCACTGGGGTGTCTCAAGAGACACACACTTCAGCCGGGGCGCTGGGCACAGGCGCCTGGTCCGCCTTCTCCTGCCCAGCGGACATTTTCTTTTTAAAGAGACGGACACTGAGCTGTAGCAGCTCCTGTTCCACCACTGGGGCGCTGGTGTAGATCTGCTTAGTCGTCCCCTGCATCAAGTGACAAGAAGTCATAAAAAATATGAACTAAAGGCAACAAAACTCACCAGCACTTGAAAAACATAATTAAAAGGAACCTTTCATGAAAAACAGTATCAGTTACAATCATCATGCTAAACAGCTCCCACAAGGTTTCAGTTGCATTTTTAAGGTATTTATTCCTTTAATTGAACTTTTTCAGCTACCTGTAATCCTGCATTACTGTTGTCACTTTTTTTAATGGGTAAATTGCTGTAATGCATGTTTCCTCTATAAGTCTTCTCACTCTATTAGTGCTGGGTGAAGAGGGGGGGGGCGGTGTTTTTTCATAAGAAACGCTCAAGACATTTAATTATAACACCTAAATGCTAAAAATACGGATTTGGTAATTCAACTTTTCTACTTTTAATTATTAAGTAATCTAATGTAAATTAATGTTCAGTGCTATTATGATTCATTCATGTCTGTGTTATTGTATAAGTTCTATTTATTTTGCTTTTATTCATACATTTATTTAAAACTGAAATTAAAAAATGAAGGATCGTGAGAGACAAGCAGTGGAAGCAGAAACAGATAAATTGTAAGTTTATTTCTGTGTGTAAATGTGGTTTGTATCATTTTAAGAGAAGTAAATGGAACAAAAGGTTCACTTTATAGCTCACAACTGATTCAAATCATCAAGATTTCACAAGCTCAATAAAGCCTGTTGTAGCAGAAAAATAGGTAACCATGGGGCTGCAGCTCTCTAGGACAAGATACTCCTGTTGGTAGTGCTGTATTACCATTATAGACCAGCTGTTTTTGGCCAGATGTTTCACAATAAAAATATTGGCAAAAAAATAATAAAATCATATTACTGCCAAACCATTATCCTAATTATCCTATCATGACTTTGGAGACTTCTTCATTGTGGCTCCGCAATCAGACTATACAGTCTGAGGTGGAGTTTGTAAGAATTACCTTGTCGTTTTTGAGAAGCTGCCTGCGAATGGCGATATCTCGGCGGGCGCACAGAGCCTTACAGCACGGCCCCAGGTTCCTCAGCACATTCGCCCTCTCCGTCCTTCTGTTGAGGGCGGCCATGTTTAGTGCTCCTAGGTCATGCTCGAACAACTTCTCTGCGTCTAAGGCGAAGAAACAGGGCGACATTTTATTCTTCAGACAATTTCAGAACGACACGAAATACATGAAAAAAAAGCTCCTGTATTATTAAAAACAAAAGAAGTCCTTTCATTTGTTGTTTTCTTATTCCAATAGTAATTAAGGAATTCATTTAATTCTACATGACCTAACCAGTTATAAGAACTGATGTAGGTACCCCCAACATAACAACAAAACATCTTATTAGATTGAAACTGTGGATTACAATTGAATCTCTTCCTCAAATTCCAAAATTAATCCCACATTTTTCCTCCTAAAATTAATCCCACTTTGGATATTTGTCCCCCCCAAAATACCACCTTTTTAAACCACATTTATTGAACTGTAACACTGACTTTCCCTACTGAGTCTTACTAATTACTAACACTAATATTATTAATACACAATTACAAAAAAACAAAAAACAAAGAATTAAAATGAACTGTACAAATTGTAACCCACATGTTTTATAAACAATATAAATTACATTTCATAAAATCAAGAATACAGTGTATTCATGCCTACATTTACTTAATTGGTAGGTAACTTAGGATCTATTAACTTATTTGCTAAGTAAAACAGGATCCATCATCATTATTATGATGAAGTCTTAAGTGATGTTCCCTCACCTTTTGTGTCCTCCAGCTCTTTGGCGCAGACCTCTTTAACCCGTGAAAGAAGCTGGGGTCCAGCAAGGCGTCGGGAGACCCCCGCCCGCAGGAGGACGGCGCCCGGCGTGAACCTGAGCAGTGCCGCCCCCGGAGCACGTGGCTCCTGCTTCTGCTTCGGCATCAAACTGGACCAATCCACATCGATCACATCCAGCGGCCCTGAAACACAAGGAGGGAGAGCAGAGTCGGTTACAACAGTCCAAGAATCTGTTTACATCTGGTCACTTCGTGTGACTAATATCTGAATTTTATTCTGATAAGATTTTAGCCACACGTGTTTACACTTGGTAGTCAAACGCATCTCCAATCTCCATCTCCTGTAAACGGAGCACGTGGAAATTAATTCACAGCAATTATGATTTTAAATATTGTGTAGGACTTAAGACCTCCATATGTGGTGGTCTTCTTAAAGAGAACAGGACTAGAAATGATCAGAGGTACGTTCTCAATAACCCGTATACAACATCTTTGATTAAAACGCAGACTGTGAGCATACAGTTGAGGCCAAAATTATTAGCCTCCTTTATGAAATTAGACAACACTCTTGATTTCTCCATGAAAATGACCATTAACAACAAGTGTTTGTTATTCTGGAAACAAATACACTATAAAAAACAATGTCCGCTAAGTTTAATTAGGATATTTTATTGATACACCGAGTTGAAACAAGAAAGCGCAAAAATGAGACATGCAAAATTATTAGCCCCCTGGCCATTAACAGTCAATAGTGTACCCGTTCTAAGCCACAACTGACAACAATCTCTTAGAGTAGCTCTTTCCTAGGTTGGCACAGGTCTCCTGAGGGATTTTGGCCCAATTCCTCCATTGCAAATTGTTCTAGCTGGTCCAAATTGCTCTGTGCAGGCACTCAAGGATCTTTGTTTTGGTATCTTTGAGGAACTGTTGGACTAATTTCAATGTATGCTTTGTCTTGTTGGAAAAGTCATTGTCTTGTTGGAAGACCCAACGACGAGCTAAGTCTAGACTACGAGCAGATTTCTGTATATTCTCCCTCAAAATGTCAATATAATTGTTTTTTCATACAACCAAACAAGGCTTCCTGTGCCTGAGGCTGCAAAACAGCCCCACAGCATGATGCTCCCACCACCATGTTTAACTGTGGGAACTGTGTTCCTAGGGTTGAAGGCCTCTCCCTTTCTTCGCCAAACATAAGTAACATCCATGTGCCCAAACAGTTCCAGTTTAGTCTCATCAGACCAAAGCACAGACTTCCAAAACTCATCTTTACTTTTCAAATGTTCACGAGCAAACCTCAGTTGGGCTATATGTGCCGCTCTTTGAGTAAAGGGGTTCTTCTGGGACAATAGCCCTGAAGCCCACCACGATAAAGAGCCCTCACAACCGTGTTCCTTGAAACATCAACTTCAGAAGAGGCCAGGTCAGCAACAATGATCTTGCCAGATGTCCGGGGCTCCTTGCTGACATCTCTGACTATTTTCCTCTCCAGAGTTCTTGAAATCTTGCGCTTACGGGCACGGCCAGGTTTGTTTCTTACAGAATTTGTCTCCTTGTACTTGGCAATGATGCAACGTCCTGCAGTTCTAGACACTGTGAATCGCTTGGAAATGGCAGTGTAGCCTCCCCCCATACCATGAGCCTCTATCTTCTTTCTCCAGACTGATTTCCTTTGTCTTTGGCATTGTATCAGTAGTCCCTCTCATGTGTTCAAGTGCCCTGTTCCTTGGAGTCTTTTTATGCTTACTGAATGTTGTTAGGAAGCTAATTGACTGCAGGTGTTGTTAGGAAGCCAATTGACTGCACAGGTGTGGTTTCAAAGCTGAATGGTTAATTACTGGAGGTGTGTTTTGAAAGCAAACATTCACATTGGGCTAATATTTTTGGCCATGCCATTTTTACTATATTTGATATAAAAAATAAAAAAAACCAACATTTTTTATATTACAAAATGTACCAAAAGCTACTAAATAGTACTGGTGAATGTTGGATTATATCAAGTTTCATCAATGTTGCAAACATTGGGAAGAAGTTTAGGAAAATGTTCCATAATTCCTGGGGGGCTAAGAATTTTGTCCTCAACTGTACTTGGTACGGACAAAGTGAGTTTAGTATTAGATCCAGTAAGATGTGCTGCGTGTGTACCTGAGATCTTATCCTCATCCTGCTGCTCATCTCTTTTCTGGCTGTCAGCCAGGATCTCATCCAACTCGTCATCGCTGATGGGCTCGTACTCCTCCCCACCCGATGCAGACTGCGCATCCTCTCCCTTCCCATCATCCTCTTCTGACACAAACAAGTACATAAACACAGACAAGTTTAGTGACAAAGTCCAGGCAACCTTTGAATTCAGCCCCTAGATTATTTACTATGGTCAATTTATTTTACATGTATTATTAAAATGCTTATTCATGATACTTTATAAATGGCCTGAAACACTATCATACAGCATCACTGAATTATTTTCATTGTAAGCTGCATGAAACGTTGGGATACTGCACAATCTGGCAACACTGCACAGGTTGCTGTGCTGTTTGAGCACACATGAAGACTAATTGAGAGAAATCTGCTATCGACATGAACGCGGAGTGTTTAAGGATTTTAGACACAAAAAACCCCCACTAAAAACTAAAAAACACTAAAAGTTCAACTCAGCAATATCGAGCAAATAGCCAGTAAGCCCTCATTTATTCTTAAGAATACACACAACCAAAAACAGGCCGGCTGGATCTGGAAAAGGAAATTTATCCAGACTGCACGGGTTAAAACCAACAAGACCGGACCGGTCTTAAAAACCATTCAAACACACTGGTGTGGAAAGCTGAGAAACTAGCACTTGGTTTGAGAAACATCCGTTTCTACATGGAAGCGCACAGATTCACAAAAATAAATGTGTTTTAATGGATTTTTTGTTTCTGAATATTTTAATCAAATTCATAAAATATGTTCGTGAGCACGTTTTTTGTTTCATTTCCTTTTTTTTACTTTCTACTTACTGGGATTAATCAAAATTCCTGCGTTACTGGCCTTGTTTATATTTTCTAGCCAATTTAGCTTCATTCAAGCCATTCATTAAGGTCTGATCATGTCATGATCATATCCAGACTTAAATGTTTCTCTCACCATCAAGGCTGTCCACCTTCTCTGTCTCGCACAGCTCCGTCTGTGTGTGTGGGTCATCAGTGGTGCTGGGTTTGTCCATGTCAATGAGGGCCTCTCTGGGCAGCAGTGGTTCATAGTCTCCCCGCTCGATTCTCATCTCCACTCGGCTCTTGGGGTCCCCTAGTGGCGGGAAGTCGAATGGCAGCATTCGTTCACGTTCTCCTCGTTCCCTTTCTCTTTCCCGGTCTCTGTCTCGTTCCCGCTCAAGTCGGTCATGTGTTAGCAGCCCCTCAGCAAGCAGCCTCTCTCTTTCGCGCATCTCTCTCAGGTCTCGCTCTCTGATTGGCTCACGGTTGCCACGGAGAAGGAGGGGCTCTCGTCCACGGCCACCCCATTCGCGCGGCTCCGGCTCCCAGTCTCGCTGCTGTCCTGGCGGGGGCTGATTCTGCTGCTGCCGGTGGTCCTTCCTATCCCGCTCAAACTGGTCTCGCTCCCGTTCACGGCTGTCATAGGATCCAGCGCGGGAACGAGCCTGACGCTCTGACTCAGGTGAGCTGCGCCGTGAGCTGTGGCTGCGTGAGTCTTGTCGGTCTGCACAGCAACAAAAAAATACATTTCAACAAACATACAGTAACAATTCATGAGAGTACTCTAAAAAGCCTGGACAATGAAGAAGAAATACCACCACCACAAAAAAAGAAATTAAAAAAAACCTTTCCATATCAATGAGGTATTTTTTTCCATATCAATGATGTGTTTTTAATATAATGATTCTGCTGTCCTGTTTCTCAGTTCAGTATTTGCAGCACATGGCTTGAACTTTAAACCACTAGTACTTCAGTACACCAGGTGTTGACGTGCACCTTTTACTTTCTGGATGGAAAGAAGGAACTTATCTAGCCATTCACTAGCAACAGCACACACTACCACGAAAGTCAGCAGAGCAAGTTGGAAAGTTATTTTTACACACACAGGCCTATTCTTTAATATAAGTTGTTCTATGATCTCAAATATGACACAAATTGCATGCTAATAAGTACAGAAAAAAATTATCAATAGCATATGAAATGGAAAACTATATTGTGTTTTTGGAAAAAAATAATCGTAAAATTAGTGGGGTAAAACAAAGGAAAATTTAGTTGTGGGAATGGTCTGACAAAGTCGTCTTTTCAAATTGGCATTGCTAGGTAATTTCCTGCACTTACCTGAAGAGGTGCTGCGACTGGGCTCTCCTCTCCTTAGTTGGTCAATCCTCGACTTCCGCTCTCCTGCAATCGTTTCATTCGCCACCACTGCTCTCTCCCTCTCTCGTTCCCTTTCTCTCTCCCTGTCCCGCTCCCTCTCTCTGTCATGATCGCGGGAGTTGCCTCCGTGCATGCGTCCCCTCCGTGAGCGTCCTCCCTGCTGGCCTTCATCTGCACGGTGGGTGGAGTCGCTGGAGGGCGACCGGAGCCTGCGAGAGGACGCTCGGCTCTGGTTGCTGCCCATGCTGCCGCTGCGCTGTTGCTGCGGCTGCTGCTGGGCATCTGGTGGCTTACGCAGCATGTGCTGTGGTAGAAGAGGCTGCAGGGGTAAAGCCTGCATCAGCATGGGCGGGTCTGGCAGCAAGGGGGCAATGTTTCTGCCACGTCTAAGTAGTGGCTCAGAGGGGAGCAGCCGCTCCGGAAGTCGCTCACCTGTAGGGAAGGGCATCATTAGGCTTTTTTTTTTTCTTCTCAATTCAGTGTATCCTGAATTGAAAAAAACATTGTGTATCTTGAAATTCACCACAATTCGATTATCATTTCTGTCATTCCTTGCTAACTGCCTCCGATGCAATAATCATACTAATGGTGCAACACTCTTCTCAGTTACACTGTTGTGGTGTCTATTTATTGTGCTGCCTGTACTGTATTGTCGCACTCTGTTGAATGTTGTTATATGTTGCCCTGTGGTCAATGGAGAATCTTATCGCACTATGTACACGGACACTGCTGCCGATGACGATAAAGTAACCTACTTTTTAAATAAACTATTTTAGTATAGTCACAAGCCATTGACGTTGCAACACTGCATTAAGTTACTACAGAAATGTTTACACTAAAACAACTTAGTGATCATTTTTATAAACCCTCCAAACACACCTAAATAAACCTTTCAAACCACAATTTAAATCCAAGCACTGAGGGGACTTACCTGGAAGCAAAGCAGAAGAGGCATCAGCCCGCTCTGGAACATCCTCGTCAGACCAGTCGCTGAAGTTTGTGTCCATTTTGAGGGGTGGCACTGCTGCAGAACGTGCAGCCATGAGCGCTCTTTGCGAGGGGAGGTCCTCTTTGTTGATTGGTGGAGGTGTGCGAGGGCCACGGCGTCTCTTGCTGACCGGGTGCTGGGCGGCCTGCTCGTCCTCAGAGACGTCTGACTCAGCACCCCGCGAACGCTTGCGCTTTCGGTCTAGAGCTTTCTTCTTGCCTGTCTTACGGGGAGACATAAGCGGCCGGGGGGCTTCAGAAGGAGCAGACGAGGATGAAGGTGGAGGCGGCTCAGGGTTAAAACGATCTCCAGGTCCACTGACAGTGACTTCCTCTTCTTTCCTGTTCTTTTTCAGGTTCTTTTTCTGAGACTTTGTCTTCTTTTTGACTTCCTCATGGACAGCTGAAGAAGAGTCTCTCCCTTCCGGGCCTGGAGCGGGTAGAGGTGGCGTGGCAACATCTCTTTGATCTTTCCCCCTCCGAGTTTCAGTGGCCGATGTGATAGTAGAAGTCTCCGGCGCATGATCTCCGCGACGCTCAGTCCCTCTCGCACGTGATTCTGTCTCCTCGTGCCGAGTGCGATTATCTTTCTTGTCACCACGACGGTCATCGTCCCTCCAACGCGCAGCAGACTTATCTTCAGTGGTTACGCGAGGTGGGGACCGACTTGTTTCCTGAGGGCGCACCACCTGACTCAGCAGTCTGTGTTTATCACCTGTGCCTAAAGATAGAGGGTTGTTATTGTTTTTATTATTAATAATAAGAACTTATATAATAAAAACTGTTATTATTTGTTTTCATTATTAATAATAAAAAAATACAAAATTGTAGCACATAATACAAAATTGTAGCACACTTACTATAGTGTGCTTTAGACAAATACTTATTCACCTTTTCAAATTGTATTATTCCTACCACAGTATGGTAGACACCACATTCTTCTGTAATGCAAAAAAATCACTGATAATCTAAGGCAGGGGTGTCAAACTCCAGTCCTGGAGGGTCGGTGTCCAGCACAGTTTGATGTTTCTCCTCCTCAAACACATTCACTAAACCTGACAATTAACTGGCGAAGTGAACCAGGTGTTTCTGAGCAGGGAAATCACCAAAACATGCTGGACCACGCCCTCCACTGATCCAAGGTAAAACAATGAAGAAAATACCTTTCTCCTCAGCACTGTTGTAGCCATCACTGTCCGCGGGGCTGGTTTCCCGTGCTTTTTTTGGAGAGGGCCGTGGGCTGGGACTGTTCTCCACACGGTGCCTTTTGCGTCCACTAACACAGAGAAAGATCAGGAGTGTTACTATTACTATAATCATTTATGAAACCATAATCAGAGTGGTGCTAAATTGACTTAAGGCAAAGATTTTTAAGCCCAGTCTTTGAGTGCGAGCGTGACGGGTGAATAACCAAACTGTAACAGTGAATGAAAGCCTGTAGGGTCCCTTTTAAAATTAATAGTTACAAAGGATTCACTGAATAAATCAGAGCACATACTGTCGAACAAATCTAAAGTGAATAAACTATTTAACAAAGTTCATGCACTGATGCACATTGGCGGAGCACGCAGACCCAAGCTTTCCTGACAAAGACCAGTTTATATACATTTCCAAAATTAGTCACAAGCTAAACGAACCATGAGCTAAACGAACAGCAAGATCGAGGAGGAGAACAACCAGAACAGTGGAAACATACAGGAACATGTTTCAAAAAACAATAAATGAGAGGAAAACATAGAGAACACTTAGAACAGAGAGAAGAACAATCTGAAACACAATGAATGAGGGACAATCAGTCTAGAACTGTGAAAAAAAGTCAGAAACAGTGAAAAGTAAGAATGTGAACATCATTCTGAATGAAAGAACAACATTCTGGAACAGATACGGCACACCAACCTAATGCTGTTTGTTTTCTGTAGGCATACAGGAACCGTGCTGTACCTTAACCATACTGCAGTGGCTGCAGTTTTGTTATTGTGGTCTTGGTTTTTTTAATAGCATTGTTTGAGTTTTATTTATTTATTCTCAGAATTGTTTATCTGCATGATGAAAACCAAAGACAGCTGACTTGATAGCAGCTGGATGTCCTGAAATTTATCTTCAGCCCAAACGGATAGTAGAACTTGACTGTTTCCTCAAATTGTAAGTCACTTTGGATAAAAGGGTCTGCCAAATGAATGTAAGGTAATGTAATTAATGTAGTGCTTGTACTTCTTCAACTTCCTAGTTGTTAGTTTTGTTCTCCAATGTTATTTTTTTGGTTTGTTAATTTTGTTCTCCAATGTTATTTTTTGTGCTCATTTTCCAAACCCATCTGTTGTCTTGACAACATTTTCACCAATCAAAAAGCAGTGATGCAGTCAGCTTAGCTCCATCACTGCCTTATGTTAACGGTACAGCATGGTTCCTTGAGCCAGTAAAAAAAAGAGTCAGATGTTTGATGCCGAATATTAGGTCAACCTGCTCTGGATTTTTCTTATATATACTCACCCATCTCGTCCCAAGCGCTCATCTCGCGACTCCTCTCTCCTGTCCCTCCTCTCCTCCCTGCATTTCTCTCTCTCTTCCCACTCCCTCTGCCTCTCCCGCTCTCTCTGCTCCCTCTCCCGCTCCCTCTCCCTCTCTTTTCTCTCCCGTTCCCTCTCTCTTTCACGCTCTTCCCTCTCCCTCTCCCTCTCTCGCTCCCGTTCCCTCTCTCGCTCTCTTTCTCTTTCCTCCCTCTCCCGTTCCCGCTCTCTCTCCCTCTCTCTTTCTTCCCTCTCCCTCTCCCGTTCTCGCTCACGCTCTCTCTCGCGCTCTCTCTCCCTGACCCGTTCACGCTCTCTCTCTGCCTCTCGCTCCCTCTCTTTCTCTCGTTCCCGCTCCCTCTCTCTGTCCCGCTCCCGCTCTCTTTCTCGCTCTCGGCCACGCTCCTCTCTTCTGTCCGCCTCCCCTCGTTCGTTCCGGCGCTCCTCTCTCCTGTCTTCTCGCTCCATTTCATCGCTGCGGCCCTGGTGGCGGTTAGGAGAGGACACTCTCTGATCTGATGGGCACAGAGGCACGTTCACATGTTTCTGATTTACAAAACACACTGTATAATAAGACAGTTGTTTTCTTGAGAGCTACACTGTAAATAATTTGATTAATGTAAATGCTCTCCTAACCTCTTTCCCTGTTGTCACGCCGCTCTCTGTCGGCATGACTCCCTCGGCGGTCATAAGAAGAGTCTCTGGCCTGCTCTCCACGCTGTCTGTCGTTGTCATAGCGATCTCGCTCTGTCCCTCTCTCCACGTTTCTCTCAGAGCTCCTCTCTCTCAACCCGCTCCCACGGGACTCCCAGCTCTCATGGCCACCGCTACCACCACTCTCTCCCTGCGAAGCACGGGACCCCCGAGACGAACCTGGCCAGCAAAAATGTGTTTCGAATCATATTCCAACCATAAACCTATGTAGGACCACACCCTTAAACTATAAATGTTTTAAAAGAGAGGGTCTTGTCACTTCTTGTATAATAGTTATAACACTTCAGCTTATTGTTAGAGTGTAGGATTAGGACACTATAATGTGTAAATGTTTGTTTCAAATATTGCACACATGCCAATTTAATAGGGACACCTATCTACATAAACTCTGTCACGCAGAGAAACAAATTAATGAAAAAATATATACGTTTCAAGAGATTTTCACCTCAATTTTGAGAGACTAAGCAAAGTGCACTATTGAGATTAGTTTACGCTGAATTTATTTCCTCACTTTTGTCAGTGGCATCTGGCGCTCTTCCCCTCCCTCTTCCTGTCCTTTGCTCGTTCCTGTTCTCCCCTCTGCTCTCAGTCCTCCCCTCCTCTCTGCCATGTCCTCTTCCGTAACTCCTCTCTTCTTGTGTAGATGTTTCTTCCTTTCTGTGGGAGTCGTTCCTCTCTCTTTCTCTATCCCTCTCTCTTTCACGTTCCCTCTCTCGTTCCCGGTCTCTCTCTCGCCTCTCCAGTGACTCTCGGCTGGATCGGTCTCTGGACTCCCGCGTCTCCTTAGTGTCGCCCTGGTTACGGTGTTGACGGTCATCTCGCGTGTCTCGGCGGTCGCGTTCTGTGCGGCGGTCCCGGCTCTCTCTGGTCTCACGGTCATCTCGCGAGGTGCTCTGATCAGCCTCATAATCGCGATCGACACGACCACTATCCTTCTCCCTCTTACCACGACTCTCTGGACATGAGAGAGAGAGAGAGAGAGAGAGAGAGAGAGAGAGAGAGAGAGAGAGAGAGAGAGAGAGACGGAGCAATCAATAACATGATGATGCCATTTCTTTAGGACTCAGGTAAAAGAATGAAAGAGTGTATATTAATAATAGCATACAGTTGCATAAAAAGTTTGAACATCCCCTGTTCAAATGACTTTCATTTCAAGAACTAACAAAATACGTTATCACGTCTGCAGTATCCCTGCCAGGCACATTTTAGTGTAACTCTGCTCCAACACACCCATTCCAGCTTGTAAAAGGGCCAGGTAACTTCTGCAGTGTGATATATACATATGCTATAATGATTTTAAAACAGCAGTGTTCCTGTTAAGCAGTTTGTTTTTAAATCATACATTGCGTACTATAGTCACGTCTAGACTGTAACTCTGTTACATCAGATTTCATCAGTATCAACAAGCACTGTTATTTTTAAACTGCTTATGTTCTAAGGGTGTTGGAAGGTTTTTCTGGTGCCAATCAGGATTAGGTCCAACATATTATCGGCTACTCCTTGCTGCACCCTCTGCCCCACACAAACTAAATTCTCCTACTAGTATCGGAAACATATTTTTGGAAAACAGCTTTTTAAGTTTCCTATTTACTAGTTCTGTAAATGGCCTCTGGTGGCATGTGCTATGCACTACAATACAACCAACTTAATACAATACGCAGAGGGTCTATATATTTGATGATTTTGTAAAATATAACCTATGGAATTTCTGGAATAAATATGATGTATGCATCAGTCTACTCCTTCCTACCATCTCTGCGTTCGTGGCGTCGATCCTGGGCAGGGCTCCTCTCCCTCTCGCTCCGCCCCCTCTCCCTCTCCCGGCCCTGCGAGTGGTGTCGGGAGGCAGGACTGGAACGGCCACGGCCAGCGGGCGATGCCTCCCTGTGGGGAGTGGGGGGTGAATGGGACCGTGAATGGCGTGAGGTCTGAGTGACCGGAGGCGAGGAAGAGGAGGGAGGAAGGTGGTCACGCTGATAGACCGGGGAGGGCGACCCACGGCGACGGTGGGGGGAGGGGCTGTGGCGCAGGTGAGAGGATCCAGAGTGGGAAGAAGGGGAGTGGTGAGCACGCAATGCAGGGGAGGGGCTGCGGTGATGGCGGGATGGAGTACGGGACCTAAGATAAGAAAAAATTTTGCCAAAATTAATATGCCAACATTAATATGCCAAAATTTTGTTAAGCCAGGAGGGGGTATGACTGAATTTTTGTCAAACAATTCAAGAAAAATTGCACAAATACATTGTTTTGTTATTCTTGGAAGTGAAAGTTAAGATATGTTAAAGTCCATTGTAATTAAATATAAATACATAGTAATAATGAATACATTAAAAACTATATCATAAAAAATTTACAAAATTGCCTTCAGACCATATTGAGTGTTTAAACAAAAGTGCAAAGTAACAAATAGCTGACTGACCGATTCTTGGATAGCTTCCATAAATATATTATTTTCACAAGTTTAAGTTCTCATTTGCAAGTCTTGGAAAAACACAATACACTTAATGTGTCTAATTTCTTATCACCAAGTTTAGTTGTACTGATCAACGCTGTTCTAATTCATTTCCAGTGAAGAAGGGCTAGATTTATTGTGATCTTGAATTTTAGTATATCAAGCTTTTACTGATTATTTGAGCGTACGCTCACCTTTGGGGTGAAGCTTGTTTTTGGGTGGCAGGTTTGGGGGACGATGACTTTCTTCTCGGCGGGGGAGAAATCTCTCTAGAAGGTGAGGACACACTCCCAGAACGCTCCTCTGATGTGACAGACCGCTTAGCCTTGTGGGAACTGTCAGAACGGTGCCTGCAATAAACAGCCGGGTTAAAAGTCGCTTAACATAAACCCATAGCAACAATAATCTGCTACTATGAAGTATATATTTCATTCAAATTTTAATTTATTCATGTCGATCATGTGGTGATGAAGCACACAGCAGAGGTGCTGTACCTGCGTTTCTCCTTCTTCTCTTTGTGTTTTTCAGTGTCTCTGCCCCGCTCCTTGCCCTCTTTCTGTTTGTCTTCACTCTTCTCCTTATTCTTGTGCTTGCCCTTGTGTTTTTTGCCTCCCACAGGCAGTTCTAAGGGCACAGGTGGTGGTGGGCTGGGTGTCCGAGGTCCTTTCTTCTTACTGTGTCCAGTCTTGGATGACCTGATCAAAGAACAGGGTGTCATTTTAGTTCTTTCTAAAATTTTATTTTCTGAACTTTATGACAAAACAATAATGTGCCTTTCACAGTCTGCAGTTCAGGTATGCAAAACCTGTATGAGGTCCCTGACTTTAACTCTCCACTATTGAAACTACGGTTACAATCCCCTGTGCCACTGCTGCAGGTTGACTGCCACACCCAGGGAAGTGTATGAGTGGGAGCACACCTAATCTCCCCTCTCTTTCTCTCATTTACTTTTGTATCACTCGCACATATTCATTCTGCTACGCTTTGGCCCTTAGGTTTTAAATAACACTATTATAAGGGTTATTGTATTTACAGAATAATGCATAAATGTATGATATCTTCAAATAACTAAAAAATATATAGTGTCAAGAGTTCAAGGGGTCAACACATTAAGTTCATCAGCTAATACAGAACTTTTTTTTTTTTTTAAGTTAATAGAATCTGTTTCTAAGAAATTGTGTGGACAGAGGTGGGAGTAGGTCACATTAGAAGCTAAGAAAACCTCCTCACCTGCTCTCAGGTTCCTCTGGTCGGCTCTGCTCTACTACAGGAGAGGAGATGACTGAGGACGAAGAGGAAGACTTCTTCTCTTTTTTGACGGTGATGTTGCTTTTTGCAGCAGCCTTGCGTTTGGGGGAGCCTCCTGATTTGCGTGATGAGGGCGAGCCCTTGGAGCTGGAGCACTCCGGAGACCCCTGAACAGAAGGCAAGGTTATATTACTAAACTTTTTGATACTACTGGATCCTTGAACAATACTTAAAGTATAGTGCCCCCTTATGAACACACCACACCACACAATGTGAACAATGTGAAATTCTTTCTCTGCATTTAACCCATTCACCAAGTGAAGCATTGGGCTGCCACCAACCAGGGGTGCCCAGGGATCAGTGCGGGGACGGTACTTGCTCAAGAGAACCTCAGTGGTGCCACTAGCAGTCCTGGGATTCAAACCCACAACCGTCTGATTGCAGGGGCAACTCCCTGACCACTAGGCCACCAGCTGCCTAGGAAAGTAGCAATTCAAAACTAGAATTATTTCTCAACAGATCTAACGTCTGAGATGACATACCCGCTCTTTGGAAGTGCTGCTGGTCCTGGCCTTGGTTATAGATTCCTATGCCAAGAATACGTATTGTTAATTAAAAGTAGGTCCGTTTAATTTCTATTAAATATATATTTCATCTTCAGGTTTGACAAACCAGGGTTTAGTGATGGAGAACTGTACCTCTTTCTTGATAATGATCTCTTCTCTTTTGTCCATGTTCTCCTGCTCAAGCTTCATCAGCTCACGCTGTATCTTCTGCCTCTTCATCTCGAGGGATAACTCGTAGTCGTAGTCTCCGTTATCTGAGTCTGGGCGAAAGGTGGGGTGTTATTCAAAAGAGTTATGTTGAATTAAATCTGATCGTAAAATAACACATTTGACCAGATCAGATTCCTTATTCATAAGTTTTATTCTCATATCTACTCATTTCTCGAGCATAAATTTGAGCAAATCGTCAAATTTGGGATTGAGATTGATGATATCACTGTCATGGAATATATAAATGGAACTTGCAGACTCTGATCTTCATTTGCTCAGTAGTTCTTTAGTTTGAGAACATAAAGAGTGAACTTTAAAAAAAAAAGTTATTTTAGGATTAGACATGCAAACAAAGCAGTGTTCCTTTTTTAATCACCACGGCAAACCAGGGCAAACACAATCACACACAGTTGATTTACAGACACAGAGACCAGTGAAAAGACCAAATTATCTTTCACTTAGTGCAATGGGTTGGGAGTTGATTTAATTTCATACAATAATGTAGCTAGGGTTAGGTGAAATATCTATTCTGGTGTACTGTGTTGTTAATTACCATACTGTTCAGTTTAAGCGTCACAGATATTTGATAGCTAATGAACTTTACATCATACTGATTTTTATATAAACCATGCAGATTTAAGTTTGGCTCTGGTGGTGAATGATAGAACTCTGACCTTCGCGATTGGCTTCCCACTCTGCGGCTTCCTCTTCGCTGGCTGGCGTTCGTTCTTTAGTGATTTTAATATCCTCCTTCTCTCTGTGTCTGCCTCGGGATGAGTCTCTTTGCTGTTCACACACACATTATTACACCTTATTATTGAGCAACACACACCAAGACAGATTCTCTTTTGGAGAGACTACATTATTTGGCTTAAACCAGGGTTCTTTAATGCCAGACCTGGAGGACCTGTGTCCAGTTTGGCAATTTTCCAGCTTAAACACACGACCTATAACCTGTTATTTAACAGCTGAGTCAAACCTGGTGTGTTTATGCAGAAAAATCACCCGCTCTGGACACTGGCCCTCCAACAGCAAATCCGAACCCCCCAACTCAAAAAACAAAACAAAAAACAAAAAAACATACGTTTATGCGTAAAGAAGAGTAAAGTGACCATTTGTGATACGTGAACACACCACAGCACACAGTGTGAACAGCACCAAATTCTTCTCTGTATTTAACCCATTCACCAAGTGAATCAGTGGGCAGCCACAAACACAGCACCCGGGGAGCAGTGTGTTGGGACGGTACCTTACTCAAGGGAACCTCAGTGGTGCCACAAGCAGTCCTTGGATTCAAACCAAGTCTGGTGGGTTAAAGACCACAAAGTAGCAATCACACTCCTTGAGCAAGAGACTTAACCTCAGGGTCTCCAGGGGGACTGTCCCTGTAACTAATGACTAATCACTAACTAATGTGGGTGGTGGTGGCCTAGAGGGTAGGATACTTGCCTCTAGACCAAGAGGTTGTGGGTTCGAATCCTACCTTCAGCAGAACACCACTGGGTCCCTGAGCAAGATCCCTTAACCCTGAATTGCTCCAGGGAGACTGTACCCTGTAGTTAGAGAACGGAAGTCGCTTTGGATAAAAGCGTCTTCTAAATGACGTAAACGTTAATGTAATGATTGCAAGTCGCTTTACACTTCTTTACCCACAACCTTCTGATCACAGGGAAAACTCCCTAGTGTATACAGTTTTAATGGGAGATGTGTAATAGTAACTGGTCTTACTCTGGCTGTGGGTGAAGTAGGTTCGTCTGGCTCTCTTTTCTGAGTGTCTGTTTCTACATCCTGTCTCTTATTTTTCATTCTCTCCCGAAGATCCCCGGTGGGTCTCTCGGCTGACCTATAAACACACACAGACAAGCATAAATACCCAATGCACTGGTCATTTCCATTAGGGTCATATCAAATCAGTATCAGCCTCACCTGTTGAACGTTCCAGAAAAACCTTTGCCTCTAGATGGGGTTCCATGAGTGTAGCGACAAGTGTTGCCGTAGCTGCAATTTCCTGTCTTTAACCAATTTCTACAGTGGGTCTGCTGGAAAGAAAGCACAAGTTAAAATGGGCATCTCAAACATCTCAAAGTCTGTGATATCTGTGTGACTTTATGTATCAAAAGCAGTCATAATTCATTTTTACAAGACTACTTTCAACCTCTTTTTATGTCTTAGAATTAAAGAGACTGTTGTGCCTTCAAACCTGATAAAGATCTTTAATGTGTTCTGCTTGACTAAGCTAAACTGCTCACACACAAAATATTAAACAGACATATACACACTACAGTGCAAAAGTATTACACGTTTCCACCTGACTGCTGATGCACAATTTGCACAATTTCTTTGAATGTTAAAAATGACCCTGTACCATACTGCACATCCTTGTACTGTTTTTCTTCTAGCTTAGAGTTTATTTATACATGTGTACTCCGTTTCCTTTGTACCCTGTAAAATCTGGAGCCACACCGTCTTGTCTCACAGTATACATGTATATGGCTGAGATGGCAATAATGTTCACTTTGACTTTGATATTCTGACCTTACCTCGGCAACATTACTGCCCGTGCTGGGACCGAGTCTTTCGAAAACGCTGGGCCGGCGAGATGGAGTGGTCGTGCTGCTGCTCTCAGAAATGGTCTTCGAATTCTCCACTGTCACCTTCCGCCTGATCTTGGACATTCTGCAGGGCTACAGATAAAACATTCCAAAAATATAGCCTTTATATACCACAGGATTGATAGCAAAACCCTTTAAATACATTTACATTCGCATTTCCATGCTTAAGCAATTCCAAAAATATTGATATTTAATGTAGAAATGGCCAATATTTAATATTGCAATGTTTATTAAGATAAAATGGGATTGTACTTATGTTTGCATTAACAAAATAAAAGCCAGTTATAACGGGTCTATTTCGATTTCGCACATGCATTTTTTTAAGTGCATCTTCAAAGCAACATGAAGCATCCAGCAAATTACATGTATTGCAGTTAACTGTCAGGTCTTCAACGCTTAAAATAAATATACCACTTATTGCACTTAATTATAAGCAGTATATTATGGATGTAAAGAGGCAGATGGTGGCCTAGTGGTTAAGGCGTTCGCCCTGCGATCAGGAAGTCGTGGGTTTGATTCCCAAAACTGCTAGTGGCACCTCTGAGGTACCCTGAGTAAGGTACTGTCCACACACTCTGCTCCCCGGGCGCCACGTTCCTGGCTGCCCGCTGCTTGATTTGGTGAATGGGTTCAATGCAGAGGAAGAATTTCGTGCTGTTCACACTGTGTGCTGTGGTGTGTTCATGTATGACCAAATGATCACTTTCACTTAAAGTTTATTATCTATTAAATACAGTACTGTGCTAAAATCTTGAGCCATCCCTCATTTCTTTGTAGTTTCCTGAAATCACCTTATTGAAATCACCTCATCTGGAATCATCTGCTCCTGTTTCTTCACTGGTTCAGAACTTCACTTAGATTTGTTATGCTTGAATGACTGTGTCTTAACAAACAAAAAACATTCCTCTGAAACTGGTCAAGTTCAGGGACTAGACTGAAAATGAGAGAATTTTGAAAGTCCTTCAGGAAGCTTGGAGAACTGTTCCTCAAGAACGTCTGGAGACAAGAACGTCTGGATCTTCGGAAGCAAAACATGAAGAAATGAGGTGCTCAAGACTTCTGCGTAGTGCTGTCAATATAACAGTATAAACAGTCACTGTACTTTTACAATACAGTACACAATCTTTACATACAGCAATGTCAGTGTTACACTGATATTTGCTACAATAAATGTCCTTGTCATTGTTTTTGCGCTATTGTTTATTGTCCGTTTTTTCTATTATCTTTTATTCTTTCTTGTTGCACGGATCAGGCTAATGACAACTTCCCTCGGGATAAATACAATTATTTTCTTATCTTTTAAATGCATGGCTGACTTGAGCAATCAAAATCATTAAAAAAATCAACATGGAATACACCATGCTTTATTCACAAGCTTATAAATACTACAGATAAGTGACTTACAGTTCAGTGAATTACAAGCAAGACAAATAGTGGTTAGGAGCATGTTACTGTATGCAATAGAGATCAGTAATAGATCAGAAAAATGACAGTGATATTCCCAGGGTAAGATTTCTGCACATAATATATGTATGTGTATACATTTATATCAAACTGTCTATCCATCTATATGTCTATCTACATAGATCGATATATAGATAGATAGATAGATAGATAGCGATACATAGACACAGATAAATAGGTATGATCAGTAGATCAATAAAACTGACATGGTAAGACTATCGCATAAAATGAGCTAATACGACAACAGGAAACGTTTGTGAACTCGTTCAGTATCCAAGTGTGGAAAATGACTTGCTTGAGCGTTTTAGAGTGATAAAACGTGCTATTCTGAAACAGAAAGAGCCTCAGCGAGTGTAACCTGAACAGCACTGCCTTTGACTGGATGCTAACTAGGCTAACTTTTGTAAACAAATAATATTAACTTGCACAACGCGAACCAGATGCAGAGAAAAGGGGGTAGAAGCCCAGCATACAGCCCAGCGACCTGCTTCAAACATTGAAAGCAGGGTAGTTTAATTATTTTTTACATCTGAATAATTATCTGTAAAAAAAAAAAAATCTCTACTCCTTCGAGGCTACATGAGCTAGCCGAGGCCTGGCTGCACACGGCTAAAGCTAACTAGCCTCTGAGCCAAAAAAGGAAAGTTCTCTCACCCGAAATTTTATTAAAGCACCGCGTCCAGTTTCACAGACTTAAGAGAAGCGTCGTGTGGTTATGAGGAGCAGAGGTCCTGCAGGAGATTCAGCGGGTCTCCCGCCGCCCTCATGATGATCTCCACACCAACACCTCTACTGCAGCCCGGACACACCAGGGCACTGTGGGAAACTGGAGGACTCACGTGGACACCACGACGTACCGCGCTGAGACCGCTTACTATATTATTT
>JBBJLS010000082.1:20785507-20803143 GCA_037577275.1 Bryconaethiops microstoma
AACCCCATTCAGCACCTTTGGGATGAACTGGAATGGAGATTGTGATCCAGACCTTCTCGTCCAACATCAGTGTCTGAACTCAAACTCGTGACAGAATAAATGGGCACAAATTCTCACAGAAACTCTAAAATCTTATGGAAAGCCTTTCAAGAAGAGTGGAAGCTGTTATAGCTGTAAAGGGATTCACAGCTTCGTATTAAAGTCTATGGATTTAAATGCAATATCATTAAAGTACCTGTTGCTGTAGTGGTCAGGCGTCCCAATACTTTTGTCCATGTATGTAATATTACATTTACAGCTCTAAGACAATAATATTGCACAATAATTCCTATTTCTTCCTCTCACTTTTTGCTCCAGGTTGTTCCTCTGGGGATGAATGTGTACGACATGATCTTGAAGTTTGGTATCAGGGAGACCGACTGTCTGAAAGGTTCTGGGTCGGACCCCCAGGGCTGCGCATACCGAAGGGGCTTCTATGTGGTGAGAAGGAACTTCATGTGCTTTTTTACTGATTGTGGTCCAAGAACTTTAATTCCAACCTTAACTATCTTACAAATATAACAGATTTGTGTTAATGCAGGTGACTACTTCAAATTCAAAGCTTGCAGTTATTTCACTTCTATGTATTTCACTAATTCTTACCATTCAAATTGCAAAGCTGATCATTTCTTAGCCTTTTGACTTCCAAAAAAATATATAATTTGATTATAAATTTAGATCATATGGCATTGGACATAAATCAAAACAAATTCTTGAAATAAACTGCATTAAATATAGAGATGTACTCAAAGAGGGGTTGGTGAGTTCATAAGATTTAGACTTCGCTTTAATTGCTTTGAACTGATCATACGATTGCCCTCCTCGTGCTACGCCATTGAAGGCCATCCAAATTAAATTCAAAGAAAAGGAAAATTTGGAACATGGAGTTCCATGCAGGAGCTAAAGTCTAGCAGAGTTTGCTTTTTGCACTCTTGCACAACAGTTCCCCAAAGAATGAACCTCCCTCTTTTATGTCACTGCTCACTTTCCTGTTTCTGTCCTGTTTCCATGACAGTCGGAGGCAGGCTGTTATATTCGAGTGCGGCTGACTGAAAGACAGACTGAAATTATTTCTCTCAAATGCAACCAGGCACAGAGCTCCAGCTCAGAGTCCAGCGAGGAGGTGAGTGTGTGAAAGAACCCTATTTGGTGATCACCACGTGTGTTTGTGTGAGACAGCAAGGCTTGGATTTCTGTCCAAAAGTATGTAGGCACTCCTCCTAATTTAACTCAACAATGGTGCACCCATTGCACACACAGGTGTTTTATATCGTCCAACAAAAGGTACTGACCAATAGAGAGAAAACTGAGGTCACCATACCCAATTCCAAGCATCAGCAGGAGCGCTGGAGCTCCATCCAATCCATTATTGGTCTGAGTTGGAGTGGAGTTTGTGGGCTATAATTAATCACCCAACATCAATACTTGACCTAACTGATGCTAACTGATGACCTAACCGTGGCTAAATACCATCAAATCCTCACGGCAACATTCCAATATCTAGTGTAACGCCTTCCCAGAAGAGTGGAAGTCGTTACTGCAGCAAAGGAATGACAAATACCACTCCTATTTTCAGAAGAAACATCGAACAAACCACTGTCCACAAACTTTTGGACATAGTGATTTATGCAAGGAGACTATTAGTAGTTATGCAGTTTCCCCACAGTTAAATAACCAATTTTATAAGCATTCAGTTAATGTTACTACCAAAGAACAGCTTTGTGGATGGTGCAGGAATTCAGAATTCAAGATCAACTGTTTGAAATCTCTTGCATTGATAGGTGGAGATGGGGTGGCACTATGATCCAAATCGTCTTGTCCCGAGAGGTGAGTAAATATACAGTCACTTTAGATCTCTAAATTAATTGACACTAAATTCTGAAATGTCCTAATTTGTTCCACAGCTGGTTCAAATTCTTTTACAAGCAGTTCATAAGCTAAAATAATACATCACTGTTTGTATTTTACATTTTTTGCAGACCCTCCACCTCCAACCGCAACTCCGGGCTTCGATATGGCTCCACCGATACGTCCTGGGCGTCGTACCGGCAACACTGACATTCGTGGAGATCACTTCAGCAACCACCTGGAGTAGCCACGGCCTGCACCAGCATTCACAAAGCGTCCAAGAACAGGATAACTAACATAGGATCAGCTTTTCTGCTTTCGTAATTGTTTTTCCTCAATGGCAATAACCGCTCCACAGATGGTTCTACTTCTCTGAGGAACTCGAGTTTCCAGAGATTTAAGGCTGGGTTCTTAAGTAGATGAAGGTGCTATAAAGATGTGTATCTATCATAAAATGGATGCTACGAAACCTTACTGTATCAAACATTTCTCTACAGCAATCTTTGCATTCTAACAAATATGAAAATAAAATATACCAAATGACAAAAATAATGTGTGGGAAAAGTGCTTGACTCACTTAATAAAGGCGTAATGAAGTGCAAACTCCATAGAAGTCCAGCCAAATCACATACTCCCACTTTCTAGAGTGTTCCAAACTAAACTAAGACCCACTTTACCAAAGTAGTCCTAGTGATGCAAGCACTTGCTGTACTAACGGTGTGTGAACGCTACTGTTAGGAGATATTTATCTGAGATGAACAGCAGAAAAAAATAAACTGCGACTACATCGTAAAAAAACATAACTATGCTATAAAACTGTTTAATAAGGAAAGAAAAAGATACAAAGAGCTGATATCCATGCCTGAAGTGTTAAAATGATGGAGCTGAGATGGAGGCAGTGTAAACTGGACAGTTGCTCATGCTACACTTATGAGTACCATCTGGTGTAAATTTGTTGGAACAGTAAATGAAAGCCAGAAGTCAGCACTGTTATATAAGTTGCTGCTTTTATGTGCCCTGCTAGCTTCCATTCATCACAGGTCACATTAGCATTTTTACTGGCTGATTTATCACGTTTGATGAGGTACTCCCTCAAGCCCCTTTCCCAAACCCATTTAATAAGAAGCACAGAGGCGATATTGAGGTATGATAACATTTATACTGTGACCTTACATTAAGATGCAAAGACACTTCATCTTCATTGCCCCAAATTGTCATTTACCACCGAGATGTGAGCTGAGGGTTCCCATAGCACTCCCAATGGCTCAAGACCAGAGAATTAACTTCAATAATTTAATGTTTACATTGTCAACAACCCTGAAAAGAAACGTGATATTTCATTGTATATTCAGTCTTTAAAAACACAGACGTCCTCCCAAATGGAATACACGGTTGAGTAAGTTAATACGCATAGTTTTATACATATGCCATATGGTCCTTTACCTTCTCTGCCCACCTTCCAGCTATTACATGGTCCAGGATTTTCTGTTTTTCAGAAGGTGCGATCATACAAGATGTTTAGGTCATTTCAATACAGATGCTGACCAAAAAGAACACTTTGTAAAAGCCCATTGGTAATTAAACCAAAACATTAAGACACTTTTTTTGACATGCATATACAAGAAGACCCTTTTCACTGACCACTCCTTGGTAAGCATGACTCCTTCAATTAGCGGTAAAATGGAACACTGCTCTCAAGTTACAGGGCATGAGCTAAAAGTCATGTAGCCCAAAGTTCATCTTGACAGATGTGCATCGGTTATGAGGATACCTGAATGTTTACCAGAAGAAGGCAGGACCAATCAAACGGACAAGCAAAGCAGCTTATGTGTACAGCCAGATACTGCAGTGACGTAAATAGTGTAGGTAGATTACACAGGTCCAACTAAAAATAAGACACATTCCACAATCTCACAGAATTATCCATAAGCCACTGGGACAAGGTTCCTCATGTCTCCTCAGGTCTAATTTGTTTAAATGCCCCTTAAAGAATGTTTCCCATATCTTGCTGACATCCATTCAACATCTCCCAACTGATACACTGTTCTCCAATACCTCCCATTTTTTATGCAATCTGTTTTATGGATTGCTATCTATTATCACTGAATGAGGCTCAAAGAACATTCAAGAATATTCTGAAGCTCTCCTGCCAAACGCTCAACACATTCACAGACCACTATATTCAATCAGCGGGCGAAGGTGTGAATGACATGCCATCCAAATATTCACCGTACAAAACACACCTAACCTCTACTACCTCCTCAAACAACAGTCATTGTCAATCCTTAAAAAACTTCAGTCTAAAATAAGTTTCAATTTTTAAATAAGTCTATGTAAAAAAGAAAAAGAAAAAAAAAAAGGCAAAAGGAGCTCTCCCTATGACATTCAATCACTTGCAAACCAAGGAGCGTTTTGTATTATGTGGATAATGGATATTATTTTGGCTTTATGTCCATGCAGTACCAGTATGTTGCAGAGATTTCCTTCATATCGTAGTTTAAAACGGAATTTGATACTGAGTGGCACTGACTTATATTAAAGCCCGAGAGTCATTTTGGTCTCTCTCACTGAAAGAAGTCACAGGAGTATCTCATTTAAGACTCAAGTGCACCGACTGCTTATCCTCCACAACCCTGTAGGACATGGAAGCATAGAAGAAAGCTTCGGTACTCTCAGTTTGTCAGTTTGGTACTATTGTCCCGCTTGGGTGGGGCAGGTGGTGGCCCTCGCCTTAGTGTTGCATAGCCAGAGATGTTGCTGGACATGTACCCACTCCCATTGTTTCTCTGCTGGTCAAGAAGCAGCTCTGGAGGAGGCGGTGGCAGCACCATGTCATCCATGGTGGCCACAGGGTCCAACTTGGCCCCAGAGTTGCGCAAGGACTTACGCTTGAGAGTCCGATTCAGGTCTTCCAGAAAGTTTGGTTGACTACTGCCTTTAGGGGAGGTTGGGGAGGCGGGTCCTCCTGGCAGTGGAGGTGGAAACAGAGGAGGAGGCTCCGGAGTGGAGGTATTATGACGGAGCGATGTTGAAGCAGGAGTCTTTTTCAGGGAACTCTTGTTCCAGGGAGGCTGAGGCTGTGGGTTCACCACAGCGACTTTGGGGGAGTTTGCATGAGGATCACCCGGTAGGGGAGGTGGAGGGGGGAGGTCCGACTCACGTGGAGGTGGTGGAAAGAGGTTGTTCTCAGTCGGGGGAGAAGGAAAATCTGCAGCGGATTGCCGACTCTGACCCACCCTGTTCTGCAAGGACAGCGGCAGATTTGCCAGGTTCAGCTTGCCAGGTTTGCGGGGTGCTGGGGGGCCAGTGGATGGGTCCTTGGAAGGGGAACTGGATGAGGAGATTGAAGCACATGGGGTTGCACTGGGATTAAACTTGCTCACCAAATTCCGCCGGGACTCCTGGTACGCAGACGAAGAGTCACACTTGACACTGGAATTGCGCTGAGGAGTGGGTGGAGGTTTCTTCCCCCCTGCATAGGACGCTGAGGGGGACTTTTTGGTTGGGGAACCAAACAAAGTTTGGGGAAGGGGAGGAGGTGGAGGTGGTGTGGGGCCTGGAGGAGGTGGCGGAGGTGGACAAGGGGGTGGCGGTGGAGGAAAAGCCAGTGTGGTGTCTAAAGGAGGTGGTGGAAACTCTGGTGACTGCTGTTGCTGCAGTCCACCTGGTTGCCATTTTGGTTTAGCCTTCACTGCAGGTGGAGATAAGGGGGCTTTGTGGCTCTCTGCATGGTTGGCTGCAGCAGGAGCTGCACCAGGGAATTGGCTGGCGATCTGCTTGACCAAAGATGATGTAGTAGAGCCCTGGTTAGAGAGTGGCAGCGTCTTGGAGATGCTGTGCTGCTTGGGTAGCGTTGGTGGTGGATGACTCTTGATTGGTGCAGGAGGGGGTGGAGGTGGTGGAGGAGGAGGTGGTGGTGGAGGAGCAGAAAGAATGGGAGCAACTGGAGACACTGGCGGCATGCTGCTTGAAGGCTTTGGCGCAGTTTGGGGTGGAAATCCTCCAGTGAAGATTTTCGGCAAGGCCCGAGGTGGTCCGGGTTGCTGGAAAAGGGCTGGGGGAGGTGGTGGAGGCGGCGGTGGTGGAGGCGGAGGTGGAGCCAAAGCAGGAGGCTGCTGAGGGGGAAGAGGAGGGGCTGGAGGAGTCGGAGGAGGAGGTGGTGGAGGTGGAGGTGGTGGTATAGACTGGGCTTGACCACCTGGAGGGGACACGTCCCTGGGTAAATTGGGGAACTTCTGGGCAAGAACTTGTTTGAGGCCATTGGAGGTTAATAGAGGCACAACTTTTTGGGGAGGAGGGGGAGGAGGAGGAGGGGGAGGAGGGGGCAATCCATTGTTTTGTAGAGGGGATGGAAGAGGTGGAAGAAACTCAGTTTGGATGGTTGCTGGTGGTGGAGGAGGAGGAAGAGGTTGGGATTGGACAGATACAAATGGAGGTGGGGGAAAAGGTTGGGATTGAATGGGTACAGGAGGTGGAGGAGATGGAAGAGGTTGTGTCTGAATGGGTGCTGGTGGAGGTGGGGGAAAAGCCTCTGACTGAATGGGTACTGGAGGAGGCGGAGGCGGCAGAGGTTGGGACTGGATATATGCACATGGAGGTGGGGGAAAATGTTGCGATTGGATGGGTGCAGGACGAGGAGGAGGAGGTGGAAAAACTTGAGACTGCATTGGTGCCGGAGGGGGAGGAGGAGGAGGTGGTGGTGGGGACGGTGAGGGTGGAGGACTAAACTGAGGTACTGCTGCTGGACTTGGAGGTCCAAGTTTCAGTACGGCCATGGCTGAACCAGGAGCAGGCACAGGTGCTGGTGGAGGAGGAGGTGGTGGGGGTGGGATATTTGCTCCTGGAGGAATATTGCTGGGCTGGGGCTTCAGCGTCTGTGGAGGTGGAGTCGGAAGCACTTGCTGTACTTGAGATTGTGGTTTGGCAGCCTGAGAGGCATTTTGCAAGCGGGTGATGGTGCTATATTTTGCAAATATGGGTGGAGTTGAGTGGTGGGGGATGCTGGCAGGGGGAAGGGGTGGCGGTGGTGGTGGTGGTGGGGGAGGAGGAGGAGGAGGAGGTGGAGCCGGAGTAGGCTGGGGTGGAGTTTGAACAGGGGTGTGAGTAATGCTTCCACGAGGATGCGAGGCTGACTGTGAGTGCTGCTGTGAATGCACTGCTGCATGGGAATGCTGCTGCTGAGCCATAAGGGGAGAGTTAACATGACTAGAGTGGATGCTATGTCCACTGTGGGTAGAATGGCTTGAACGTGTTGACTCTGGTCTCGCCTGTACAAGACAAGTAACAAATGACATTCATCAAAAAAGGATCATATTCCATTGACACATATAACAGATTTCTTTCAGAAAGCAGTGGGAATAAGAGTGAACTTGGAGTGTCGGCTTCTTATGAGTAAAAAAGTGATTTGATCCACTTATGCCATTAGCTGAAACACACATAGGTTTGCTCAAACTGATCAATAAGAATACCTGAGACTAAGCGCAATCAACAAAAATATTCCACAAAAAAAAAACTTACTCTTATGCTTTCCTCCATTTGAGTGCCTCTCTTCCAGGCCTCAGAGAAGATAGAGCTGACAACACTCTGGGAGCGTGCATGTGTAGATGAGGTGCCATCTGATACGCCACTGTCCGTCTGGCTAGAGTGGTTGGACTGTGACTCTGTACAAATAGAAACATACCCAGAATCAGTCCAGTCCAACCTCATTTGCAGTGGACACATAGCAATGACTCAGTTCACAAATAGTTATCACACTAGTCATACAACTCCAGTACTGCTCAGTTAAGGGGAGCCCTACACTATTAAGTTAAGTATTATAGTCTACCACACCTGATTAATGTAAAGAGCTTGAAAATTAGAAGAGGGTCTGATCTAGGTCTGTTAGGTCAGAGGAAATACTAAAACAACAAGACCACTGCTGGAAAACACAAACATATCCATGATTGGGCATACATTTTCTTTCAGTGTTTCTTTCAGGTAATGTCTGTCCTTTAAGAATAATTTAGAAACAATTTAAAGTTCTTTCAACAATTAAAAATGTAACTATTGTCAAAATGTAAACTGTAAATGTTAGCTGAAGTCCCAGCTAATGTAAAAATTAGTTTGGATTAGTCAGAATGATCTCATGCTAACTGCCATCACTCTTTGTTGCAATTTAACATTGTTATAGTATTAGTATTAGTTCAATCTCTACTGTACTTACAAAGCATGAAATATGGATGTGAAATACTATGGACTGACCTGATGCCAGCTGCATGCATGATACATGCTTCAAAGGTAACATAGACTGATCTATATGAGGAGCTTTCTGTGTATGACGTCAAGGATGAATGCACTGCAACTAAAACTCTACTCCAAACCAGTCAGGGAGTAAGAATAGCTGATCTGAGGACAGTCTGTATGTAACTCACCAGGAATGCTGACTGAGCTGGTTCCAGACTTGATACTGGAGCTGGAGAGAGAGGACCAGTCGTAGGCTGCCTCGGTGCGCTTCATAGCCTCCTGATAATTGATGTATAGCTGCTTCCCATACTGCGAAGGAACACATACTCACATGTAGATGTACATTATGAAGAAGCAGCGAATATCTTAACATTTCACCTTCACTTCATGTATGAGAAATTGTACACAGGATTATATATTATTCAAAAATAAAGACGTGATTGCTTAATGAGTATTGGCCGCTATATGCTTGTAAGCTATGTTGGTCTTGGAGCTCCAGTTGCAAAACTAAAAACACAAACTTCAAGCACCAAACATGTCTTAATGGTCAATTACATTCAGGGTTAAATTTTGTTAGACTTTAAGGAAAAAAGTGGTTACCTTGGCAATACGAATCCCGTTGACCCACTGGTGAAGGGTCCTGACATCCTCGCAGCATAAATACTTGATGTACTGGGACTTCTTCTGAATCTGTGGGTGCTGTGGGAGCAGTCCGTGATGTACCATTAAATTCATGTTTGAAATACTAGCACTAGAGGGCAGCACAGGTTTCTGACACAGAAAAGCAAGTTCATGCTGCAGAACATAACCACACTTAATACAGGACATGATCATACAACCATACACGCTAATGTTGCTATAAGTGCATGGAAGTTAGTAGTATCCAGTTAGCACAATTAACACTTTAATAACACTAAATGGGGATTATTAGCTTTCATTCAGTAGCATTAGAATTATTGACTGAACTATTCATTTACAGTTGTACTTCGTCTCACTTATAAATCTCATGATTTTGCATAAAAGCCATTTTCAATATACAGTTTAATAAAACATCAGGGGTGTAAAAATGATCATCTTGAGAGCCGATTATGTGAATAAAATGGCAAATAACTGATCAACTGGTCTAAAGAGGGACTAAAATGTTTTTGCATTTATCCCTGAATAACAAATCAAATAAAAAAATATCTATTGCCTAAATGTTATAGGCATATTTCTTTTGATTAACATGTGAATTTTTTTAAATGAGATTTTCTCATCCTGGATTTCCACTGAATTCTGAAACCCAGCATGACAAAAACTGGCATGTTTCCTTTCAGAGCAGAGAAAAGTACTTTTATTTTTTATTTTCAGACTGACTGTCCCCTGTTAATGGAAACTGAAAGACAAACCTAATGTCAAATACTTGATTATATTGTTACTTAAAGAATACTAAAGTGGTTAATAATAAATGTAAGCTAATGATGCATTTTCACTTCGTTCTTCCCATCTGGACTAAACCACTTTCAAGTATAAGAAGCCTATATGTCTGACTGGTGAGATGCGCAGAGGCAGACAGATGGCTTTGATAAATGGCAGTCCTCGGAGGCAGCTGAAATGGACACTAATGCAGCTAATGATGTTAAGATGCACAGAATGTTTCTGTGTCAAACACTGGAACATGAATATCAGATTAAACAAACACATACAGTTTCATATTAATATCTTTACAGGAAAGTAGGGAATGGTGTTGTGAAATGGGACACACACATTTATAATTAAATATCAATTCGCAGTTTTATGTGCCCCACGTGCACTATATATAGTACAGTAAACCCTCACTTTAATACGTATCAGCAGTTGCGTTTTCAGGCGTGGCGGACGAGGCCCGGACGTCACGGCTTTTTTCGTGGCAATATATAATTTTTCATGCACTTTAGTGCTAAATTATTTTTAAAAATGTAATTGATTTTGTAACATAAATTTTAACATAACCTCAGCTACATTTCCATATTAAAAATAACTATAAAAGTTTTGGTACTGTCCAGAGAACACAAAGAAAGCGCATCTTGGGATGGTGAAATACCGCTGTTCTCAGAGACGGGAGGTTTAAAAGTAGCCAAACCGAGAACACTTCGCGCCTTCATCTCTTTGTATACTTGTATATGATTGAGATGACTATAAAGTTCACTTTGACCTGACTTTAGCTGAAAATATGGAGCTTCTGTCAAAAGCATTCTATAAAGTCAGAGTCAAGTGTTCAAAAGTGTACGAAAACAAAAACACACAAACAAACCTTGAGGGCGAGGCAGTAGTCAGTGGGGGCCTTGTACTTGCTCCTATAATCCTGCCCATAATAAACATTGACATGGTCTAACTGGAGGAAGCACACCAAGTCTTTAGAGGCCTGGAGAAGAAACAAACAAACAAAAAAAAAAGGCATGAACTTGGTATTTCTGCACCACAAAATAACTGCAATAACATCACTAGACCACAAGAGGGCTCCAGAATACAAAACAACAAAACAGACAGATACGCTCTTGTCGTCTTATGTGCATAACTGAGAATTTAAAAACGGCTAATATAAATGTCTTACAGTGTAAGTAATACACAATGTTTAATCCTCAAAATTTGCTGTAAATATAAACCATGGAAGTGGTTGGAACTGAAGTGCTCTCTCATTAGATTCTACAGGTCTGCAGCCTCACAAATCCACCATGATGACGTTGAAAACCTCAGTGAACTTGGAAAATGGAAAGTCTGTCAGACCAGAGAGCACAATGTTGGAGTTCAGAGATTTAAAAACCTGGCAGTAGAAATAATTGCTGCATGCCAGTTTAAATACTAAAACCTAAAGGCCAAAGCTGACATATAACAGTAAATGTGAGGCAAACATGTATGTGTGCTGGATGGAATGTGTGTGTTCCCTGAGGTTTAATGCAGTCAGGCAGAGAGGAACAGACAGCATATGGTTTACACTGACTGTGATAAGTGGATCCATAAACAGGAAATTCCAATAAAAACATGTTCAGTTCCCTATTCACTTAGTGACAACACACACACACAGACACACACACACACCTTGGCCTTTCCCTTGGGGACAAAGTATATGCCAGATGCACGGAGCAGGAAGTAACGCTTCTTCCAGGATTTTTTGCCATCATCCTTCAGCCAGAGCACTCCTTCAATCTCAGGCACAGACACTGAACCACCGCAGAAACACTCCTGTATGTACACACAAACACACACTCACAAATTCAATGCTAGTAATCAAATCCACTAGAATTTGTAAATTAGTATTTGTGGTGTGTGTGTTTCATTTTGGAAACATAAAGAATACTTAATATTTTAATATTCTGGTTTATTATCAATGAAGAATTTTAATTATAAAAAGAGAATTACACCTTTTAAACATTTAAAATTAAGATTTGATTGGATTATATGCAAAGCTGCCTATAGTCTCTACAAATGCTATATCATCATATATTATTATGATGAGAAAAAACTTAGTATGACCAAAAACAAACAGAATTTGTTGACTGGTGTAAGATTTTCTATTCTGAGTAAGTAGAGATGATTCATTGATGACTGATTTTCATGAGAAACGCCCCCCCCTCAAAAGTTGTGTGTGTAAATGCATGTGTGTGTGTGTGTGTGGTGTGTGTGTATAACCTCTAGCAGTGCTTCCTTGTTTCTGTCTGCCATCTCGGATGTCTCCTTCCTCCCCAGAAGGTAATTCTGGAGACAGAAAAAAGGAGGATGTGAAGAAAGGAGTGGACAGAGTAATTAAGGGTGTAGGTGTACGTGCAACCAAGGTTGCACAACTGTTCGCTGCGGTCATCCTTCCTAGTCACAGATCTGGAAGAGTGTTTCTGTCTACCTCGGTTCATCAGAACACATGCACGTAATCCAATAGAAGTAAATTATTTTGATTAAAAACGCAGGCACATGGCTGTTCTTGACACGTAGAGCTAAAGCTGAGAGCCTGTGAACGTTGGGGGTGGGGGGTTGGGGTGAATGAGCCTGTGCTGTGAAGTTCACACCTGTGGATTCTTGAAGAGCGCATATTTCTCGATGCGCTCGATGAACATGAGCTTATTCTGGCTGTCTCTGGTCCAGTTTAGCAGATTCTCTACCAAGTTCTCATGATCTTCAAATATACGCTCTAAAATAGAAAGAAAGAGAGCAAGAGAGTGAGAGTGACAAAGAGAGCAAGAGAGAGAGAGATTGCGAGAGAGAGAGCGAGAGAGAAAAAGAATGATGACCAAGTTTACATATTTCTTACATATAATAAGTACATATAGATACTTTCTCACACAAACACATAATATATACAATCAAGCCCAGAATTATTCATACCCATGGCAAATTTTGACTTAGTTACTTTTATTCAACCAGCAAGTTCTTCTTGATTGGAAATGACACTGGCGTCTCCCAGAAGATAATAAGACGATGTACAAAAGGCGTCATTGTGGGGAAAAAAATATTTCTCAGCTTTTATTTAAATTTGAACAAAAAGTGGCATGTCCAACATTATTCATACCCTTCAATAATGAATAGAAAAGACATTATTGGCTATTACAGCAATCAAACGCTTCCTATAATTGCTGACCAGCTTTTTGCGAGTCTCCACTGGTATTTTTGCCCATTCATCTTTAGCGATGAGCCCCAACTCTTTCAGGTTGGAGGGTCTCCTTACCATCACCCTGATCTTTACCTCAATGGGATTCACGTCAGGACTCTGGCTGAGTCACTGCAAAACATTCATGTTTTTGTCCGCTAACCATCTCTTCACCACTTTTGCTGTGTTTTGGGTCGTTGTCATGCTGAAATGTCCAGTGGTGCCCAAAGCCAAGTTTCTGCAGACTGTCTAATGTTGCTGTAGAGAATCTTGATGTTTTGCTCTTTTTTCATGGTGCAGTTTACTGTGATTAGGTTCTCTGGTCCATTGATTGAAAAACACCTATATCATTAGGTTCCCTCCACCATGTTTGACAGTGGGGATGGTGTTCTCAGGGTTGAAGGTTCTCCTTTTTACACCAAATGATGGCTACATCACAGTGGCCACACAATTCAATTTTTGTTTCATCTGACCATAACACAGAAGACCAGAAATATTTGCTCAGATGAGCATTTGAAAAGCCAAGCGGGCTCAGAGGGCTCCTTTGTCTCAGCCATGACTCCACAAATCATCTGTAGAGAACTGCTGTTTTTCACCTGTTGAGTTGATTAAAACATCTGTTCCTAATGAATCGGGGAAATTAGGATGCTTTACAACAGCTTGGACTATTTGGAATGGTGTAGAACTTTGGATTTTCTCTCAGACAGTGACAGTTTGCAAAAAGTATGAATCATTTTGGACACGCCACTTTTTGTTCAAATGTAAATAAAAGCTGAGAAATGTTTTTTTCCACAATGACGCCTCTTGCACATCGTCTTATTATCTCCTGGAAGACGCCTGTGTCATTTCCAATCAACGAGAAACTTGCTGGCTGATTAAAAGTAACTTTACGTAAAAATTTGCCAGGGGTATGAATAATTCCGTGCTTGACTGTATATGCTGAACTTCAATGGACAGACGTTAGAGCACTTGTCCTTGTCTTTTGTGCCTCGTGTGCTGCACCGAGATGATCTTAATTGGCTGGGCTGCTCAAGGCAGCAGTCAGTTATATCAGCTCTCTTGGTTTTTATCTCATATATCAAGTAAGGAGCGGAGAGCAAATGATGGTCCTGCTCCAATGACGCAAGATATTTCAACACTGTAATCATCAGATGGGGTACTTGGATATTATTACAGGTGCAAAGGTTCACACCCGTCCTGCACTTGACATTGATGGTGAGTTGCTCAGTCCTGGCCAGAAGAGGCAAGCGCTGGACCTTGCTAATAATATACAGTCAAGAAAACACACCGAGACACGCAGACATCAGGATCTCAAGCCGATGTAATTAACACAGATCGGTCGAGACGTGTTTGGTGTCAGGGCTAAAGTGGCCAGCGAGTAATCTCAAATGTCCATGTTTATAGATAACATAGTAAGAAACCACATAAGCAAGCCTGGTTGAAATGACATAAATATGGGGCTTCATTTTTTCATATTTCTGCGTTCACATTTGACTTTGTTTGCATCTCAGTGGTTGAGATGCAAACAAAGTCAAAGGTTTGGTGTGAAAAGTGTATTTTGTAGTGGAAATGACCAACTCTTATTTTTTTGGTGGTGGTGAATGGAACTAGGCGTCTGTCTCCAACACAAATATAGTCATTTTGTTCACTATTCAAACCCCCTAGTGAACCTACATGTGTCTTCTGAGTTTTAAATGTAGCGTTGAAGATGGGGGGCGGGGGGCGGGGGGGGAGTGAGAAATCTACAAAAATAGGTTTTATGTGGAGACTACCACTCCATGTATGTATATTAAAAATGTTTTAGGCCAAAAGCTTCTAAAAACTATCATAAAACAATGTTGTAGGCATCAGGCAGTGTATTCATCAATATTTCATGTAATATCTTTTAGTGCGGGAGCTTTTGGAGGCGTTAAACTCTTCAGATGTCTGGTTCTATTCACCAAAACGGCTGTACATTTTAGGAATTAAAATATGTGGGAATTTAGATTTTTTTAAGTTATTGCCATCCATACTCCACCCACAGAAACAATCTTTAATAGCACCTGCTGCAAGGCAGGTCAAGCTCTACAGACCATTAGCCCATTCAACCCATTACTCATGCATATAGAGTGCATAATAAAAGCATAATTATTTCTATGTTATGATTATATTAGCTGTACATTAGTAGACAGTCTAAAAATCTCAGGAATGCTGCATCCTAGGGACTTTTTGCCAGAAGGATAACATCGTGCCATTCCAATGAAAGCTCCCATGTGATCCCAACCCTTTCAGAAACTGTGATCCAATCTTTTTGAAGATTTTATATAATACATCCATGATAGTACATTCAGTAGTGCATGTATTTTGTGAATTTAGAAACCCTTTCTCCATGTAAACCATTACTGTTGTCATAAGCGTGGTTGTTAGGTGTCCCATGATGCCTTCAGATGAGTCTATCAAGCAATCAGACGTGAATCAGGCTGGGTGTGAATGGGCAGCTCTGATCTCAAATGCATTGTGCAATGAAATCACATAAGACTGACATTCTGCTTACAGATCTGTAACATCAGGGCAGCACCTGAAATAATAGCATAAATGTAATAATGTGCTTAGATCCCAGAAGGTCTCTTTAGACATCTGGTTCCATTCACCACCACTGTGAACAACTCTGACTTGGTAAGTTTTTCCAGAATGGAGCGTTTCACACCAGGCCACTCTGCATGACATTATTTATACCTTAAACCTTTAATTATGCAGAAATCTGGCAAAAATAATGGCCACTTGAGAGTCGTGTGTGTTGATTCACAGATACATCCACACTAGCTGAATAGCCACAGTTTTCTTTTGCAAATTAGCCACGTTGGCCACACTCGTAAGAAAATCTTGGGTCCCAAATGTTTTTGCTGATCGTGTGCAAAAGTTTGGTCAAATGACATTTTGTTCGTTTTCTAGGTGTAAATAAGTACACACTTGTTCTCTAAAGAGAAGCTGTACACACTGCTGTATAAAATATTGCACCTAAGATTCACTCTCATCTTACCCACCAGCAAGACCTTCCATACCAGTCCCGGCTGAAAGATGTGCATTGTTTATTTCTTAAATCTACCGCACATTTACATCATATTGATGCTGCGGTTCTGTTATTGTGTACTCTCAGCCTGTCTATCTGCTATCTGAAGAAGAAAAGCATGTTTGAAGCTGCACAAACTGCATCGACTCCACTATTTTGTGACTCCAAACTATTCGAGCTTCGCTTTCTTAAGGCTCGCGTGGTTATGTGGCTCATGATCCCTCCATTTACATCCTGTTTTCCATGCCCCATAACTTTCCACAGGAGGCCTCTGCACCACCTTCTCCAGCCCTGGACCATTAGGGCTCCCTCTCATTTAATTCCGCTATAGCGCTGCCAAAACAGAGCGTGCGGAACAGCTCTGCCGCCCCAGCCAATGAGCCAGTTTGCTAGCATCGTTTCTTTCTGCTTTCTTCCATCACTGCAGCCAGGTTCTCAGGCGAACGCGCCATTGCGTCTCTTCCTCTCCCCCCCCCGTAGCTTTCCTCTCCGTGGCCCACGTAGGCCCCATTTACCTCCCTCGTGTTTCGGGCCTTCCAGCGAAGCTCCATCGGTCCCCTCGGCTCGCCGCCGCTCTCATTAGGAGCTGTCCTACGGCGCAACATGCACAGTGAGTCAGTGTCTAAAGCTATCTGGAGCATTTTATTCCACTGGAGAACGCACAATGGCTTCAAAACCCGTCTGCCGAACGCAGCAGACAGACAAGACGATGAGATGCGGAAAGCGAGGCGTAAACAGAAAAACTGCCTGAGATTTACAGGCCTGTACGCGCAGGAACGGCATTGAAGGGAAGACTGACAGGGAGACAGCGAGAGATATCTCCTTATCAAAGGACTGCAATTGAAGAAATGATGTGGAATACCAGGGCAGAAACTCCTGCAGCCTATCCATCATAATTCCATTAATTATGACCCGTCTGCATCTTTCCTTATGAGCAAATCTCACTCAGGCCCTGAGATCTGATATTGTATTGATAGGCTATAATGGCCGCCGATATTAGATTCCACTCCTGCAAGAGAGACTCCGAGGGGGTATTAGGATATTTTCAGCTTTCCACCACTCGGCGTTATCATTCGTAATGAGGGGGTAACGTCGCGGGCAGTCAATTCTGCCAGCCGTCCGCTTTTTGATTACGTGGGGACGTTTTCCGAAGGGTCTCCACACCCCCCCCCCCCCACCTCCTCCATCCCCCCACCCCATAACTCCTTTCTGCACTCAACTTTCAAGTCGCTGCGCTAATTCCTCAGCTAAGCTGTACCTACCCCGAGGAGGACCTGGAGTGTTCAATATGCACTCAATCTATTAGGAACTGAACGAGCCGCCTTAGTGCCAACACTGAAGAGATTCAATTTCCATGGAGCTGAGGAGAAGGGCTGAATCCCCTTGAATGAATACAATAACAAATTCCATGAAATTAATAATTAAAGATAGAAGGAGGCAATGGGGACCGGGAAAAAGTCAATACAAAGAATAAAATTCTATCCCCTTTTCTGATATATATATTGGAGCCTGCAGCGCTGTGGGGAAAAAAAGAAACCGGGTTAGAGAAAATACCATTTGAAAGCAGTGTGGCATTTACGTCCCCACCAGCCCCGCCACCCCAACACCACAATCCCACCAGCCCCCTCCATCTGTGTACTTTGTGTATTTGAAAATCATACAGAACTGAGAAATATCCAATGTTCACCTGTTTGGATGATGGTTTATGGCGTGTTTTTTTAAAAATTCTTTTGATTGTTGGTATCATAGTGGTGTTGAAGACTTCCTACATGACTGCGTTGGAAGTGTCTGCGGAGCTGATTGATCATGATGAGAGAATGTCTGCGTAATTGGCAGAGTCTGGGAAGAGACGGCACCACTGTCTGTTTCATTTAATAATAT
>JBBJLS010000082.1:20809914-20838369 GCA_037577275.1 Bryconaethiops microstoma
CAGGCGGTGATCAGTATACTGGTGGTGCTGAATGCTGGGTGGTTGGAACTCCTTTATCTAGGCTCCTTGTATCTTTAAGCACTTTGCAGCCTGTCAGTAAATAATTGTTTCCCACTTCTTTCATTTTATCTACTCAATATTCTAAAGATAAGATACAAGGTTCTGAGGGTTATTAAGCCTTCTACACAGTGTATATGCCATAAAAAGCCATTTTGCTGCAGTACCAATAGACTACTATTTATGAAAGTACTGATTTAAAGTTCTCTGACTGAATCAAGAAATAAAGCTAAAAAAAAAAAAATGGAGAAATACCTACTGCTCTTTATCAATTCAGTTGTCCTTATGAAAGTAACTTATGAAACTTAAAGACCTATATTACTGCCAAGGATGGGAAAGAGGGAAAAAAAAAACCAAAAAAAAAAACCATGATGGCAGAAAAATGCCTGAATGAACTCCAAGGACATCCAGGTCTTTGTCTTTCAGAGAAAAGGCGCTTGAATACATAGGCTGACCAGAGTAATTTGAATCCCTGAGTATTTGTTCTTCATGTATTTGAATCTATAGTATAGTGTCTGTTCATCAGACCATCATAGACTGGTCAAATATAATAAATAAATATATATTTGTTTAGTTCAGGCATCCGTTTATGTGGGCACTAAAGGTAAAAGAGCAGACATGCTCATAGACAATAAGAAAAAAAGCTCTGCTTAACATTTATGACACTAAAATACCAGGAGCTCAAAGCCTCAAAGCTGTTTGCTAGGTGAGTTCTGGAACTGGATGAGAAGGAAAATCGCTTCTATTCCATTTACTAAAATAGTGATACACAACAGGGATATCCAGTGACCCCACTATTGGATATTTTCTGAATTGTACTAATTACTTACAATCAGAGTTAATAATAAAACAAGTATTTTTAAGGATATTCAAGTTCAGGAAAGTATAGGAAAGATCATTCTTGTAAAATGTCTTTCAGGCCAGCCCTACTAAACACAGAGGCTGGATGAGAGAGAAGCGACACAAGAGACATCTGAGAAGCACATGAGGGTCACAGAAGACCTTAAGCACTGCTCCAAAGAACATAAAAGCATCAAACACCACATGAATCCACCTCCCTCCCCCCACATACATATACACACACCCCTCATACGCTCCTACCCTGCCTGGTGGGGATATGGCCAGGTGTGTCCGTCAACAGGCGCATTTCCTGCTGAGACCACACCTGTGGCGGAAGACAAAAGCCCACTTTCCTGTACAAACGGGAAGTGGGGGGCGCGCGGCTCTACAGGACAGAAGTGGAGGAGGTGCTGTCAGACGAAAACCTGATCAGAGCTTAATAACAGAGTGAATTTCTGGGCAGGAGTGAGTGAGGGAGGGGAGAGAGAGATGAAGAGAGAGAAACAGAGAAACAGAGTCAGAGAAAGAGAGACAGAAACAGACTGATAGAAGGCAATAGAAAGACAGACAGAGAGAGAGGGACAGAAAGAGAAACAAGACATCGACAGAGAGGGAGACAGACAGATGGAGAGAGACAGAAACAAAGAGCAAGAGAGAGTAAGACAGCAAGTGGAAAAGAGAGGGAAAAACAGGGAAAGCGAGAGAGACAAAAACAAACAGCAAGAGAGAGGAGAGAGAAAAGCAAAGAGTGAGAGAGAAAAAGAAAGAGAGAGCAAGAGCGTGAGAAAGAGAAAGACAGCAAGAGAGAGAAAGAGAAAGACAGCAAGAGAGTGAGTGAGAAAGACAGAGAGCGAAAGAGAGAGAAAGAGAAAGACAGCAAGAGAGTGAGTGAGAAAGACAGAGAGCGAGAGAGAGAGAAAGAGACAGAGAGCAAGAGAGAGAAAGAGACAGAGAGCAAGAGAAAGACAGAGAGCGAGAGAGAGAAAGAGAAAGACAGCAAGAGAGTGAGTGAGAAAGACAGAGCGAGCGCGAGAGAGAGTGAGAGAGAGCAAGAGAGAGAGAGAAAGAGACAGAGCGAGAGAGAGAGAGAAAGAGACAGAGCGAGAGCAAGAGCAAGAGCAAGACAGACAATGACTATGGAGGAAAATCTAAGGAAAAACAAGGCCTATATGCAGGTGTGGGACTGTGTGGGAGAGCGAGTACAGTGGGTTGCTCTCATATTAGCAGTGGACGCTGCTCTCTAGAGCCAGCAGATGGATACTTATTGATTTCCAGAGAGAGGAGAGAAGCTACACTCCACAGTGAGTCAGCGCAAACTGCAGCAGGAATGCTAATCACAACACGGCATCTATTATGGATGCGTAAAACACACACTCACTCTCTCTCTTACTTTCATGCACACATCTATAATTCCTAATGTACCTTTACAGTGGGAGCACAGAAGCTTTTGTATATTGATGTAAATATTGTCAGTCACAGGTTCTGTTAAATGCTGTTGCGTCTGTAATTCAACATGACTGTTCTTGACTCACGACCCTTTAACAAACACATCCACGCACGGTTTTCTGTCATTAAAGGAAATGAAGCATCTGTGCATTAGCTCCTATAATAAATGAGTTGACTCATCATAACTGTTTGCAGTGATTGACATTATGTTATGACACAGACTGTAGACAGATTAGGTAGAAAAACACTACTCGTTCCATTAAGCCTCTTTAAGTACTTAAATAAATGCCTAAACATACATTTCTGGAGCGCAAGATTGTGTACAGCCCAAGTGTTTAAAAGTGTCTGTAATGCTGTTACAGCTAATGCTGTAGAATACCTGAAAACTACAATCAATGCAGATTATCTCAGTCTCCATAATGTTCGCCATCTCTTTAGTCTCAGTGGGTTCCTACCCCGAAATAAAGATGTTTTTAATGAAGAGTTGGCTCCATTTCAGGAAGGATTCGTGTTGTGTTTGGTATTTGACATTCATTGGTGTAAAATGTACTTCATGAAGTCGCACGATGTAAAAAATGGATTAATATTCACTAAATGTTACTGTGTTGTCTTAATCAATCATTGCTGCCAGTTGTGAGTAGCTCACGTCATCCCTGTTTCTTATTGTACATGCGTTAGTCACTCTCTACCAATGTGAAAGATGAATATAACCCACGGGCAGTCGGACCTGCATGACAAGACTACAAATGACAGACCTGCTTCGTGTCAGTGCTCTTAATCTGCTTCATACTAGGCCTGCATCATAAAACAATAAGCACAGTGATCTTACTGCTGCACATTGCTAGTGTAGCGCACTGCAAACATATTAAATTTTTGTTATCAAGTACTCAAAAACAAAGAAAATTTCAAATGAAATACTGGCATACATAACACTTACTTTTTATTCAGATGAGTTCTGTGAAGAAAAAAAAAGAAGAAAAAAAAAAAAAAGGTCAGATTCTCATGTCCAGTGTGGGAGGTGGGAGGAGTCTCAAGTCTGTACAAAATTAAACCCCTCAATACAGACAAGATTGCTCCATGCAGTCAACACTGTGTCGAAAAGAAAAAACTGCTGGATAGTGTGTAGTTTGTATAGCAGATTTACTAGATTTACACAGGCCAGAAGTTTGGGCCCCGTTTTGGAAAACATTGGAAATACTTAATACAAATGTAACTGACAGGTTTTGAAGTGTAATGTGACAATACAGACGGTATGTGTTAAATGGAAGCAGCACATTTTCAAGCAGCAAACAGTTCTGTCTAATTTGCTGGACGCTCATTTGGAACTTGTTGGTCCAGCTCGTCTCTGCAGCTCAATGGGAGAAAGATCTGGAGACTGGAGAGGCCAAGACATCATTCTCTAAATGTTTTGTTTATTCTTTGGACTGGGTATAAATGTTGGACTGGATATAAAATATATTACTATAGCCTGTATAAAACTGTAAAAACGGTCAGTTATCTTTGTTTTAAGTATTCAAAGGTTTCTTGTAACAAAAGTTTGAAACAGGACTGGGTTTTATTTTTCAAAAAAAAGCCCAAACTTTTGGCCTATAGTGTAAGAGTTTTAAAGGAATGTTTTCTGTACTTCCCTAAAAGTTTTAGCTAAATCAGTTACTACACTCCATTCTCTCCATCAGGCTGAAGGTTGTTCTATAATGAAAGGCTTATTATTCAAAGCCGTATTAAACCTGACACCGTTATTTAAACAGCGAATTTGCTTTCTGGAATTGTGTTCTGCCTGGTTAATGTTTACAGCGCTGGGTAAGGTTCTCTTAGGTTGTAATTTTAAGAGGAAAAAAACAGTTCAACCAAAATAAGACGTCTGGATAGAAAGACATCTTTCAGGAAGATCAGGATCTTTAACGTCATTATCAATGAAGTAAATATATGATAACTATCAATACTGTGTAGTGGACTTGTTTGTTGAGGTCCCTGCAGTGTTCTGGATCCAATTAAGCACCGATTCCATTCCAAGCTGTAGGATTTTCTATTCTGAGCCATAGGATTCACTGTGGACCCATGCAGGGAAATACTGGAGTCATGCAGATGGAATTTTCCCACGGTGACACCGAATATGGAAAAATTCCCCCTCTCTTTCTTCCTTTGCCTCACTTGAACGCCCTCTCTCTCACTCTCCCCTCCCCATGGTGTGGTATTATTAACCTGTCAAACAACCCACAATGATCTTGAATAATAGATTAATGGAGTGGAAACCTATCACCACTCTCAAATAAATCTACTGGCCAAGAATACAATTCGCATAAAAAGCATCAAGTTGGACAGTAAAAAAGACTTAACACAGCTCAAGACAATGAGGTCAGTAATATAATGTGGGACTGGACCACGTCAAACACTTCAGCCACGGCTGGCACAAAAAAATGCTCACCTTGTAATGAAACAAGCAGATGGTGAGTGTTGAGTTCTGACAGTATCACAACGTGGTCAGAAAAGAATTCAGAGATATGTAACATAACGATGGTGATGAATATCATGTAGCCCGGCTCGATGTCTATTGTATTAACCCTCATTGCTTACACCTGTAAACTAAACCTACAGTAAAATTGTTTTCTTCTCCTTTCCTTCATGATGATCGTCTTAAAGCTTTATATTCAAACACTGCAGGAATATACAACTATGAAACGTGACTTCAAACATTAGCCTTTTCTGTTATTTTAGTCAAACACACACAAAATGCGAGAAAGATCACTTTCAGTCCACTACGAGAATCCAGAAAATTGTAAGAATTATAGTTTAAACTGTGCCATAAATGGTGACATTTCAGACTGTATCCAAACCCCATCACCAACGCTTTCTGCTGATATGAGCCTAACACTGAATCTTGCTATTGGACTAGTGCCATTTCTAACTTTTACCAATCAATGGGGTGCACTGAGCTCCTCCTGTGTCCATATAAGACATGTAAGGCTAAAACTGACCTTGAATCAGCACTCACTTGTACATATGGCCTTCTAGTGTAAAATAAGCCCCTCTCTATTCAGCAACCAAATCCTTCCTGCTCACAGCCAGCCGAGACCACAGTTCATCAAGGCTGGCTGATCCTGGATGAGTGTGTGAGCCTCAGAGAGCCAGTCTGTGCCAGCATTGAGCCTGACCTGAGTACAGGCCCCAACGGTCCTGTCTGGCACATGGGTGTGTAATTTAGAGCAACCACACAATAAAGCAGCTGCCACTGTGGTAGAGGGATTAACAGAGAGGTGATTGAGAAGGCCTGGTCACTAGCGTTTTTGTGTGTGTGTGTGTGTGTGTGTGTGTGTGTGTGTGTGTGAGAGAGATTATAAGTATTTCCCTCTCGTTGTTAATCTCACACACACTCTTCTGAGCATCAAAAAGACCGCATCAAGGCAGAACAAAACTATTCTTGTATTGCTGCTGACTCTGACAAACCATGACTCATCAGCTGGCCTCTTCAAAGCTTCTTTCAAAGAACCAGCTCAAAGTCTGCAAGTAAGAGTGTGTGTGTGTGTGTGTGTGTGTTGGCAACATGACTAAACACTACCAGAGGGGGCAAGTTTCACAAAGCAGGATTTCAGTTAACCAGATAATCTACACCAAAATGTCCAAAAGAATTAGAGCTAAGTAGCTTTTATATAGGATAATCCTCACTTTCTGCTTACTTTAATAGTTCATTGTTTTTCAACCTAATCGTCGTCTGCATTCAGTCAATCACCACAGACAATTATTTACCTAAACATAATGAAAGAATATACTGAAAAATAAACAAACTTGTAACTTGACCCTCACTTGTAATAGGAGCCAATGGGCAGGTGCTGGAGCAGCTGTCCATTTGTTCCATTATAAATTTATTTTGAGCCAAGATTTTTAGTTGTCCTACAAAGAACAGGAAATGTATTATCCATGACAATTAACTGTATGCCACGGATAGGTTTGCCAGATGCCTACTAGATAACAGAGATTAAGCTGGGAATACACAACCATAAAATATTACAGAAAATAGTAGCCTTTTCTGTTAATTCACTCAAACACACAGACAACAAGAGGACTTTTACTTTTAGATCATTTTGAGTCCATTATTAGAAATGTATTTTAAGCCAACAGGTTTTTGGATCTTCAGTTTTCAGGTCATCACATCGCTAGGTCATCACATTTTTTGAAACAGCGCTAGAGCAGTAAACCCAATCTGAGGTCTCCTAATCAGACATCCTTGACCTTACACATCAAAGAGGTTCTTTAAAAACTGAACCCAAACCAGTGCAAAAACCAACATTGTCCACTGACGCTACTGCAGTGTGAGGTAACATGGGCAAAGATGGAAGAGTAAACATTAAACAGAGAGACCTTCAACCAGAGTGGATCACATGATGCGCGTGCTGCGCCCTGCCCCAAGGTTCACTTCACACAAACCAAGAGAAACAAAAACAGTTTTCGCCCCTCACTGTGTTCTGTTCCCACTCACAGCAATGGCAACAAACTCACTTATCCACTTGCTAGTGCAGACTAGTAGTATGTTTGGTAACAGTAATCATATTTCTAAAGATTCACAGAAAGGTGAGTTTTATTCTAGGATCATCTTTGTGTTTTACAAGCTAATGGAAGACATTTACAACTGACCAAATGTTCTACAGGCCTGTCTCAGGCATAGCCAATGAACTTTAGGCTTAGTTCTGTCTGGATTTTCAGTCTCACAAAAGTGGATAGGACACATCACCATAGTAACCTCTGCTGTTCTTCTATCCTGCTCCGAGGCAGGTTACGTTTGAGATATTGTATTATAAAAAATTCTTTGATCAGTAAATCTGTTTCTAACAGAGCTGCACAATATAGGCAACATATCAGTATTTCACAATTGCAATTATGATGCCTTTTACAATATTAAAGGAGCCATATCACCACTTTTCTAGAATTAAAAACCCTTAAAGTCTGTAAATATTGTTTCAAATGTTATGTGCACTCCACCATCCACACAGTCCATACATGGTAAAAATAAGCTACAAAAACTGTCCCGTTTTCATAGCTTTTGTGATGTCACAAAACTAACATTTAAATATCTCTCCTTATTCGGGCTACAACACTTTAGCTCCACCCATTCATGCACTGATTTGCCAACACTTTTAATGGTTAAAAATGAGCCTTTTGTTGGATTACATGAAACCCTTGATTCATCAGAACACCCAGTAACTCACCTGGAGTTGTGACGGGTTGCTCTGTCAGAAATACTGAGACTGATTACAAGCTTATTTGCATATTGTAGCCATTTGTGATATCAGTATTTTGCTGAGATCAATTCTGCGATATGATTAGCAGACAATAAAAATGTGCAGCTCCAGTCTCTAAGAAGTTCCCTTTCATATAATGTTTGTCACTGCTTGCGGTGATGCTGTATAGGTGGTCCTGGGTGATGGATTACACATTCCCAGGCAGAAAAACAGGTTCTTGTCATATTTCACACTTAAAGCTTCATTACTGACACTCTTCAGCGCTTCTGGATCACTTAGAGTGGCCTGTAAAATGAGCATGACCATCCTTCTCTAGGTCAATAAGCGTTTGGACATTAGCTGGAATGTTCATTTTCAAGCATAGTCTTAGTTAGACTTAGTACTGAACGGAGAATTATCAATTACAATGTTCTGATGAATGCAACTACCAGTTTAATCTACATAGTAATGTAGCAGCTTGTTGAAGAATAAACAAAGTATTTGTGGTTCTTATTTAACACACTAGTAAAAGTGTGTTACAGGAGCTGTATGTGTAGAACCTTCCAAAAGAAGCAGATACTAAGACATCCCAGGAAACTGATGCTCTCTTGGGACCTGAGGCAACTTCATTTGAGATCACAAACTACATATGCTTTAATTTCAAACTTCCCATAAACCTAAATCTTTCAATACCACAGTCTCCACAGGGTATAAATCTCTCTACATCCATACACAACTGTATTCTCTAAAGGACGTGATATGGAGAGAAATGGAATATAAAGGCAGAGGCCATAAAGGGAAAAAAAATAAGATAAAAAGCAAACACACAAAGAAGATAAACAGCAGAGTGTACAGATGCCAGTGGACGCCAGCTCCAGGGCACTGATCAGTAATCAGCTGACATTCGATCACTGCAGTTTTGAGATGAGAAGAGGCTTGTGTGTGTGTATTTGGGCCAAATGAGACGAAACATTTGCTGGGTCACTCAAATATTGCTGGGTCAGTTTGCAACTAAGCCCAACTCCAGCCCTGGAGGGTTGGTGTTCCACAGTTTGATGGTTTCCCTGCACAAACACACCTGGTTCGGCTCACTTGTTCATGATCAGGTTTAGTGAGTGTGTGAGAAGGGCCACCACTCAGTGTGGGCCATCGGCCCTCCAGGAGTGGAGTTTGGGACTCCTGGTCTAAGCCTTCAGCTTTCCAGGAAGGAATACAAAATCAGCCGACAGTAAATACATCTGACAATCTATTGGTTTGAACTTTTTAAGAGGACACACTTTTGAAAATGAGCATTTAGCATTCTAACATGTTTGAGCAAAATGTATCTTTAACGCTCAAGAGAGATCAGATTCGGTTTCATGAGAAATAATTAAAAAGCACTCTTCTTTTCTGTGTTCTTTTCATGCTCAAGTAGGCAGCCATACATGCGCTCAGTAAACGCACTCAAAGCATTCGTGGATGGACAATGAGAACATCTTCAGCTGTTAGCGTGAGTTCATACTGAACTCTGGGAACTCTGGGAGGAGAAAGATCCTTGTAATGGCCATTCCAGCTGGCTGCAGAACAGGGATGAGATCAGTGGGGTCAACAGGGGTCAGACTGCAGCCATAGAGGAGAAAGTACACACCATGTAATGCAGAATTTAACTAAACCCGTACCCCATTACAAGCAATTCATCTTTCAGAGGATGCTGTTTTTCGGCAAGTTGTTAGATTTATGCCCTTTATTGATCCCTCAACACAACAGTGAGTTGTGTTTCCCTATCCTGTCAGGAAACACTGCATATTATTCTGAGGTTCTTTAAAGCCTCAAAACAAACCCTTGGAGTTGGACTCCATCAGTTTTTCTTTCACAAGCTTTAGCTGTAAAATCAGTTATCCATCACTGTCTACAAGCGAGCGATGAGGCTGAGTGGTTCTAACTCTTCTCTTATTGACCGAACTTGTCTCTCAATGGTACACACTTTCTCCACTAATACGATGTTGTTGTGAAGTTCCATTCTTCTGGATTTCACACCCTTTGCAGAATTCCACAGGATAGCAGTGGTGCTTTCCAGATTCAGTTTAATCTCTGTACCCGTGTCCTGCAGTAGCACGGTGACCAACAATAGCCATATGAATGCTAGTGGCCTGGTGGTTAGGGAGTTCCCCTGCAATCAGAAGGTTATGTGTTCCAATCCCAGGACTGCGCTAGTGGCACCAACAAGGTACTGTCCCCACACACCGCTCCCCCAGGCGCTGTGGCATTGGCTGCTTCACTTAGTGAACAGGTTAAATGCAGAGAAAGAATTTCACACTGTTCACACATGACAAAAATGGCTATTTTACAGTTAGTTGGACCATTTGAAAGGGAAAGGGGGTGCAAACTTACGACTAAGTCTCCAGCTCTGTCAGCTTCATTGTGACCCAAACATAGCCTGTCAATATGAGTCTTAACTATATGTCCTCTGCCAAAGACTGCCAACTGTCCAACACTGATTAAGTCTGTACACAAAGGCCTTCTATTGCAAGTTTTCTCCATAGAGACTCTTGCTCTCTGCATCAACCAGATGAGGATGGTTTGAGCCTTGGTTCCTCCCGAGGTTTCTTCCAGCAGCTGAGGGAGTTTTTCCTCTCCTCACTAGGGTCTTTGACTTGGAGTCTGTAAAGCTGCTTTGTGACTGTTTTTAAAAAGTGATATATAAAAAAACTGAATTGAATTTAACTGAATTACAATAAAGCTAAAAAAAAAACAAAGGCATACCTTATACCTTACCAGGGTTAGCAAAGTTATTCTGGCCAGTCTGTGACTAAGAAGCCCCATACACAGCAAGCTGTGATGTACACTTTTCTATCATAGATAGTTTTGTGCTTCAGTAGCTCTTCTGTTGGATCTGATCAGACGGGCTTGCCTTTGTGCTACAGTGAGCCTTGTACACCCACGAATATGACATCGCTGGTTATCCTTGGACCACTTTAGGTAGGTACTGATCACTGCATACCAGAAACACCCCACTAGACCTGTTATTTTGGAGACGCTCTGACCAAGTCATCGAGCCATCACATTTTGGCCCTTGTCAAAGTTGCTCTGATCTTTACGCCCATTTTTTCTGCTTCCAACACATGAACTTTAAGAACTGACTGTTCACTTATCACTTAATATATCCCACGCCTTGACAGGCGCCACTGTAATAATAAATTAACATTATTCGTGTAACCTGTCAGTGGTTTTAATGTCATGGCTGATTATATATTCTGAATATACCACTGCATACCAGTCAAGGATCTCATGAGGTTCTTGAATCGCTCCACATAATTGCATCAATCAGTATGTAAAAGGCAGAACTGACTCTAGATCAGCAAGGTTCTTCTAGGATGCCCTGTAATGACGAGCCATTATGTTTGTCTTTGCCATGCTGCTGAACACCTATTTCAATCTGAAATGGTTTCATAACATTAAAAACTAATTTAACAGGGTTGCTGTATATTGGTGAGAAGATCTAGTTTACGCCATATAATTGGAGCGCTTTAGATTTGCCGTTAAGACTCCCTTAGATGACATACTGTGCATGACAGAGCTTGCTTTTACACTGTAGGTAGTTCACTTTGGCTTGTCAGGATGGATTTAGCCTTAACCTGCAAAATTTTCCTGAGCGGCAACATCTTCCGGTCACGTGAACCCAGTGTCGATATGGATTAACACAGTAGCGAGAGAAGCCAAAGAGTTGTGCCCACCTGCTGTTGACGTGGAACAAGCCACCTGCCGTTATGCATGTACTCAATAAGCAAATAAGCAGCTTAATATCTCATTTCCAAAACAGAAGTAGCCACCAACTGCCTGCATCTGCAAGTACATAACTGCTTCCCTGTTACACTGTCTGTGCTTAAGTTTATTATTAAATGCTATTTGAGGACTTAAGATCCAATATAACATTTATTACAACCTTAAAGACAACAAAAATCGATCCAGGATTAGCCATCTAATTCTAAAAAGTGTGATGCAATATGACGCATCATCTTGCCAAAAAAATTACAACTGGACAGCCTGATCATATTACTGCAGTAATCTAATTCAGATGACGTGAGAGGGATTAGCCTTATACATGTTGACTACAGGAAATTAGTTGATACAGCAGGATTAAAACAACTATTCAACAAGTTCACAATGTTTGATAAGCTGTTACAGACAAAAAGAACTCATGCCTCCACATTCTATACTATCAAACTGTGAATATAATGTTTTTTGCTCAAAATCTAATTAAACAGTATCGATTATGGGCTCTGTTTAACGAAACATGAAGTTGGTCGTTGTTCTTTAAGAATTACGATATGAGAATTATGGCCACCACTAACAATGATTTTGACAGTCAATTAATCTGTTTCTTCGACTGGCAGATTAATAATAATTTTAAAAAATGAGTTATTCCAGTTTCTCTTGCAAACAATGTTAACACACAGTTGTTCCAGCTCTAATAACAATAAGAAAAACATTAAGACACACTGCGATGGAAATGATCGCCATACCGACAATCATCATTCTGCCTCTAGTCTGAGTACTTGTTTCCACTCACCGTAGGTGTTTTTTTATGCTAATCTAATGACAACATGGAATTAAGAGAGAGTCGCATTTGTTTTACTGCCACAATTTGAAAGCACTTTAGCAATTTGCATTATATACTAGAGATTTTGTGGCTCTCTCTCATCGCTTTCTCTTTCTATACCAGTCCCTAGTTCCTTTAATTTCTCTTCTGAGACTGTGTGAGGGTGCGCTTACAGAAATCATGCATGGGAGACCACTGGCATTCAAGGCCATAGAGGAAAAACAATGGAGACACTGGCTGTGAGGCTGCCTTTACTGGCAAACTGAACCATCAGTTCCACTCATGTTATCCGTCACTTCTACTTAGACCACCAAACTTAGGATGGAGTCTAGACCTGCTTCATGATGTGGAGTTTCCACTTTAAAATGGTACAAACTGCACTGGACTGTGTCATTATAGGTGGAGAGATCAGCACAGGTTGGATACCATGTACTGGTATCAGGCCAACCTCAGCAGAAAATACTGGATCATACTGAAAAGGAAAAATAAATTAATGTTATATAAAAGATCTAGACTGAAATAGTGGATGGACACAAACACAAACACACATACAAACACACAATAGTGTTGTTAACTACGATTTTCTTCTTGTGGAATAGTAGTGTTAGAGCACTGGAGCATGATATCCGACTTGGGTGGCTGGTGGCTAGGTGGTTAGGGAGTTGCCCCTGCAATCAGAAAGTTGTGGTTTCAAATCCCAGGACTGCTAGTGGCACCACTGAGCTTCCCCTGAGCAAGTTCCGTACCCACAGACTGCCCTCAGACGCAGCGTCTCTGGCCGTCCACTGCTTCACTTGGTGAATGGGTTAAATGCAGGGAAATAATTTTACATTGTTCACACTGTGCTGTGGTGTGGTGACGCATTACTATACAAATAGCTGATTTTAAAGCTTTCTGAAACACGTAAATGCTAAAGCATGCATTATACTAGTATAAGCCAATATTGTTAATGGAAAAGAAAAATAAGTTACATTAACAACATCAGAAGGAGGAAGAAGTGGCGCAGTGCCATCTGTAGTTGTTGCAAACAGAAACCTGGTGAGAAACAACAAATTTGCCATGATCCTAAAGCTAGGTCACATACAGTCCTCTGCAAAAGATTTAGGCTCTTGTGCAAACTGTTCAAAGCCAGTTATCAGAGCAGTAAGGCTTTCTGCCATCAAACACACCAGTTAACATTAGAATAAATGCAAACAAACAAGAAAGCGTTAAAGAAAAGGTGTTTTGTTTGAACAAAGTACTTGAAGTTTTGTAAGCTGGTTAGAACAACACAGGTTTGGTCCTAGATTTCCCATCCAGCCTTTGCACAGATATGTGAAACTCACTGAAGTACTGATTGAGCTGAACCAGGTATGAGGTATTTGATGAGAACTACAATGTTATGCTGGGCTTCCATGAGGAGAGGTCTGGAAATGATTACCCAAACACAGACATACATAAAATCGCTATTTACTGGATTAATATTATTTGTATGCAGGGGCCTGTGCATATCCGACATATCTAAACAGTGTGAACTTTCACAAGCATACAAAATATTTTTCAATTTAATAACGCACTCTAGAATTCCTACATTTTTTTGTATGCTCTATTTCTCTTTAGAAAAAGTGGAACTTTTGCAAATGTTCTGCAAAGCTCATCTAACCTTGAAACAGCTAGAACAAAAAACAAACAAACAAACAAAAAAACCCCTAAACAGTGGCACATGGATAGGTCAGTCAACCCTCCGGATGTCTTCTCAGACTTGAGCAAACGTTCCTTGTTATGTATGACATGATGCGTTTCTCACTTTCGGAGCTGCTCAGTCAGTCTCGCACACCAGGAGCAGCCCAACAGACCAGTGGTCACCAGGTGCCTCCAGCTGCGGACGCCTGGGTAGCCTCTCCGGTTTCGCTGCGGCTGCTGAATGCGTTTCATGGTCGGCTGTAGCGCTCTTTGAACCCCCCCAAAATCCTCAGATCCCCGAGGGATCTATGGTAAAATAACACGGCCTAAGAGTGGAGGTCTTTTGTGTGGCCCATGCGTGTCAAGCATATCAGATCAAAGCAAGCCAAGCGCTGGCCTCGGGCCTGCTGTCTGGTCAATACATCTGAGGTTATCATATTAAGAAACAACAATTAAAGAGCAAAAACTGACCCTGGATCAGCACTCTCAGTCTGTCATACAGACCAATATAACACAATAAGAAACACACACAGCTAATGGACTGAGGGTGACCTTGCGAACACACATGCACACACGACCAAAGAGACCCTCTCATCAACCCCCTGAGGAGCATTACTAAGCTCTTAGGCAGCTGATTTTCTCATCAGATCTGCTGCTTCCGGCCCAGCTCCCCGAACATCGCCGCATTCCCTTCACAACATGATAGCAAGCGGGGCTCTCGGCTTCCGCACACGGCAAAACCATTCACCACCGAGATTCTCTTGGTCAGCAGTTTAGCTTAAGAGAGCTTCTTAAGGCTTCAGGCTGTACAACTGCCTATATTAAAAAATTCACAGGAAAATAAACAAACAATGGGACCTGCTGAAAGACTGAGTTATAGTTTATTGACTGTTTTGTGGGTCACATTAAAAACCATGACTCATGAAAACAACCACAGAAATCCACTCTTGTGAAACTTTAAGCTCACCATTCTATAATATCAAAATAGTGAAGGCCAACATCACAATTATAAATGGAAAAAAATATATATTGTCTTAATATATGGGACAGCACTGAAGAGTTTTACAGTTCTGCCTATTTCAGGATTGGATGAGCTTTGCAGAACATTAGCAAAAATCCAATTTTTTGTATAAGAAAGTGTAGAGCATGCAGTTTTTGACAAAATACAGAAATTTTAGAGAGTGTTTAGTTTAAAAAGATATTTTGTACACGTGTGAAAATGTACACTGTTAGGATGTCTTAGATGTGGTTTGTTTTTCTTATGCACAGTACTGTGCAAAAGTCTTAGGCACCTGAGAAAATTCCATTTAAAATCTGATTAGACGAGCAGTATGTTTTTAAAAGCTCATGAGTTGATGAGTTGGACTGGGTGTGTCAGGTCAAGGAAGACTTGAAAGTAACGCTGGTGACCAGGAATAGGATTAAGAAACACTAGTGTAAGACTGTTCTGTGCTCCAACACAGCTATGTTGGAACACTGAAACATAAAAGGAAACCAAAAAACACTGCCATAGCAGCCTTTACCTTATTCTTTCTCTGAAGGCAGCCGAAGGATTAGGCATAAGAGAACATGGCCCTATACGAACAGTATTATATCAAATTAGAGTACATGTTTTTACCTCAAAGTGAAAATGAAGTGAAAGCAAACATTTGTCATGTGTGAACACAGCACAGCAACAGTATGAATAAGTGAAGTAGTGGGCAGCCAGGACGGCTCGAGGGTATCTCTGTGGTGCCACTGGCAGTACTGGGATTCGAACCCATGACCTTCTGATCACAAAGGCAACTACCTAACCACCAAAAAATAAGGGACGATCATAAAGAGAACGAGAGAAGAACGCGAACGAGAGAAGCCTGCCGAGACGTGGTGTCAGCTCAGCATTCTGCTAAAAGTAAGGGATGCTCGTATCGAGAGAACGAGAGAAGAACCTGAACAAGAGAAGCTTGTCGAGATGTGGTGACAGATCAGCATCCTACGAAAAGTAGGGGGTGCTTGTATCAAGCGAGTATTCTGAAGGAGAGAAGCCTGTTCGTCTCGTCTTGTTTCTGTCCGGCTCTGGCCTGGACTCGGCGGGAATTTCCTGAGGGGAAAACTACTCGTCGTCTCCTTTTCCGCTCGGCTTGATGCTGCTGTTGGGACCAGAAGAGAGCATGAAGGAAAGGAGGGGTTTCTGGAGCAGAAACGGGCACAGTTTCCTTAACATCCTCAAGCTCAAATAAAAAAAAAAAACAAAAACAAACAAAAAAAAACAAGACACATAAGAGAGACTCCACCAAAGTAAAGAGTGATTCAGCTTTCCGTTACAGTGAACAGCTCTTTCAGAGAAGCTTTTAACCAGACAACGTGCGTGGCTTGTGCTGCCGTAACCTACATCGGCTGCTGTGGCCTCTTACACTGCACCTCAAGCTCATGTTTGCTCTTAACAGAGAGGCGGTTGATGCAGGCTGGCCCAAACGGAGCCCAAACACCGCAGCCATGCGCCTGGATGGTGACGAGCTGTGGTCTGACTTTAATGGCCAAAGAAGGCGTCTCATTGCAGCTGTGGCACAAACTACAAGGATACTTGTTGTGCGCTGAAGTGTGCCACTGGCCTGAGAAACGGAATGAGAAATTAAGTCACAACTAATCTGCGAAATGCAATTTCATGGCTTGAAAGGAAAAGCTTCAGGATAATCCAGTTATCTCAAACTGACAATGAGAAATGCAAAGGAAAATCAAGGGGCCAGGATGAACATTATAATTACCCATTTATACTAGCAGACATGGACATTCTATATAATATTTTTGCCAATATATTTGACAAATAATAAGCGTTACATCCATGATACATGACATAGCAGCTTGCCACTTGCAAAGTGGTTTGTTTTTATGTTTACAGACCGGACAGCAAATGTGGTTTGCGGATGTCTTTTGCAGTCATTCTAATAGAGAAAAACAATGACAACTCATACTAATGTTGCAGCTACATACAAATACATCTGCATTTAAAATCAACACTGCCCATCATTTCAAGAGTCTAAACTGCAACATCACAAAGGACTGAGGGACTGTTTTTCCCCAGTCAGATGTGTTTTAAGGCTTGGTCGACATCTGTGGTCAAGAAAGAAAGTGTGTCCCCTGACAGCTGCTTCACCCCCCCACGAGCCAAGACAGTCTAATTAGCCCCAAGACTTTGAGTGGCGGTCTAACCAGATTAGACTATGATGCCCAGGCAAGATAAACACCAATTATCTGAAACGGCAGCTTCTGTAAAAATTTTTTTAAAAAGCTGTCTCTTGACAATTCATTCCTTTTCTTCCTTTACTAATGTCCCACTGCCCAATCACTGGGGACATTTAAACCTCACAGTCACCTCTCTAGGCTCCTGACCATCTCTACTGGGCAGGACAATGGAGTCAGCTCTTGCCTGGCATGCAAATGCATGGCCTAAGCCTTGGCTGAGCAAGGCGGGGGCATTTTTGCATGTGTTTCTTTCTTTCTTTCCCAGAGGACAATCATTTATGAACATGTTTTAAGCTTGGTTTGACCATCCTGAACCTCCCTGCACCTCTCTGACTGGTCTGATGCCTCACCCAGCTGGCTGACTGGTTGGCAGGCAGTCTCCAAAGGGTGGAGACCACCTCTCCGATCTGTGGAGCGTTTAAAAACTCCCCTAAACCTCTGAACTTCTTCTTCATGCAGAACTGCAGTGCTGAGGAGAGGAGGGGGGAGAGGAAAAGGAGATCATTTATTAGCCTACAGTGAGTAATGTGATAAGATGCAGACACTGGGCTGAGTTTGAACACACCCAGTCTACAATAGCTGAACACATGACACCGTGTTGGGCTTAAACACGACGTTTTTGGACGGATTTCTCTCTCCTGTCTCGTCTCTGCTGTGCAGGCACACCCTTAACAAGAGGGGGAACACTCTGGTTATCCTCAGGCTGTGTAGCCCACGATGGTTAATTTTGGGAGCTATTTAGACTCAAAATAGCCAAAACCATACACAGTCTATAGAAGGAGGTCTGTCACGACTAAATACATTTAACATGGCTTTAAAAAAAACCCTGCCCTGCCCTTTTATACATTAACATGCCTGCTTTCTCTCTGCCTATCCTCTCATCCCTACAGGCTAGACAATAACAGCAGGGCGTGAGGGTGCCTCGTTTGGTTCCTCAGGGCTTTTTCATCGTCTCTTCCACTCTTTTCTCCATTCATTCATTCATTTATTCATTGAAGACAACAGACAAGCTAAAGAAAGCCGCCCAAGTGGGTTAATGTGGGTTTAGTCAGAAGACAGACTTACCAGAAGGTGAAATAGAGGCTTCAAACCTCCTTCTCTCCTCTCCTGAAGCTCCTCTAACGGTTTTAACCGTCACTTGGTTTCAAAAACAAGCACAATTCCAACGATCTCGACACGAAAAAACAACTCCAATTGCACTCCTTTCTAGTGTACAAAGAGCCCACAAGTGGACAACTCTTTCCAAACACACGTATACCCCTCCATACTGTCTATTCTTCCCTCTCTCTTTCTCTCAGTCTCTCCCTCTGGAGCGTGCTCTCCTGGCGTCCAGCTCTTAGCCACGCCCTTTCTCACAGTCGACCAATCAGAAAGAGCCGAAGGCGTGACGTTAGGAGGCCCTTTGTCGAACAATCCAGAGAGAAAATATGTATAATCTTTTTCAAAATATTTTTCTCTACACTTTCTTTCATTTTTTCAATTCTTTCATTGGTTTCTTTCTATTTTACTATCTTTTTCCATTTTGCTCTCCCTACTTTCTATTCTACTCTACTCTCTCACGTTCCAGACCCGCCCACTTTCCAGAACTGACCAATCAGACGTGGTCGAAGGAGTGACGTTAAGGCGCACCGTGTTGAACAATTCAAAGAGACAGAAACAGCATTTTATATTTTCTGACATTTTTCTCTAGACTGTCTTTCATTCTCTTTATTTTTCCATCGTTTTCTTTCTACTTTACTCTCTCTTTCTACTATTTTCTACTCTCTCTATTATACACTCTATTCTACTCTCTCTCTCTCTCTCTCTCTCTCTCTCTCTCTCTCTTTCTCTGGTTCCACACCCTCCCACTTTCCAGGACTTACCAATCAGACGGAGCACATGTAGTGACGTAAGGGCGCACTCTTTGGGACAGATTGGAAACTGCAAAACCCAACATCAGGATCCATCATCTGTTCCTACAAAAAACAAATAAATCTTTTAAAACGACTGTGATTTTTTATGCATACTCCAAAATGAAAAAAAGTAAGTTATGTTGTTTTTTTATATAAGTGTACTCGGAATAACAACAGATTACAAAAACCTTAAGAGTTTGGATAAGACTTTAAAGAGCAGTAGTAATCAAAGTAGTGTCCCTTTTGGTCTGAAGAGACAATATGAGAGCTTAAAACAGAACAAGTAAAGAATAGGTTTTTTCACACTAACTGGAGTAAGAGGGAAAGTATGATCAGGGCAGCCCAAATCCATCTGATGTTTATTGTAGTGAATGAAATGAATAAATAGAATTGGTACTACTCACCACTGAGCTAAAATAAGAAAAGAGAATTTTAAGAAGACCTGGAGCAAAAGTAAAGCTGGCGGTCTGGTGGTTAGGGAGTTACCCCTATGATCAGAAGGTTGTGAGTTTGAATCCCAGTACTGTTAGTGGCACCACTGAGGTTCCCTTGAGCAAGGTCCCGTCCCTACTCACAACTCCCCGGGTGCTGTGTTCTTGGCTGCCCGCTGCTTCACTTGGTGAATGGGTTAAATGCAGAGAAAGAATTTCTGTTCACACATGATTGTAAGAGGCCACTTTACTTCAGTCTGGATTATGGACAGCAATGTAAATTCTAACCCAAATAGTTTCACAAGGGGAAAAAAAAAACAGTCATGTCCATTCTATAACAAAACTATATAGCTTATAATAAAAGAAAGCTTAATAGAACTGAGAATTGGAGCCATATTGTCAAGTGTTTTTAAAAAAATCATTTTCTGTTTTATGCTAATTTTGGCTTTTATAGCTGAAACACACTGCAATCACTTTGATGGATATGGCTGTATTTGTGCTAGGACTTAAATACAACATGCTTGGTGACTTGTTGACTTTCTCCACCTAGTGGCCATAATTGCAACTTACTTTTATCATGTGAATGGGAAAAGATAGTAATACAAACAGTTCTGGCTTTTAATATGGCTTTTAGTTTGTGTCATGTTCCTCAAACCATTCCTGAACATTTTATGCAGTGTGGCAGGGCATCCCTTATGAAATACTGATGCCATGAAGGAGTGTATTTGATTCTCAGCAATGTTTAGGTAGGTGGTACATGTCAAAGTAACATCCACAGAACTGCCAGAACCAAAGGTTTACCAGCAGAACATTGTCCAGAGCATCTTCGTCTTTCTTCCCATAGTGAGTCCTGGTGCCATCTCTTCCTCAGGTAAACGACGCACACACACCCGGTCATCCAGATGACGTAAAACCCAAGAAATATAAGTTTTGGGGAACTATTGAAGACCGTAAGCATCTCTGAACATCACTGCCAAGGACTTACAGTCAGATGTTTGGAGAGAAATGAGAGGCATTATAATAAAAGAACACTCTGTCAGCTGCTAACCCTGGGGTGGATCTGTTACGCTTTGGGGTTGCATGGCAGCCAGTGGCATATGGACCAATGTACGAACAAAGAGAAGAAAGGATTTAGCTTAATATCACCAAATCTTTGAAGCTAATGTCCCACAGACAGTAAGGAAACGGATGAAGAAAAGAGGTTTTATATTACAACAAGACACAAAATCAGAAATGCACCATTTCAAGAAACCAAAGTTTTGCCTTAAATGCTTAAACATTACTGGAAATCTATGGATAGGTCATAAACATTCTCTGTATGCAAGACAACCCTCGTTTGCCAAAACTTTTGCATACACCTTTACTGTAGCTGATTTGAAAAATTTATTTGTCTTCAGAAGCGACTTCAGAAGTATGTCTTTGGAGGACTTACATCTCAGGAGGACTCTCATCGAGCATCTCCCTCAGTTCACCCTGTTTTTAGAAGCTCTCCATCTACACTGACACTGATCCAAACAGATCTCTTTCTGGCACACACACACACACACACACACACACACACACACACACACACACACACACACACACACACACACACACACACACACCATCATCATTACCAAATAAAGAGCTAACATTCCAGCTCCGTCTCACTTTATATGCTTCTTTCCGTTTCTCTCAGTTTAATGAGGCAAAATTATAATTACACAAAGTAAAAAAGTCATGATTTAACTACATAGTGCTACATAGTCAAACATATATATATATATATATATATGGAGATTCTCTTCTGACAGGTTAATGCAAACTGCCAGTCAAAAGTTTTGTCCCACAATGATATTTGCATGTTACTCTTTTATTAGCCAGAAAATGTCAGGTTTTGGTTCATCACTACTGACCAACAAAAAGCCACCTAATATAATTACAATCGTAATGTGGATCACCAGACAAGTGTTGGGATGAAACAGTGAACGAGTGCATTTAAAGTTAAAGGACAGTCTAGAGTTTGACTCTGCATCACCAACAACCAGTTAATAGGAGTCAGACCTGCACTGTTACAGATTCTCTCATGTTAGAAAGGAAACTTGTTTAATTTGACATATTTCCATTTGTTGTTCAATGCCAAACCGTTTATGAAATACATGGATAAGCAGTAAAAGCCAGCAGTGTGTATAAAATCTTTTGACTGGTAGTTTAGTCTGCGACTAGGCTTAATCCCTGTCTGGGAAACCAACCCATAATGTACCACTTTGAGGGTTCTGTGGAGCCATTGTAAAAAGGTTCTTCACATTGCCATCTCATCTGCAAACAATGGTTCTTTAAAGAGCCAGCTAACGAAAGGTTCTTCAGGAAACCTAGCGAGGCTCTTCTACAAAAAGCCTTTTTATTGTCAAGATTGTAGAGAAAACCAAAACTCAGTAAAATGGACCACAGTGCCTGTAATTCAACTACAAAAGCCAAAGCAAAAATGAAGCACACAAAGACGAAAAGAGTAGCTTCATGAGTGAAAGAAAATGGGAAACGCTAAAAAGGAGACACAGAAGTGGCGGAAAAATGTAGTTAGTATAAATGTAAAGACATGATGGTTTCCACCTCAGACCAAACTGATGCCACATTAAATATAGCACTAGCAGAGCAACGTCGTTTTGATTGGCCAGGCCTTCCATGGCCAGAGCCAATCAGAAGCAGTCAAGCACACCACCCAGGAGAGGTTTGTTTAAAAGAGCGAGTGGACAGGAGGTGATGACTGCTGGGCTTCAGCTCAGAGTGTGATCAGAGCGTCTACCTCAGGAGGGACCACACGCCACAGTAGACACCATGAGCTTCAGCAAAGGACCCACCTTCGGGCTCTCCGCTGACGTCAGGAATAAGGTAAGAGAAGTGTGTGTGTGTGTGTGTCAGGGAGAGAAAACTTTGAAATCTTAAACTTTGAAGGCCACTGCTCATCCAGCATTTCTTGGGGAGTTTGTCTCTACTTGTCCCTGTAGTAACAGCCTCTACTCTTCTGTACACTAGATGGAACATTGCTGTGAGGAGTTGATTGTATTCAGCCAGGAGAGCATTAGTGAGTTCAGGTACTGGTGTTGGAGGATTATTTATCACAAACTCCACTCCAACTGATCCCAGGGGTACTAGATGCAGCCCCCACTAAGGGTGGTAGTAGTCTAGTGGGTAAAACAGTTGTCTGTGAACCCGATGACCATAAATTCGCAGGTTCAAACCCCCCCACTTTCTACCATTGTGTCCTTGAGAAACCCTCAGTGTCTCCAGGGGGACTGTCCATGTAACTAATGATTTTAAGTTGCTCTGGATAAGCTCGTCAGCCAAATGTCCCTTTTAGCCACTGCTTCAGAGTGCTGGGGGGCCTTTATACCCTTCTAGACAACACTTAGGCATTGGACATGGTGACCTTAGGCTCATGTCTGGCTGCTCCAGAGCTTCCCGTTCTATTGGCAAGCGTTTTTCTATGGAGGTTTTACAAGCTGTCAGCAATTGGTGCAGCCTAATGTAAAAAGAATTAACCTATTTAAAGGGTTTTCAGGGTATCGTTGGACATACAACGAATGTATGAGACTTAAATACGGAAATCTGTTCAAAGGTTCAAAATAAATGTTTCCAGTATTCTAAAATAATTTGCTTGCAGATGTGTAAAATGAGACAATCAAGACGTTACATGCATCCAGAATAACAGTAGATAGAGTAGATTGTTCTAAATTACAGAGAAAGCTGTAGAACATCAGTAATGAAGGTCTGTGAATACATGATCGCAGTATATTTGAAATGTTGAATGTTGAATAAATGTTGAATAAAGAAAGTGTATAAAAGTTGTCTACCTTTTTGTGTCTAGCTTGTAATGTTTTTAGACTGACCTTGGATAAGTTCTGTGATGGACTAGCAACCTGTTCAGGGTGTTTTTCTGCATTTCACCCTATGACTGCTGGGGTGGGCTCCAACACTCCCCACAACCCTGGTTAAGGAACAGCATTTCAGATAATGGATGGATAGATGGATGGATGGATATATGGGTGAATTTGATAAGTTGTTAATATACATAATATAAAAAAATAATATACGTCTGATTTAAGTAATTTCAAACATTTGAAAGCATATTACTGCGATCCAAAACACAAGTATCTTCACATTTCTAAAACATGAGTTTCACATTGTATGAACATTTTGCTTTCTTTTGTAAAGTTACCACTTTAAAGATAACTAATACTGACCAATATTATCAACCAGCTGGTGGCCTAGTGGTTAGGGAGTTGCCCCTGTGACCAGAAGGTTGTGGGTTTGAATCCCAGGACTGCTAGCGGCACCAGTGGGGTTCCCTTGAGTAATACACCGTCTCCACGCACTGTTCCCCGGGCACTGTGTTCCTGGTTACCCATTACTTCACTTGGTGAATGGATTAAATGTAGACAAGCATTTCATGCTGTTCACACTGTGTGCTGTGGTATGATCGCGTAAGACAAATGTTCACTTCATATTGAGTAAGTTCCTTGCAAACTTATCACAATAATCCCAATATGGTCACAGAACGAATGTGTTTTTCAGTATAATATGCTCAAATGTCAACAAGATTCCATTTTTTCTTTCTGGCCCAAAACTGACTATTTTTATGAAGCTGGTTTTAAGCTGTGTGCCAGCCAGACACTCTTAACAAGCCCTCAGTCACCGCATTCACAATATTTAGATGGAGCAATGGTTCACATACGTCCCTTCAAAAGTGACAAACAGACCATTACTCTGAGAGGTACTTCGCATTGGCCTGTGGTTGGTATATGACCTACAGAGGCAAAGTAAGGGAGCATGAGGGCCCTCCTGTGGCCCAACAGTCATCATTACCTTTCCAATTCCTTTCCTGACCACACAGGTTCCATAGTGCAGTTTAGATGAACCATTACTTGGACTGTAATGTTTTCTCTGTCCAGAAAGACCTGGACAGAAATGTATTATTTGTGACTGATCATTGCACACTGTGTGGCCAAAAATATGCAGACACTAGACAAGCAGTGAATTCACCTCCTTTAAGGCGTTTCCATTTTCAACACAAGCGTTCAATCGCACTCCAACACACAGCTTGTATCATATCTATTGAAAAGCACTTCCAAAGAACTGGGATGTGCTGGAACAGCCTCACATGACCGTCACCATGCTCAATGCCTAGAGGGGCATGAAGCCCCCAGCTTTGGGCTGAGGATGGAGGAGTGATGGTGCCCTTGGGATGTGCTGGACTAGAGTTTGTGGTCCAGAACTAATCCCCCAACATCAGTACTTGACCTCACTAATGCTATTGTGGCTGAATGCTATCGAATCCTCACAGCAGTGCGGCGTAAAGGCTGTGACTTTGCACATGTCAGGAAATTTTTCTCAAATCTGTTCAACTGGTCCGTCTGTGTAGTACTCGAGGAAAAATACTCGGTTCATCTCTGTGACCTCTGACTTTCTAATCATAGCTGGTGCAGAAGTACGACCCCCAGATGGAGGACGCCCTGCGCCAGTGGATCCAGGAGGTCACGGGTCGGGTCATTCCAGACAACTTCATGGAGGGACTTAAGGATGGGGTCATTCTCTGCGAGTGAGTGGCCACAAGCTGTACTCCAATTTACCCTTACAGGCATACTTCATGTACTGTTCATGTTTCTGTGAGGAGCATATCTTCTTAGTATGTGCAATAGTCTTACCATGTGGAATATCATGTGCAATTTCTTATTGGAGGCTAAATCATTATCATTACATGCAATATCTTATTAGTATGTGCAATAGTCTTACTATGTGCAATATCAGTACTGTGAATGTGAATATTACTAATCTATTACTGATCTCTATTATGTTCAGTAACAGACTCAGTATAGAGAACTACAATTCCAAACCACAATTTGTGTTACTAGTAAATTACTTAGCAGTAAATGATTATATAGTATTTATACCCCAAGATTTTGTGTATTTAGCATAGTGTATTTTGTACATGGTATGTCTGTTTTTATTTGAAGTTTGTTTTTATTTTATATTGTACTTGTCTCTGTGTGACTGCACAGCTGTAACATAAGCAGTTTCCTCCGAGATGAATGCAGTTTTCTGATTCAAATTCTGATTCTGAAACCACTGGATCCTAACAGTCTTCACAAGATGCTCCAGGAAGGGCCGCTTTGAATATTCTCTTCTTACTAATGAAACTGGAGAATGAGTGCATTTGCAGGTCAGCCCATCCTTCCTGGACCTGCTTTTTTTTGAGGAGGTATGGAGCTAAATTCTGCTTTTATGGTCCTGTTTCTCCTAGACTGATCAACAAACTGCAGCCAGGATCAGTAGTGAAGATCAACCGGCCGAGCCTCAATTGGCATAAGGTACACGGTTCCGTCTGGAGGGAAAATGATTATATCCATATGTCTCTCAGGGCTGTCGTATTTATTATATAATTGGGGCTGTCATGAATAAGTATAGGTTGTGTCCAAGTCTTTCCTTTTAGCCAAAAAAGGAGACTCCTCATGATTAATTCTGATTAGCATAGCATCTCTTAAACAAACACTAGCCAACGCTTATACACTTAAACACGGTCTCCTAAAACATGGATAACATTACTTGAAACAGGATGGTATGTGTTAGCCCTGTCCAGGCCAATAAAATGTAATGAATGCAGACAGAATTGAGAATTGGTAGGATGGAATGGACTTATTTCAGCCTAAACTTCAACACATTTACATTCCGAGTCACCGTTTGACTTATGCCTGTGTGTACGCCGGAGTGTGTGTGTTTGTGGGTTTGTGTGTGTGTGAGATTGGCACCAGTTGGTCAAGATGGGTGCTTTATGGGCCCCGGGAAAGAAAATCGCTGATTTAATACACAAACAGTTCCACAAGTTGGCAGAAACATCCAATCAAGACTGAAAGATGCATTAATAAGAAACATCACACATAATCAGTTAATGGGTTATTTTACCTCATTTGCTCTCAGTCTGTTTAAATATGTTTAAAATGCCACCCTGCTCAGTTAGATGAACTGGTCAGCAGTCAAATCTCCAAAACCATTTGAAGCATTTGTGAGACAAGCGTAGTGCAGAGCATTGAGAACATCTTATACAAGCTTTCAAAAGTGCTTAACCAAGTGACCTTTCTGTCTCTCTTCCTCTCCTTCCTGTGCCACGTCCCTTTTTAGTTGGAGAACATCACAAGCTTTATCCGAGCCATCAGCGATTATGGGCTAAAGCCTCATGACATCTTTGAAGCCAATGATCTGTTTGAGGATATGAACCACACTCAAGTGCAGTGTACCCTCGTCACGCTCGCTGGGATGGTGAGTTTGACCTTCCAGAGCTGAGATGTAGAGGAACAATATCACATTGTTTCTCCTGCTCACATACTGACCCCGACAATAAAAGAAGCTGCACCTACTGGTCTCAAATTAGTTGCTTATTTTGAAAAAAAAAAAAAAGAAACCAGTCAGAAGGAAGATGAGAAATTCAGCAAGCCAGTTAGTTTGAAAACCTGATAGGTAGAACCCTCCAGCCACATTGCAGGATTGATCATCATTCAGTCATAGTTCAAGAAGGTAAATTCAACAACCTAATCGCAACCTAGGAAGAACAGTTCAACTACCCAATCTCAGCTCAGGAAGGAAAAAACAAATACCAAACACACAGCCTAGGAAGGAGAATTCAAGAATGCAATCACAACAAGAACAGTTCAACTACCCAATCAGAGGTCAGGAGGAAAAGTTCACCAAACACAGCTCAGGAAGAAAAGGTAAACTAACCAAACAAACAACATGGGAAGGACAGTTACTACCCAGTCACAGCTCAGGAAGAACAGTTCAACTACCTAGTCATGGCTCAAGTCTGATAATTAAATAATTTCTTGAATTCTTGATATTCTTACAATCTTTTTTAAAGAATAACTCCTGACTCCTAACTGGCTATTATTCCTAGTGTATTTTGGACTGAATTCTTGAATACATTCTTCTGGCAGGCGAAGACCAAAGGCTTCTACACAAAATACGACATCGGAGTGAAGTACACCTCCAAGAAACAGAGGAAGTTCACCCCTGAGAAGCTAAATGAGGGAAATAGCATCATCTGTCAACAGGTAAAGGGTCTGATTCGACCTGCAGGAACAAAAAGCATTTCAGATTCACACAGAGATCTTGAGAACAGGCTCTGAACAGTGTTATAGTCATGAGACACATACCTGTCTGAGTCCTGTACGTTCTATGATGTAGTTCTTCAGTTAGGGGCGATGTGTTCACATACTTGAATGCACTAATAATGTAAGTATCACAGCAGTTGTGTTTGTACATGACTCTCTCACACTTGGACTGTGCATGGTTCTATTCAACTTCATACCATTTCAAGTATCAATTAAATTTATTTGACAGAAGAGCATTGGATGCTTAACTTCAATGGGTACATCAGCAGCAGCCAACATAAGAAGCATCTCCGTGTTAAAAGACATTAACGAGTATCTTATTCCTATTCAGATGGGCTCTAATAAGTATGCCAGTCAAAAGGGCATGACCTCCTATGGCACAAGACGGCACATCTATGACCCCAAGATGGGCATGGAGAAGCCTATGGACCGCAACAGCATCCACCTCCAAATGGGCACCAATAAGTGTGCCAGCATGGTGAGATAATACATTCTTGTCCATCCACCACTCCAGAACAGTCCATTATATCACATCTGTAGCATGAAGTTAAAATCAAACATGATTCTTGCACTTAGGATAGAACAGAAAACCAGTTTACCTGAAATAAATGTGTATCAGAAGCTAATATGTAGATGCTGAATTCTTAATACAGACATTTGTGTCCAAATGATTGTGCCATTTTGTCTGTATGCTACAGATGCAACATTTATCAATCAGAACACACATGCACACACAAACACACACAGACAAAATCATACATTTTAATTTTACCTGTCATCACTGTCATAACAAAACCTAATATGTCTGAAATGGCGACTTTACAGAAGAAAAAGTTATTTTAATGTATAAGCATGCTAATGAGAATTCATTAGTCATTAGTTTTTTCTATTGGTTCATTCCTCGGAAAGAATTCACGTAACATGAAGAGCAGCAAGTATTTTTAAATAGTTTTAAAAAGGTTTTGACTATAT
>JBBJLS010000082.1:20859350-20889099 GCA_037577275.1 Bryconaethiops microstoma
TGTGTGTGTGTGTGTGTGTGTGTGTCTGGATTTTTCATACATTTCCACTGAAGTTTCTAATGTCTTTGAAATGGTTCTTCTCTATCTCTCAGACGACCCTGCAGTCCGTCTCCGTGCCCAACTTCAAGCACCACGTAACGGAGCACAGCCGTCTGTCCGACAGGACAAGCCGCAGGTTAACGAGGACTTATCAGCTCTACAGCAGGACGAGTGGGAAGCACGTCCAGGTCCTGGCCAACAAGAGGGTGGTCGCGAACGGGGAGGACGGAGACCCTCACGGTAAGAGAGACCGCCTGCCTCCGTGTTTTGAAACATAATCTGCTGCAGGAGAGACCCTCTCAGATCTGGAAAAGACATCAGCACGCATCTGCTAACACTTCCTGAGGTGGCTCTCCGTCTAATAATAAACCTTTGTGGCGTTAAATTCATTTCTAACTTTGGTGTTCGACCGTGTTTACCTGCAAAGTCTCCAGAAACATTAGAATAATGTTCGAAGTGGTTCTGTCCCACACCAGCTTAACTCACCGAACCTGCTGCTGAAATCTCCTTCAGTCTTAAATATATTCGTTCGGCCCATAATTACAATGTTTATACCTTTATTGTCTTTGCTTCAGGATTACATTCATTTTAGATGTCTTTAGACAGACATTGAAGTGTTCAGACATTCATGTAAACAAATTGTACCTGCTGTTAAAATGTCTTTCAGGCTCAAAAAATATTCATTGATTACTTTTTTGTTACTATATGTGCATTTGCTTTAGGATTACATTCAGTTTACACGTCTGTAGACAGACACTCGAAGTGTTGAGACATTATGTAATCAATTTGTGTATCAGACCTTTAAATGTAAATCCGTTCCCACACCAACACTACGTAAAGTACCTAAAACTTTCATTTTAAGTCAAATTTAGTCCATTTTTTGTCCTTACTCCCGTCACTCCAACCTTTTTCCCTATAAATATTAACGTAGTGTCTCATAAAGTGACCTGATGAGGGGCTTTAGTGGAGCCCAGTTAAGAAGCTTGTAAAGTTTTGCTTTTGGTCAAGATTTTTGATTCGTTTTTCACTTTTTAATGGGGGCCCTTATCGCATAATGTGAACAGTCTCAAAAAAGGCATGCAGTAGAATCGTTTTTAAATTCACAGAAAAATGTGTAGTTACCTGTTAAAAAAAAGTGACGTTAGACGGCATAACTGATAAAAGCGAGTGTGGTGGTCATTTCAGCCTGAAATACTCAACCCCATCCCATTCTCCTCAGATACAAGCTTAATACCATCAGATTGTACTTCTCTGTGTTATCTGGCACAAACTAAAATATGGGACAATCTGTTTTTCTGGTAAAAAAAAAAACTAAAAGTGTAACTGTAACTACGGACTAAAAAAAAAAGGATTTTGTAATTAAAAAAAAGCGGAATGTCCATTTGGTGCTGATATGATGGACTGGCTCAGAAGTGTGAATCCAAAAAAGGACATTACACTCGTAGAAAATGTTTATGCCGCCTAAAGCTGGGTTGAAGCAGGGGCCTGCGATTCACATAAAGCCGTGGTGTAAATAGGCCGCAGTTGTGAAGAAAGTCAGTGAAGTTTTTATTTGAACTAGAGCAGATTTTTATAGCTATCTGCTGTAAGGCACCTGTTTTGAGGGCGACTTAGCGAGGGGGGTTTCGCTCCAAGCCAAACACAGTGGTTAGGATCCCGTCCTCTGGGAACGAATTTCTGTCACCAAAGTATTTCGGAGTGTCTAGCCATCTTTCCACCAGTGCCGTCCATCCACTTTGCCTACTTTTTTTTTTGGAGGGTCATTTTACGAGGAATTTTCATTGCTTTACAACTCAATGTATGACTGTGAGTCAGTTCAGGAAGAGAGAGCTGAAGTCGACATCATTGTTTTATCCCAGATCTTTCTGTGTCCCTTTCTGAGCTCACACACACACACACACACACACACACACACACACACACACACACACACACAGAGAATCACCCTGCAAGCACTGCCTAAACAGAAGAGACATTAAGAGTTCATTAAAATACCTCTAAATCAAAATCTTGGTGCAACAACATTTTGAGCAACTATACATCGACTTATTTTCGCAAGCATTATTTGTACAACACAGTTCATTTCTATTTAAGCAAACTACAAAAATGATTTTCGCCTCAATTTGAGCATAATAAGAGCAATGAAATTTTTGTATACAGTCTAATATAAATTAGATTTAAAGGTTAGGCTGATTCATGTCGAAATCTAAAACGTTCAACTTTTTTTTTGTCTGACCTTACCTGAGCACAAATATTAAGAAAATGTTTCAGATCTATTAGACTATATAACTATTGAAAATGCAATTTAACATGTACTTTACCACAGTAAATCTAAAATTGATACACTGGAAAATTGCGTACATACTCTCCGTCAAAATGGTTCTATATAGTTTGTGGTTCTTCGCATGTTGACTACAGAGAACATGTCGATTTGAAAGAACCGTTGACAACAGGTTTTCTATTACAGAGAAGAAACACTGAAACAGGCTAAGAAGCATCTATGTAGAACAGTTACCTTTTCTGAAGAACCCAATTTTTAATGTGGTACTGTTAAAAGGTTCTTTGAACAAAACAAAGACATTTTAACTCCAGTATTTGTAAATGAGACGTGTAAGTTTGAAGAATTTTCAACGTATAAAGAAGTTTAGTTGACATAATATAAAGGTTCCTTACTAATTTAAAGGTTTTTGCAAGAACCGTCTTCATTATGTGGAGGTTCTTAAAATGTACAAAAGTACCATCTAGTGAAAAGTTCTTGATAAATGGCTCTTCTTTGCAAAAATTGATCACTTTACGACAGATAGAACAAACTGAATGAACATATTAAATTCTCACCTTTTTAGACTTGGCTGCTAAAGCCAAAAAAATTATTGATGTTGTTAAGAAAGCTTGGAATCACCCAAGACATTTTATGGACTGTGGTGTGTGGTGTAGTGTGTTTGGATGAAGAGTAGTGGGAAAGGAAAAGAGCCAAAAGTTAGTATCTTAGCTAACCTAAGCTTGTGAATAAATCTAATGAAAGTCGAAATGTAAGAGAGTAAATTGAGTTTAAAAACAACAGTTCATGGAAAAAAGCAAAGAATGGCACAAACCAGACCCACGTTCAGAACCGTGAGATGACCAGCTGGTGGAGTTTGGTGCAGACGTATAGGTTATGTTAAAGCTATGTAAGGGAACTGTTTATGAGTCCTTAGCAGTGCTGGACATGTTTTTTCTTTCACTTCATGTCCGTATCACAGACTTTATGAACTGCACTGCTACTCTTAATTCACCTACAGTACGCAGATCTTCTTTTTGGCTTGCAGTGAAGATTTCCAGCTGCCAAAGCTGAAAGTCATGGGCATATGAAGAGCCCCGCATGTCAAATCAAAGAACTGAAAAGAGTGAAATCACCACTACAGGTTGTACAGCAGAGTGAGGCTAAATGTGAACTGTGTTCCATATCGCAGTCCACCCACCTGAGGAATGGTTACTTTCACGTATATAGTGGTGCATTATTACTGTCTTTGTTAATGTTTGCTGCTTACCAAACAACTGAGGACACTTGTGTACCTGTCCATTGTGTACCTGTACATATATCCAATGTGTTCTTACACACACACACACACATATATTATATATATATATATATATATATATGCAAACCTACATAAGTATATGTATTGTATGTACATGTTAGAATATATATATATATATATATATATATATATATATACCCACACAAATGTCAATATTTATATTTTTGTATAGTGTTGTTTTGTATAGCTTTTATTCTATTGTTTTTACTGCACTTACCTTTGTTCTGTCCACTTTCTGCCACATCAATGCATATTTCCCACTTGTGGGACTAATGAAGGTTTATCTTATCTTAAATAGAGAAATTCATAGGCTTTTGCTTATGTGCTAAATTCTAATTGGGTCCAAATCCACTGCATTTTAAAGAGCCTCTTCATGTTGTAATTGCCCTCCTTTAGATTCAGTGAATTAAATTAGGAAGTTTTTCATTAACATTTCTGTAGTCCTTATTATTATATATAAAACAAAGCTACAAAATAAATAGTAAGAATAAAAATACAGCATTTTTCAGATTTTTTCATTCATTGTTAAAAAAAACATAATAAGCACTGCGTAAGATATGTAGGATATGAAGGACTTCTTGTTTATACAAAAACAAAACCCTGATTTGTTTGTGATTGGTTGTGATTCCCAGCCAAGCTCGTCGTGGAGACGGACACGTTTGGAAGTCGGATCCGCATCCGGGGTGCCAAGACAGGTTTCTACATCTGCATGAACAAGAAAGGAAAGCTGATTGGACGGGTGAGGGAAATTACTTTTTTTTTTTTCTCTCTCCCCCTTCTTGGTCGAATTTTATTATCAGTCAGTTGCACTCCAGAAAAATTGTCATGCATTTAATCCCAGTCGCCCGCAGTCTTCCAGTTCTCGTATGAAGTTTGGATATTTAACAAGATCAAATCTCAAGATTCTTATCCGCAATAAAACCCAGTGCAGTGAAAAAACATATTTGTAATTTTGCCCTCTGAATATTTTCACTGACCTCTTTCCAGAGGAAAGGTCACGGCAGGGACTGCATTTTCACCGAGATCGTCCTGGAGAACAACTACACGGCGCTTCAGAATGCCAAGTACAAAGGCTGGTACATGGCCTTCACACGCAAGGGCCGGCCCCGGAAGGCCACGCGCACCAGGCAGCACCAGCGGGAGGCCCACTTCATGAAGCGCCTGCCCAGGGGACATCTGCTAACAGAGCGCAAGCCCTTCGACGTCATCCCCTATCAGCTCAACAAGAGGACTAAACACAGTCATCGAGCCCCCGTGAACTGAGGACACACACACACACACACACACACACACACATACACACACACACACATACAGACACAGTGCTAAGCCGGGAGACACGTCTATAAAAAAAAAACTCTGTCCTTCCGAACAACGATACTCTAAACAGTCAAACGGAAACGGAAATGCCATCTTATATTAAATATATCTAATTTAAACAAACATTTATGAGACTGAGACGTCCCCAGAGACTCCAGAGGAACCGGAAGAAGAAAAAAAACAATGGACATGGGCAAGTACTTTGAGTAGCTAAAATTCAGCCTCGAGCGGTCAGAACTAAAGACTGTTTTGAAATCAGTAAAGAGTGACTGCTGTGTTAAAAAGATTAACTACGTCATAATGAACAATGCATCTCTGGGAACGCAACGGAACACAACACTTACACATGGCAGCTATTCTCAAAGGAATGCTTCAATCAGAAAGCTAAAGTTGCAAACAGCCGACCGGTAGCGTTATGCTAACTGTGTGTTGCTAACTGGTGACTGCCAGTCTCCATTCACTGTTAGCCACTTTCACTTTAGCATGTTCGGTCAAGCTAGTCCTTTGAATTATCACAAGCTTATTATTCAGCAACCTCTCTGATTCACTTCATATATTCTAATTCGTATATGAAGTCTGTAAAGATGCATTGCCTCAATATATTTGAATGAATATATAGATATTCTATATAATATATACAGTACTGTGCGCAATTTTTAGGCACCTGTGAGAAACTGCTGTAAATTCAGATTGCTTTCAAAATAACAAAATAAATAGTTTTGAATGTATATATTAACAACATGTGAACCAGAAAACTCAATACTTAAGTTAATATTTTGTATGGCCACTTTTTGTGGATCTTGCCACAGTTCTTCGGTCCTGTCATGTAACCCTAGGCTGATGCAGTGATGTTGCGATCAGGGCTTTGTAGGGGGCCACACCATCTGTTGCTGGATTCCTTTGTTGTTGTTTTTTATTTTGACTCTGGCTGTACGTCTCGGGTCATTGTCATGCTGCAGAATTAATTTAGGACTACTCATAACCCTTCCTGATGGTAGAACATGATGGATAAGTATCTGCATGCATTGAGGAGGCCTCAAATTATGACCAAATTCCCAACTTTGAAGCAAGGCGTGGAAATGAGCATACCAGCATGGAACCTCCACCATGTTTTCCTGTTCCCAGCGGACACTCATCCTTGAAGCATTCTTTAGCTCTTTGATGACAAACTACCTTCTTCTAGAGCCAAATATTTCAAAATTGTACTCAGTCCAGAGCACCTGATGCCATTGTGCTCCATCCCAGGTCTTGTGTGTTTGGGCACTCTGTTTCCATGTCTGAGGAAAGACTTTTTGGCTCCAAGTCTTCCCTTGTGAGCACTTTTGGCTAGATTTCTCCAGTCAGGTGAATTGGTAGATAGGTATATGGGTGTACCAGGGTCCCAGTGGTTTCTCCAGCTCTGAGCTGATGGCAGTGCTTGACATCTTTAAAAGGATATGTCAAGAACTAGGATATCACATCTGGAAACATCTGTCTGCCTCGATATAACCCGTGATAGAACTTGCTGAAGCAGAATGACCACTTTGTGTCTGTACTCCCCTTTGTCGTAGTGTAAAATTTTAAGTACGACTCATCCTCACCCAGTTTTGTTCCTTCTACACGGGAGTTTCTGTGTCACTTAATAACTGTGGTTGAACCTGCTTGTGTTGCTGATTTCCACCTGATTTGTTTAGTTATTTGGCATAGTTGTTTTATCATGCATTGGTGTATTAAGCCTACAAAAAAAAGTTTTCTAAGGTCTGGTTTGTGTTAGTTCGCCACATTCTCTATTCAGTCTTAGTGGCCCATTTCACAATTTTTTAAAAGACATGTATGAAAGTCTGTGACATTTGGAACAAATGGAGGAGAAAAACATATTTTTGCTTGGTGAAAAATCTTATGTGCCTAAGACTTTTGCACAGTGTTGTGTATATATATTTTTATCAGAAGATTTGTTTAAAATACGGATGGAAATATTTATTTTAGTATGTATTAAATTTCTATAAGTGTACTGATCTGACAGGGCGCTTCATTTATAGTGAATGCCGCATCTTGTTTAAAATATAAATGTGTCAAATATAAATGATTAACTTAATTCCTTATGCTGAATTTCCTTCGTGTGTCTGCTTGTCAAGGCCCCCTCAGGACTCGCTGGGCAGTGTGCTTTGGGTGGCTTTCTCATAAACCAGCTCTTTGTGACGTGCCTTATATGTGTGTGGGCACCGTTAAGAACAAGAGGACAGCAAACAGAGGTTAAAGTTGAAAAGCTCTGGGGATGCCACTCACACTTGGACAAATTAGGACCACAGCTTCTGAAAGAAGGAGAGTGTTATTCAGTACACAAGAAGGATGGCCTGAGAAAAAACTGCTCAAGACCATTCAAAGGGTGGTATACCTCCAGGACCATATAGCTGTTGTTTTGTGAGGCCTTTTATTTTATTTTTTTTTGTCGGCCTTGGTCGCCCCAACTCTGAGCGAATAAAAAAAAAAAAAAAAGGCCTGTGAGCCCCAGATAACTGCGAACCAATATCTGTGACTGGCCAAGCCTGATTGAATGTGCTCAGCAAGTGAGACTGGCTCTTTGAATAGCTTTGGGCCTTTTGCTTTGGAAAGCGATGAGGTCAACCCGGCACCGTGGCCCCCGAACAAAGGTTACCACCGTGTAGTCGCATTTCTGCGATGCGCGCACCGTAACCCTCTGATCAAATGCCCCCTTTGTGGAGGAAGTAGAAAAGAAACATGTCATGCAATGGCAGGGCCCGAATAATGACACAAGGAGGGGTCAGCAGCCATCGAGGGGCGAAAGGAAAGTGCACTTGCACAGGGGAGGGAAAGAGAAAGAGCGAGGGAGAGAGAGAGAATTTTAGGGGTGTTGCGGGGCGAGAAGATGTAAAAGGCTCTGAAAGACGGGGAATGTCCAGCAAAAGAGGGGCACAGGAGGATGAAAAGGGGCGAGGGAGCCACTGTCTCTGTCGAAGCAGCTAACCATGACCGCTGGGGCCAGGAAGAGGGAGGGAGAGAGAGTGAGAGAGAGAGAGGGAGAGGAAGAAGAGGTAATGGGCAAAAATCACATTGTGGACCCCTTCAACCCTGCTGGCGCTTTTTTTTTTAGCCTTTTCCCACGACTTCTGATTCGTCGAGCTACCCTGGAACCTCTCCATCTCTACACGCACCACAGCCGCGTTTGTCGAAAAAAAGCAATGCAGGGACGACGGAGCAATGTAAATCACAGCTTCGCTATGACCGGTGCCAAAAACTGTGCTGGATAGCTCCATTCAGACAAACTTTTTGGTCATTTGTGCAATTCCACAAGTCAAACGCTTTGAAACTACTTCTGTTGAAAAGTAATCTCACTGTTACAAACTTTCCAGTGCTAGCAAGGCCATTTCTTGCTATAGGCGAGCCACCAGGGGGCCCTACTAGCCTCATAAGTAGGATCTCGCTTGAGGGGCTTCAAATGTTTAGAACCGGCCCTGGATGCCAGGAGATCAGAACCCAACAATTCACAGCAAACAATTGTAAAAGCAGAAAAGAACTTACAACTAAGCTCTTCTCCATCGGAAGCTAACGCCAGCATGGAGGCCATAAACATTCCGTATCCACCCAAAGCTGGGGATGACAGTCAAAGGCTGCCAGCAGGCCAGACTGCTTGTCACCACATTGTAAGAGGAGAACGCTCTTGGCTACTCTTCCAGGGCTGGACAGGGGCTGGAGGATCTATAAGAACTTCTCTCAAGGCAGCTGTTAACCCCAAGACCCTCTCGATCCAAATGTTGGCGTGTAAGAAATTTCAGGATAATCTGTCTTCAAAACGCCAAGTCGAGGGTCTCCCCTGGACGTCAGAAATTGGTTGATTCTGGAAGCTACAAATGGATGAGAACTGGAGCGTACCATCTTTGGGCAGAAGGAGCACAAGGGAAAGGCTGAGCCAGGAGTTGTTGTGTTTCTGGGAAGCTCCAATGATGTGTGCAGATGTTTGGATCGCACTTGCTTGTCAACATGATAGGCATAATGATGCACAGCAGCTTCTATTCTTTTCGTGGACAAAATCATCACTCAAATATTAATACTTTAAACTCTGTTTTGCATACCTGTGGTCCAATAATTGAGCATTTGGGGTCTCTCTAATAAATAAATCTGTGGGTTTGATAACTGGTGTTGCTTCGTGCCCAGAGAGGTTCTGCTCCTTTGCACTATATGAATACATTACTTATTTCAAGAACTTTAGTAAAAACAGACACAAAAGTAAGTGGACATCTTACCATCACACCCATGTAAGTTTGTTGGACACTCCACTCCAAAACTATGCACGCTGATAGGAAGTACCCCCGCCCTTGCAGCTGTAACAGCCCCCTCTTTTTTGGGAAGGTTTTCCACTACATTTTGGACTGTAAAGTGACCATTTTTGTGTGAACGGTGTGAAATTCTTTTTCTGCATTTAACCCATTCACCAAGTGAAGCAGTGGGCAGCCAGCGACCACAGTACCCAGGGAGCAGCGTGTAGGGACAGTACCTTGCTCAAGGGTACATCAGTGGTGCCACCGGCAGTCCTGGGATTCGAACCTACAACCTTCCGATCACAAGGGCAACTACTTAACCACCAGGTCACACTTTCAGTCAAAGATCAGGCACTAACCAGAGTTCAGAAGAGACAGGGTTTACACCCCGGCAGCCGACACTTAGCATTGTGCATAGTGACCTTAGGCTTGCGTGCAACGATTCAGCCAGGAAAGCCCACTTCATGAAGCACCTGATGCACAGTTTTAGTGATGTTGCTTCCAGAGGCAGTTTGGAACTCTGCAGAAGTGATGTAACAGAAAATAGGCAATTTTTATGTCTTAAGATCTACAGCCTTCAGCATCTACAGGTTTGTGTGGTGTACTGATAAGCTACTGATGGTCTTACACTTTAGAGCAGTAGTACATGAGCCTAAGATAACCAAGCTCAAAGCCAGCTGTCAGCTAGAAGGGTATAAAGCTCCCCATAGTCTTAGAAATAAAAGCACCAAAGATCAGTGTCGGTGAAGAACTATTTATGTAAATAAGATACAATGTTTTTATTACATTTGCATAATAAAGAAAAGGTCGTATACCATTTCTTTCTTTTTAAAAACATTTTCCCTAGAACCATATAATCAAGCCAAAAAGCATTTAGGTGTGAACCATTTACAGGCTTCATCCATCTTTACATCAGTGCCCAACCTCACTGATGCTCTTGTGGCTGCATGCATTTAAATCCTCACAGCAATTTTCCAACATGTAGCGTAAAGCATTTTTAGAAGACTAAAGGCAGTTACCGCAGCGAGTGGAGTGGTATTGTATGAGAAGGTGCCCACAAACTTTACGACTATGTCTTACAATAGAGCACCTGGCGCAAGTTTTTTCAAAGCAACTAATTTTCTGTGTTTCACAAATGTTTCCTCACTTTTACAGCTCAGAGAAACTATGGAAATGGTAACAGGTCACATCCTTTATCTGTCAGTAGTCTATTTACCACTACCAGTTATCACTGGCAATCATAGTCTATTTAGCTTTTTAGCTATTTAGTCAGTCATTCTCATCATCAAAAAGTTTTTTAATACAGCTTAATGAACACAGCAGAATATGGTAAATATTTTACAATGCATGAACTAATAAACCAAATTTATTGAATTGTGTTTTGGTCATAAAACTCATTTGCAGGAAATGTTCAACTGGCAGAAGTTATAGAACTCAGATTATACACATGTTGTACTTAACTGGTGACAAAAGGTTCCTTCTAAACAGCTTTCAGAGTCCTTGTACCAAGGTGACACCAAAAAAACAACAACAACAAAAAAACAACAACAGTCAAAATGACAAAAAAGTCATTTTGCATATGCAAAATGACTTTTTAAAAAAAAAACAAAATAGCAAACTGTACCAAACCTCCACAGAGCAGTTATGATCAGATGCACATAGCAGTGCTGCAAGTCAAGGGTTCTCGCCAGTTCACTGGGTTTTACAGTCAACGTCTCCTTCATTTGTCCCCTTCAGTTTCTTCAATTCCCTCATCAGCTCCTGTTCCATGGTTAAAATCTCTTTGGGCTTCTTATACTACAACAGAAGTGAAAGAAATGCTTATAAAAGCAGTGAACAATACTACCAAAAATGTGAAAGCAGATCCAGTCAGGTTAATTTACGAATAAGGTGGGTTTGTGCAGTCGTTGCCCTTAGTCGAAGATCGGAGACCAGTTTGAATATATTGAATATAACTTTAGACCTCTCTAAAGTTCAACAGATTTTAGGACGAACAGGAAAAACAATACAAAACAATATACAAATAGGTCAGAGAGCAAACGGCGGGCAATTAAGAGAGCTGGGGGTTGAGGGCCTTTAACTTACGCTGATGATTAAAGTGTTGTTGGCGTGGCTGAAGCTCAAGGCCGTGCTCTCCAGAGGCAGCTGGCAACGGTTGAGGTCTGGAATACTGAACTTCTTATAATACCTGTGAAACGAGGAGAGAAATAAAGAAGAATGTTGTTTCATTGCAAAACTTTCACTTAGGACAACAGTGCCATCCATAGGGAGTGCTCTGTAATTGCATGCTGTGGAATCCAACTTTCCTCCTTTTTTTGAAAGGAGTCTGATGTCAAGTCACATCATTCCAGTCCATACAGATTATAATAACCTAAGCTCTAAAAAGGACTGATTTGTTTTGAATTGATTTATTGTTATTGTGTCACAAAAACAATACATTTACCTACATTTGTCAATTAGTTCTATTGCAATTTACAAAAAGACATAAGATAACCCTCTATTTTGTCCCATGGGTGGGAAATTTTCATTGTTACAGCAGCAAAGTGGGAATAAAAGAGAATAAAGTAGAAGCAGCATAACCAGTAGAATAAAAACTATACAAAATAACTATGTGATATAAAAACCTGTACACTATTGTGTATAAAATTAATTATGACTCATTTGATAGGTCATATCATAAGTGGACATCAAGATTTATCTGACTAATTTTGATGTGTTTTGAAATCCAGTTCAAACCATATCATCAAAGAATGATGAAGTAAATGTAGATTACACCTAAGCTTAGAACTCAACTAGCTATCAATAAATAAACAGCATTCAGACTGTTTTGATCAGCGACTACATCTCATCTAGGTCCGAGAAAACTGAATAGTCCTCAGATGAGCTCAAAATGAACGGCAGGTTTTACTTTTTGTTTGAGGTCCGGATGATGCAGCATCGTTCAGCAGGGTCCACTGAAATGCTATAGATGTCAGCCGGATAGGGGATGTTACGAACCCTCCATTGGAAACTGGACTTTGTGTCCTTACGCATAAATATGGGCTGTAGACATTAAAACAAAGCAACATTAAAACTTAAAATTTAAGTCTAAAAGTGGTGCCCTGAAATGGAAGAAGGCAAACCTACATTAGAGCTATTCTCCTTTATTTCCACCTCTGTGGAAGGCACAGTGTTGGGGTCTGTTTCACCAGCTTCAACTTCCCACTCTCCTTGTCCGCCAAGCTTGGTTTTAGCACGCAACTTTCGAGCTGAAAATGAGAAAAATAATTCGAAATATGTTAGAAATATGTTAATACATTACGAATACATGCATAAACAAAAGTACTGGGACGCCTGACCGTAACACCAACAGGAACTTTAATGATATTACAGTCAAATACATAGACTTTAGTATTCAGTCCCCGCCCCTCCCACTTTGCAGCTATAACAGCTTCCACTCTCTGTGCGGCCAGTCAAGATCTTCCACACTGATCTCCCCCAGCACGTCTTTATGGAGCTCACTTTGTGCACTGGGACACAGTCATGCTGGGTGGTGGTGGCCTAGTGGTAGGATACTTGCCTCTGGACCAAGAGAGCGTGGGTTTGAATCCTACCTCCAATACACCATCACTGGGTTCCTTAGCAAGACCCTTAACCCCCAAGTTAGGTAGACTGTCCCCTGTAGTTAGGGAATGGAAGTTGCTTTGGATAAAAGCGTCTGCTAAATGTTGTAAATGGAATAGAAAAGGGTCTTCCTCAATCTGGGTCCACAAAGCTGGAAGCATGGCGTTGTCCAAAATGTTCTTGGTATGATTAAGCATTAAGATTAAACCCTTCACTGGAAGTAAGAGGCCTAGTGCAAAGCCTGGAAAACAGATGTGTCCCAATACTTTTGTTCATAAAGTGTACACTGGGGGAAATACAATAGAAACAAAAAGAAGGACCATGCACTCACAGATAAGTTCCTCAGTTGCCATGTCGTATTCTTCAGCCATCTCACTGCCATTTGAAAACAAGTAGTGCACTTTCCTTTTTCCTGTAAAGACGGATTACTCAAAATATCAACAATAAGCAAATAAATAAACAAGCCAAGCAGACAGCCTGTGTGAGTTGTCGAGGCTGTATGTGAGCTCTATCTTATCTATTGGCTAAAAACCACTTTACATACCCTATCATATAACGTTACCAGATTCTTTGGATTATTTTACAGCACACAAAATAACAAACCCCCATGTACCGTCCGAGATGAATGCTGTTTTCTTTGAAGATTTTAGGATTTCTGCCCAGCTTTGCACAGCCATGTTGACTGACCAGAGAACCTTCCTGCAACACTGATTTCCATGGAAACGGAGACGACGGCCAATGAGATGACGCCTATTTACTATTTTTTAGAATGTTTTTTTCCTAAATAAAAATATAAGACTATAGTACTCTATTAGAAATCAAAAGCAAAACAAGTAAAATTCGTTTGTTATTTTAGTTTCGTTTTTTAAATCACAACTCGCGAATCTGATTGGGCTACAGAGCCAAGTGACCCGGATGTTGACGGTTTAAAGGTCTGCTGTGTTTTGGTGAGGCGTGTTGTTGATTCTTATGTCTGTTTTATTGATGTTTTTTGTTGTTGTTTGCGTGTAAAATGAATAAATACGGCAAAATTAGAGGATGTGGAGTGCGAGGCTTTAGTCTGTAAACATAAACACTTTTTTAAATGATCACTACTAGCTCTAGTAGTGCGAAGCTAGTCGCTTTGCTCATTTGTAAAGAGTCAGCTCTACTATATTTAGGCAGAGAACTTTACTGATACACAATATGGACAAAAGTATTGGGACAAACCTGTTTTCCAGGGTTTGGGCTAGGCCCCTTACTTCAATCGTAATGCTTCAGCAGACCAAAATATTTTGGACAACGCCATGCTTCCAATTTTGTGAAGAGTTTGGGAAGGAACCTTTTCATGACTGTGCCCAAGTGCACAAAGCAAAGACATGGTTGGAAGAGTTCGGTGTGGAAGAACTTGACTGGCCACAGAGCTCTGACCTCAACCCCATCCAACACCTTTGGGATGAACTGGAACACATAAATGAATGAATGGACGCAAATTCCCACTGAAAATCCAAAATCTTGTGGAAAGCCTTCCAAGAAGAGTGGAAGCTGTTATAGCTGCAAAGAGGGACCAACTCCATGGGACCAAGTCTATGGATTTTAATGCATTGTCATTAAAGTCCCTGTTGGTGGAAAGGGCAGGTGTCCCAAGAATTTTTGTCCATATAGTGTATCACAACTGCTGATATTAGTCTGCTCTACTCCAACTGCTGTCCCTAGTATACAGTGTCTGATGTTAAGTAGCAGCATAAGAGTCTAACCGTCTGTTTTTGTTTCTGTATGTTTCCCAGCAGAACCAGGTTCCTCTCTGGGGCTCCCTTAAATGGAGACTCACGGTATTCTGAAAGCTTTCCCAAAAGTGAAGAGGCACCGGCCAGCTGAAGGATCGGAGGTACCTCCACTTAAGAAGACGTCAGCTCAGACAGTGACAGGTAATCTGACTAAATGTCCATGTCGTTTGTGTGCGTGAGTGTGTGTGTACCTGTTAAGATAGCCATGCTATCATGTTCAAAGGCATCAGGACTGACTGGTCTGATTTACAGGATTAGCACCGACACATTAAACAGATCAGGCAGACTTGACACATTAGATAATGTTTCTGTCACGGCTTTTATAAAACTGAAACAATGCAGTTTGCTAAACCTATATAGTATCATTTTAAACAGTTCACAAAATGCTGTCTCCACTATGATATGTAAGCTTCTACTATACATTCGTGTTTATGTAATTTGCTGCTGTGAGATATAAGTGTCTTAACAGAGCACTGTTATTACTTGGTATCAGCTGGAGTTTGGAATTGGTACTGGGAGAGAAGTTAGGTGCCTCCCTAACGTTTTTTGTTCAGCATGTGCTTTTCTCTTTCAGGAAATGTGTTTCAGGGTGTCTTCGTCCACATAGTCCCTGCTGGCATAGGAAAAGCCCGCTGTGACTTATTCCGCCAACAGATCATTCAGAATGGGGGCCAGGTGGAGGCTGCCTTCAGTCCAAGCTGCACCCATGTTGTTGTGGATGAATCTGTGGATAGGGAGCGGGGCTTGAGGCTGCTGAAGACTGAAACGCTGCCTCCTGCTGTGGAGCTGGTGAAATGCAACTGGCTTAGTGCTTGTATCTCAGAGAAAAGGCTTCTAAACACCAAAGACTACAGTCTTCTTCCATCTGACAGGTATTACTGATGGAAACAATCATTAACAGTAATAATCATTGGGACCTGTTGGTCCTGTATTGTTGTGAAAACATTTTAAAGTCCTAAAGTTTATGGTGTTAGTCTGTGTGCTGATTTATTAAGCATGATTCATAATCTTCCCCTAAACAGAATGTAATGACTTTCTTATGGAAGTGGGCTGAAACAATTAATCGATTGTCTGAATCGAAAGTCAGAAGGCATTTTCTTGCCTTAGCTTTCCACTGAAGCCCCCAAAAAACTGGGTAATTAGTTAAAAAATTTTTTTTTAAATCTGTAAACATTGCTTTCACATTTAAAAAAAAATCAGCGCCCTTTGGATTAGTTCTTCACTTGTTGTCTAGCAATTAATGAATTACTTGTTAGTTTATACCAGTAATCGACTGCAAAACTATACATTTTTCAGAACTATACATTTTTCATGATTTACCTCGCTAACACTTAGCTAGTCAAGACACTCACTCATGCATGCCATTTTCACTTGTAAAAACACATTATGCAAAGAAAATGCCTAATAATTTCTTATTTACCTAAGTAACTGGCCTATATGCAAATTATGATCTGAAAAGTAAATACCAGTTCTTTAGTACCACAAGAATATCAGTTTGTGTTTTTGTTTGGAGTTGGGCTACAACTTGCACTATTACTGCCTGTATTATGAGCTGCGGAACATTACAAATATGAACTTATATCAAATCTATGTACTGAGTGCGTTTTCCATTATGCTATTATAGCTGCAGTTCATAGTGCTGGTAACAAGCTACTGGAACATGCATGAGTTAATGAAAGTACTATAGGTCAACATATGGATATAATGTTTTCCATCATCTGTTTATGCTCTGTTGGCTTTGTCTCTAGTCCTCAGCATGTCACTGCTGAGGAGCCAAAGGAGAGTATGCTGGGCACCACCTGTGTTCCTGAGGAAACGGCACTACAACCGGATCCCAAAACCACTGAAGATGACCCTGCAGAGACGGTAAACAGGGGAAATCGTCTCTCTCTGCAGAATCCATCAGTTGTTTGTTTGTTTGTGTAGTTTCGTTCATGAACAAGTCCTGAGGCAGGGTTTCTAATGAGTTTGAGGAGATCTGTGTTTTGCTAGGAAGAAAAAATGAAACTGAAAGCATAATCATCCTTATATATTCCTAAACAGAACTGTTAATTTGAAATCTGTTACCATTTAATAACTGACAGTATTTTTTCATTGCATGCTTAACAAGAATTTGAACTATTTTAGGGGCATGAATGAAGTCTACCAATTCACTTTTGAAAATAATAAAAAAACCCAGTCTCCCGAGTAGCTTAGCTCTCTAGATATTATTGCCATAATCAGAAGATAGTAAATTCAATCCACGGTGATGCAAAGTCATTCGTCGTTCTCTCTGGATGGGCAGTATAGCCCACCTTCTCCCACCTATCACTCAGCCCAGCTAGCAAGCTGGGGGCCATCTGCTGCGTAACATAATTGAGGGTTGGCATTTTCCTCCAAGCATGTTAAGCTGCCCAGTGATGATGCTTTACTGGTCATTCAATAACTTTCTGTGGTGCTTTACATCAGGGCAGGGATGTGCCAGCCTTTACCCTCCCAGTGTTGGTGGTATTAGGTGTTTGTGATTGGGGAGTGGTAGCTAGTAAACGTAGCTAAAATTGGGGAGTTAATGTGGAAAAGTTCAATAACATTAACAGAAAACCAATGGAAAAAGAATGACTTTGCTCAAATGACAATATATAATCAAAGTATACAATTATTTTCTATAGTGCTCCTCCCTGTTTCAATGCTCTGTTTTTATCATCCTGAAAGCTAATTATTGGTGTTATCTAGCATCACTAGTTCACTGTCATTTGGATATATCCTGGTAATTCATATCCACAAAATCAAAGTTTTGCTTACTTGGCGACAGCAGCTAAAAGTTTCACTTTCATGTTTACGTGAGTGGCTCTGTCAGCAAAACAGCCAATATAACATGCCTTTTCCACTGAGAAAATTGCTGTTATAACATTTCTGATTAATCGACACCAGTATTTGTGACATGCCTGTGTCTATTTATCTATCTATCTCTCTGTGGTAATAATAATAATTGTTATGTATAGCAACCGCATTGTTACAAAATACACTTTTCCTGTGGGATGACAGTGGATTTAATGATTTTGCTGAGATTCCTGGAGGTTAGTTGACCTGATCTACTTCAGCCTGGCTTCAGAGATTTTTTGTGACCATTTTGAAAAAGCTTCCCACTCTGAAAATGTCAGCTTGGCGTCTGTTGGTTCACCTCGCTATTGGCACCATTACACGCCTCTGTTTCCCATGTTTTCTGTTCATAGTATTTTTGCTGAGGTCTTGCTGTAGAAGTGGGCAATAATTTATTGTGATAAATTACATCTCAGTATGTTTTTCTGAGCGCATCATGATGTCGTTAGTACACTGACCACCTGCATGTTTCATTGAACATAAATAATCCTGTTTATTTGATTTAGTGCAGTACAGCATTTGTATAAAATAATTTGTAATCATTTTTTTGGCACTGCTTGTTCTTTTTTCCATTCTAACTGATCAAAGGTTTGAAAAAAATACATATTGTATATTTTGAAGTTTTCTGAAAATGCTTTGAATGCTTTATCAGCTAGGCCTGTCTGTTCATGTCATCAGCAGGAAAAAGTTCAATCTGATCTTATGTAAGGATAACTATGACCCACATTCTTTTACATGGCATGTCTCACAGGTGCCAGAGACTCAAGACGAACATCTTGAGGAAGACGGTGTGTCACAGGATGACTTGGAGGCTTTGGTCAGCGGAGTCAAGCCCAACCTGGGTGTTACAGATGAAGCTCAGAATGTGACGGAAAAGCCTGCTTTACTGGGGAAGTGGGTCTGTGCCCAGTCATCTGAAGCCAAGGGCCAGAACCACAACAAGGACATTACTGACAAACTGGAGCAGTTAGCCAAAGCATACACCCACACAGGGGACAAGTGGAGAGCTCTGAGCTACTCTAAAGCTGTTAATGCCCTAAAGAGCTACCACAAGCCTGTCACTTCATATAAGGTCAGTTTCACACCAAACCGAACCCTTTATTAAACATATACTAGACTCTTGTTATTGGTTAACCATGTGAGATACAATACTTGTGCCCCTTGAAAAATGTTTTTAGACATATATAAAAACTGAAGTGGTTGCAGATGAATGTTTAAAATGATTCAAGAATCAAGAGCATCATCACAATTAGTAAGAAGCTATTTAAAAAGAGGAACTGTGCTGTAGATCCGGGTTTCTCAAACTCTGGGCCGCGGACCATTGATGGGCCGCAAAGGCTTTTGATTGGGCCGTGAATCTAAAATCAAGACAGGCCATTGGTCCACAATTGGTTATTTAATGTCATCTAATGTGGCAAAGTGGGCCTTGGCAACATGCTGTGATAGACAGGTGGGCCTTAATGTTGAAAATGTTGAGAACCATTGCTGTAGATGACTCTAAATTGACTGACAAAGTAGTTATCATATGAGTATACAGGATGTTTTTTTTTTATCTCCTGCTGTGGATGTCAGTGTTGAGATTGTGGGGGTCTTCGCAAAAAAAAAAAAAAATTAAGAAACACTATTATTGCTCTTATTGCTGACAGGAAGCATGTCAAATCCCAGGCATTGGCAAGAGCATGGCGAGTAAGATCGAGGAGATCATGGACAGTGGGCACCTGAGGAAGTTGGACCAGTTCGGGGAGGCTGCATCCGTCATGGAGCTGTTCACCAACATCTGGGGAGCCGGTGCAAAGACCGCCCAGCTTTGGTATCAGCAAGTGAGATCCTGATACTTGGATAGACTTCCAGTAATACTTAGCATGCATGGCTTAGTATGGCTAATGCTAATGCACAGTAGGGGCCTTAAACTGCAAAGCTTTTGTACAGGGAGCCAGGATGAAAATGGTTTGAGCTACTGGTCAGCTGTTGGATGACAGAAAAAAAAATGCTTACTTTGAAGAGGGTTTTTTTTTCTCCGTACGTCACATTAACATGTACTGAACAATAACGGTAATGATATTTTTAATTTATGTAGCGCCTTTCTCAAACTTAAGATTGCTTTACGAAATAGTTCAGACAGAACAAACAGCATTTAACAGACAGTAGTAGACAAAAAACATACAGTCCAAATTAAAACACAGTACAACAGCAGGAAAGAACAGATAGACAGCTAGATCAAGAAGAGGCATAACACTGGGGGAAAAAAAAATTACTTGGGTTTTGAAGGAAACAAGAGAGGAAGCATTGTTAGAATTCCATTGGAGGGGGGTCTGCCACCCATTGAAGACAGTCAAAATTTGCATACATTAAGCAAGCCAGAACCATATTAAGTATATGAGTGAAGTAGTTCATTGAGGTAGTGCGGCGCAGAACCATGGAGAGCTAAACATTTACAATTTGATCTATGCTTTGAATCTCATTCTGCACGGTTTGTATAAAACCAGGGTACACATTTAAAATTTCACCTGACAAAATATGTCTTGTTTCTCTGATTTAAGGGATTTCGTACATTGGAAGACATTCGCACCAAGGCAACTTTGAACCACACTCTGAGAATCGGCCTAAAGCACTACGACGACTTCCTCGAGCGGATGCCAAGAAGCGAGGCCTCTGCCATCGAGAAAACGGTTTGTACCTTCATCATAATCTGACAGCACAACACGCCCATAACTATTACCAAGTTATGGAGCACAGTTATTGTAAAAGGGCTCACTATAAAGCCAAACGAATAAAGGAAATGGTCATACATAGGCTGTGACATCAAAACATGCGTCAAATACACTTAAAATTATATGGTGTATTTCTTAGTGCTAAATAATAAAACTAGACATGTAATTCACAAGCAGTGAGAAAAAAAACATAAAACCGAGTTTTTGCTGGCTAGTAGAGGGGTGTCAATCTTCTTCGTCTGCTTGATGGCGAAACCAGAAGCAGCGAGTGTGTCCGTCCTCCCCGAGGAGAAAGGGAGCTGAAAGTTGGCGCATCATTAGTCAGAAGCTCGCTGAGGCCAGGGCCGAAGCCAGTTGTTTTCTTATAGTATTACTAAACCCCGCCAACCCCACCCCCCCAAGCCAGATAGAAAGCACAGATGAAGAAAATGAGGATAGCATGTGTCCTGCTTTGACAGAATGATATGTAGTGCATGTAACCTCTCAGCCTCAACCGAGCTTAGAGCCTAATTGCTGGAGGGCAGGGCATGAATGCAGCAAAGGGAGACAGGAGCGTTTGAACATTGAATCTCCAGGGCTGGATCTTAAATCATACCTAAATTGATAACTTTCACATATACTTCCTGTGCTTATAAGAAGCATCAAAACTCTGCAACTCCAATTTTTTTTTTTAGTTATTTTCGTTTCATTTAGACCATTTGTAAACACTAGTAGCGAGGGATAGCAGTACTGTGTATCGTAAACCTGTATTGTGACTTTCATATTGGGTTGTAGCTACAGTATTGGTACACTATAAAATTTTGTAGTATTAAATTTTGTAGTTTTATGATATTGTAATCTCTAAACAGAAAACATTATCATATTAATGTGAATCACATATTCGACCACTATTTTATTATTATTTTTAAATGTATCTGTCGTCATTATATTGTATTGGTGATGACTATGTGACGGTGGCTTAGTGGGTAGGATACTTGCCTATGGACCAAGAGGTCATGGTTTCGAATCCTACCTTCAGCACGACCCTTAACCCCAAGTTGCTCCAGGGAGACTGCCCCCTGTAGTTAGGGAATAGAAGTCGCTTTGGATAAAAGCGTCTGATAAGTGCCGTAAATGTAAGTGAATCATTATGTATGCTTACACCATTGCTAGCTTTAAACTGTGTGAACATTTCATGATAAATTGACTGACAGATGTAGTCTACAATTACCTCTTTCTGGTTGAATTAATCTACATTAAACTACACTAAACATATAGGAGCAGTTTCCCAGACACGGATTTAGCCTAGTCTTGGACTACCCTTTCCTCTTCAATGGAACCATTGAAAGAGAAATATAGTCCAGGACCAGTCTTAATCCCTGTCTGGGAAACCGACCCATAAAGTTTTAGACATCAGATATTATTACACTGATGATAAAAGTACTTTTAATTATTAGTGGTGTGTATTATGATATACGGTGTTGAAATTTTTGCAAGTCTTCAGAAAAATGCTACAAATAATCATATTTATTTAAAAAGCATATTTTATTTTGCCTATACAGTGCTTTATACAGTACCCCTTATCTATTGCAGCAGAGTTTTTTTGGTGCTCATTAACAAAACAGTGCTCATTAACAAGTACCTCTCACTGTTTGTTCTGTTAGGCTGAACATTAGTGCAGAGGGTTTCCATAGTGATAAGCGTTATATAAGTGCAGATCCTGATTGGCAGGTGAAGGCGGCGGCCCACAGCGTGAACCCGGAGCTGCTGGTGGTGGCGTGTGGCTCATACCGCCGCAGGAAACACACGTGTGGAGATGTGGACGTGCTCATCACTCATCCAGACGGAACGTCGCATTTGGGCGTCTTCAGCAAAGTACTCCACATCCTCCACAATAGTGGTACGATACATTCATGATGAAATATAATCTCTAATCAATCAGGAAACTGTATTGATCCCGGAGGAAAATGCTTATGTTATGACTGTGCAGACACACGGAGACAGAAACAGTATAAAAGTATATTACAAGTTAAAATACATAATGTTGCTTCTGGTTTAACACTGAGCATTATTATATCAATTTATCTGCTTATAAGTCTCCTAATGTCAGATTTATGACATTTAAGAGTAAATATATGAAACATATCAGGTAGCTTTGCTATTCTCAGATTTGCTTGGTCAATTTTAATTTTCAGAAATGCCAAAAGAACATTTCAAATGGCTTTGCACTATATTGCACTACATAAGCCATGAAAAATGTCCTCAAACACTGAAACAGTCCAGTATATGTCCAGTGGGGAAACTTTTTGGATCAGGCCATGATATCTGTTAGCTTTCCTCTGTTGCGAGCCATGTAAGTGTTGTTTAGTGTCCAGCGCTCTTAAAAATAAATGGTCCTAAATAGCTCTTGGCGGAATGTGTGGTTCTAGGGATAAAAACTTAAACCCTGTAAATGCCCAGGCTTCAATTCCTCACTCCTGTATCTTAAAAACATATCATTTCCATGTACTGACTGAAAAATAATGTCGTCTTTATTGACGGGGCTAGCTGAAATAGATCCTTCAAAAGCTGATATAGAACTTTGTACTCACATATTTATCTTGAACAATTTTGAAACTTTTAGGCTTCCTGACTGATGATCTGGTCAGCCACGAGGAGAACGGTGAGCAGAAGAAGTACATGGGTGTGTGCCGCCTGCCAGGCCCGAGTCAACGTCATCGGCGGCTGGACATCATTGTGGTGCCGCACAGCGAGTTCGCTTGTGCACTGCTCTACTTCACAGGCTCCGCCCACTTCAACCGCTCCATGCGTGCCCTGGCCAAGACCAAACACATGAGCTTGTCGGAACACTCGCTGAACTGTGAAGTGGTGCGTAACCGTGGTGTCAAAGTGGTACCGGGGAGACCACTGAAGACACTGACAGAGAGTGATGTCTTCCAGCACCTGGGAATACCTTACCGAGCACCTCACGAGAGAGACTGGTAGCAGGATGCTGCTGGGAGTGGGCGTGGCTATTCAAATTTACCAGTGTCTGAACTGCTGCACTACATTTACTATACTATAGCTGTGTCTGAAAAGTGCACTCGTTCACCATGGAGTGCACTGTGTAGTGAATCAGCCATTTTGTATTGTCCAAAATTCCAACCGTCAATTTCACCCACTAGTTAGTGCACTACAAAATCTCAGCGCAACACCAACATCTAGTGTCCAGACACTGTACACTACATGAATACACATATACCATCATGCACTGCGGGTTTCTTTTCCTGTGCCCTACATTTGGAACGAGGACGTTTTTCAGACTTTACACTACTGTTTTCCCGTGAAAGAAGAGGAATCGAGGTGGAGAGATGGGGGAAAGTGGGAATTCAGACGGAGGAGATTCAGCCTCTCTCTCTCTGTCTCTCTCTCTCCCTCTCCCTCTCTCCCTCCCTCTCTCTCCCTCTCTCCCTCCCTCCCTCCCTCCACGGAGGACAGTAGTGCCCCCTGGACCGATCTATCTGTCACCGTGTCCACCAGACCCCGCCTCATGTGCGTGATGTGTCTGAACTAGAGAGACAAGACGTGTGTTTATGTGACAGAGATAAATTGCCAAGTTCCGGCACACTATTTAAGCAACAGTTGGTAAAAACATAACATCCCGAGTGTCTGAAATTAACTAAACGTCGCCTCCCCTTGTTCACTAGTTAGCACCTTATATAGCAAACACTATGTAGTGAATGAGTGCACTTTTCGAACACAGCTTATGTCTTTAAATCAACTGAGTGATCAGATAGCCACATGTGCTAGCTGGGTGCAATAAACAACTGTTCCTTTTTCAAATTATGCTGTGAATATTCCAGCACTGGTTGGACAGCTGGTGGCCTGGTGGTTAGAGAGTTAACCCTGTGATCAGAAGGCTGTGGGTTCGAATCCCAGGGCCAGCAATGGCACCACTGAGGTACCCTTGAGCAAGCGACCATCCCGGAGGCCATTGTTGGCTGCACACTGCTTCACTTGAGTAAGTTAGTTAAATGTAGATAAATTAAACAGTTTCCTCAGAGATCTATCAAGTATAACAACAACAAAATAAATAAAAACATGGATACTCACATTATAAAATGGTTCAAATGCTCATCCCTAGAAGCTGCTGCCTCAAAGCTGCTCCAGCCTTAACCATAAGTGTACATAAGACACTGGAACTGTTCTCAGAACTGCATGGAAATTCAAGGGCAATGTCTACCAGCTGATGAGAAAAGTGAAATTTTAAACTAACTCTGTTGTTTTCCGTCCCAGCCCTAAAGATATGTTATACTATCTACAAGGTTGAAATAGACCATTGTCTATAGGGATAAAACACAAAAAGATGCAATGAATGGGTCACCCATGAACTGGGAGTGAATTAATTAATTCATTAATGCTTATTTCTTAAATGTACATCCAAGTCGGATAACTTATAATGTGGATTTTAAAGGACATATGCATGTTGAATTTTTTTTTTAATGCACAATCAATGATTGTTTAATATGGTGTATGTCAAGTTTGATACTGTTTACAAGGGCAGTTTACATCATGCCTTTGTCTGCCATCAGTAACCTACTGGGGTGCTGTGATGTTTTTAGAATGTAATGGTTTTTTAAAAATAGAATAATAATGAAAAATAAAACACTAGAAAGTAAGTTTGGATACTTTTTTTTGTTGTTCCCCAGGCAAATTCCACACAGTGTCAAAAAAAAAAAAAAGCCCTTAATACATTATTCTTAATACTGCTTTGCTGCTTTGACAGTTTATTTTTACCTGCCTATAGGAACTGTAGGATTTTTTGTGTCTGTTTATATAATATCGTAGTTTCCTATCTAGGCAAGGAGAGTACTGATTTGCTTTTATGTTTATTTTATTTATTTATTCCTATCTGCATATTTTTTGCCTCAGGTTCACAGCATTTTCTCTTTCTAGACAATGCTAATACTGCTTTTTCTGTTTGCTTCAGTATATTAAACCTGCATGCATGTCTCTCTTATTTGCCTTACTTATTCTTTAACTTTTTTGTGCCAGGTTGTTATTTGCTTGTTAATTTCTTTCTTTCTTTTTCATGCACTTTTATGTATCTCGCTGCATTTCATGCACTTAGAGCTTGTTGTGTGGACCAGTCAAGTTCTTCCACACTGAACTCATCCAGCACGTCTTTATGGAGCTGCTTTGTGCACTGAGACACAGTCATGCTGGAATAGAAAAGGTTCTTCCTCAAACTGGGTCCACAGAGTTGGAACCCTGACATCGTTCAAAATGTCTTGGTCTGTTGAAGTATTAAGATTGTCGTTCACTGGAAGTGAGGGACCACCTGAATTCAACAATTAAGAGGTTTGTCCCAATACTTTTGTCCATATAAGTGCTTCAAAAAGGCCCCTCGCATCCATGGACATCATTAGCGTCTCTGTAGACTGGGGGGTTCCAGATCTTTTAATGGAAACATGGTGACCACAGTTTGGTCATTCTCCTCTTACACACTTACAAAACCTGGACATTAACAGGTAAGTTGAACCAGGTGTGTTTGAGCAGAGAAATCACCAAACTGTGTTGGACTCCATGGCTGGATTTGGTGCCCCCAGCTCTAGACGGATGCTACTGAAGTCCATGGATGTGAGCGGCCTGTCTGGAGTCAGAGAAAAAGGAGAAGTCATAACAGCACCTCTCCGCTGCAGGTCGCACAAGGGACTGGACCACACGCACCACACGCCAGGTTCCTGTTTTCAGTTCTCGGTAACCTTATAATGAGGCTCTAGAAACTCGGCAGTCATTCTCTTTCTTTCAGAAACGGCAGAGTAGCCTGAAACCTCAAATAAAAGTTCTGTGACTTCAGAAAAACTGACTCAGGTGAAATAAAGTAGCAGGAATAAAGCGCCGGGTCCAAACCTCAACATGTACTGAGCTCCTTACGGAACCGCACCGGAACTTCATTGTAAGGGGCGTGCTGATCCGATAGTCAGTCTCAGTATTGGTCTTAATTGGGCCAAAATCACTGGACTGGGTATCGGGAAAAGCCTGAAGTATTACATAAACGTGTAACTAAACGTGCAACATGTCGTAAAGAGAGATGTGTCAGGATAGGAGTAACACAGATGAGCAGCAAGGCTGTGTCTCAAATTGCTCCCTGCTGCCTGCATAGTGCATAGGAATTAAAATACAGGCTTCTGGACCCAAACAGTGCCTAACAAAGGGCCTCTGGTGTTTCGTTCATGTGTGCAGAATTCCAAAATGGACAAATTATGCACTATATGGGTGTAGAAATTGGAATTTTATAACTTAAAACTGCACTGGAGAGGAAGTAGGGAGCCATTTCGGACACAAAGTGCATCCAGGCAAATGAATTAACAACAGCTTAGTAGTTGAAGAGAAGTATTGCTATCAGCAGATACTCGAGATTGTGGTATTAGTATCGGACATGAAAAAGTGGTATCGTGCCACCCTACATTCATCCAGTACATCTAGTAAATATGTTTGGCCTAAAATAAAGTGGCAAAGCCTGAGAGTGAGACATGTGAGGAAGAACAAAACAAGCCAAATGATGAATGAGCAGAAGAGAACGAATAAGAAGAGAAAAGAAAGAATTAACAACATTAGTGACTACAAAACACGATGTACTTAAAGTGCGTTTAACTCTTAAGTGACGCCTGAAAATACATCAAACCCCTTCATTTGAATTAAGTGGTCGTTAATTTGTGAAACCGACCCCTTAATTTTACCTTAAAATTAGATTTAAGGCACGAGTGTGAAAAGCCTTCATCTTAAATTTAAGGCGTAAATTCAGGAGGTTCTATTATTTAAGGGGCAAATTTGAAAAAGTAAAATTCTGTAGTTTTACCCCTTAATCTGTGCACTTTTCCCTTAATTTGCCTTCATTTCCTGTATGGGAGATTAAGGTCAAAATGAGGGGGATTTTGAGGGGTAAAATTGAGGCGTTTGGTTTCGTAGTGAGTCAGTGGCCCTGGGAAAAATGCCCAGAAAAATAGAAACTCATCATAACTTCTAAAAGAGGAATTCCATTTCCAAAACGACAAGCGAAGCTAAACGTACCGTCTGAGAGAGCAAACTTGCGACAATTTCATATAATTAATAACTTTCTGTGAGTTTGCAGACACTTTAAACACTTTGGACGTCTGGTTCCTATCACCACCAGCAACAAAAGCCCTTCGGTTTTACACCAAATCACTGAATGATTTGCTCGCATCCGAACCATTTCTGCGTGCAGGAGCTGGCGGCGGTTCTTTTAAGTGCTTTGAGATCACGCAAGGGTTCGTTTCCCACCTATTTTGGGGCCAGGATACGCATATATGGGTTTTAAAGTTTTGTTTTTCTTTACAAACGCAAAAGAAAGGCGAGCCGCGACCCCCAGCAGCAGCAGCAGCAGCAGGAGGAGGAGGAGGAGGAGGAGAAGAAGAAGGAGGTCAGAGCCCCCCGGTGTGGGGAGGGTGGTCTCCTCCACTTACTTCTCAGCGCTCCTATGAGAGAGTTCCCGTCCTTGATGAGTTCCTTGATGAACTTGTTGGTTCTCTCCAGCTCGATCTCATGGCACTTCAGCCTCTCCCTGAAATCCGGACTGTCCAGGAACGCGTCGCTGAACTCCAGAGTCGGGAGACCCATCTTCACCGTGCTCTCTCCAAACCTCACACACACTCTCACACACTTCTCTCTCACACACACTCACACACACGAGCGCTGGTGAAACTTTTCCTTCCCTTTTTCTCTTGCCACTTCCTTTCCAGGGGGCTTGGGTTTCTCTCCCCTCCCTTTTCGTTTCGGCAAATTTCACTTTCCCCACGTACACACACACACACACACACACACACACACACACGTACGTACGTGCAGAGCGAGACTCCTGCTGGCTGCTCCACACAGCCACAGTCGAGGAGGCCCTAACCTGAAGCTCCGAAGTCCTCCCTGCATCTCCAGCACAAGTTCAGTTCAACGTTTTATCCGGTTTTCACGCCACCTTCGTGTCTTTTTCCATGGCATCTTACCTACAAAATCATTCTGTGCAATATTATTTTCTTATTCTGTGCAGTTTTCTTATTGGGTGCCGAATCATTTAATTATGTGCGATATCTTATAATGTGCAATAGTCTTACAATGTGAAATATCACTATGTCAGTATTGCTTATTACATTGCTTATTATCTCTAGTTTCTGAAAAATGATGCAGTGGCCAGGGTGAAAATCAGAATCAGAATCATAAAGGAAGGGAACTTTATTTATATTTCAAGAACAGTCCGTGTTCACCAAAGCGCTGTACAGTACAAACCTAAAATAACACGAAAAAATATCGCATTGAATAAAACAAGAAATAAAATCAAAGTTGAAAGAGAAACAAAACATCCTGGAGACACAGACCCACTATTTTTACCGCGTTTTGAGCCTCATGTTACGACTTCACAGAGACAAGGACAATATAAACATAAAGTCTAAATACATTCAGTTTAAAAATATATATTTAAAAAAATCTCAATATGAAATACACTACACTGTAAACACAAATCCTTGGTATTAATACTATAGATATGTAACTTACAGTCAAGTTAATTCCTAATAACACAACTAGTGGTTTGGAGCCTGTTATTGTAACAATTGACATTAGTAGGTTCTGCATCACTGCAAATGTTTAGGTTAAAATAAAAGACATCAACGAACTTTGTACTTTTTTCGTTATTTTTTGGTCCAGGACCTGTTTTCAATGACTAGAACCTGTCAGTGCTGCTGGGCGCCTGTCGCAGGGCCCTGACAGGGGCGGCATTCTCATTCTCAGACAATCAGCAGGGCAAGATATTTGAGAATGGTGGGCGTTGGTTGTCCAAATGAGTTCAGTATGAGACTGTGTCGATGTATTAGAGTGATCAATAACGGGACCACCTCCAGCGGGTGAAACGGCGCCCCCACATTCTCTGTGACTGGTTATTTTTTCAGTGTGGTCCATCTGCTTATTGTTTATGTTTTAGAAAAGTCGTTGGATCAGCATCAAGTCTCATGATTTCTTTCAGTGTAAAATTTTATATGGTCTAAACCGGACCGATGCCGGGCCGCACAGAGAGACACATTAAAAAATATTTTATTGATTATCAGAGGCTGAAAGATCTTTTATTTTGATAAAACGCTCGTCTCGGTCACGTGATACGATACATCAAAACTTTTGCCCACAAATTTGCAAAAATGAGTAAAAAACAAATGTTTTTGGGGAGCCTCTTCGTATTTTTACGCACTTTGATATCAGTTGTATCTGTACCGGTCCGTGAAAATATTGTTTTACGTGAAACTGGTCCGCTGCTGTAAACAAGATTCAGAGAAGCTTATCCACGCTTTCATTTCCTGCAGGGTTGACTAATGCAACGCTCGACTCACTGGGATTCCCAAAAAAGGCCATTAGAGCTTCAGCTCATTCAAAAAGCTGCTGCTAGAGTTCTACCCAAAACCAAGAGAAGAGAGAACATCACTCCAGTTCTCGGGTTCTTACACTGATCCCAGTTCAGTGCAGAACTAATTTCAAAGCTTAACTCATCGTGTAGTCACTCAATGGTCTGGGCCTTAAATCCATCTCTGATATGTGTGATGTTTATGATCCTGGTGGGTCTCTTAGATCTGCAGGAGCTGCTCAGCTAGTGGAGAAAA
>JBBJLS010000082.1:20889199-20908700 GCA_037577275.1 Bryconaethiops microstoma
GAGGTTTACCTATGATGAAAATTACAGGCCTCTCATCTTTTTAAGTGGGAGAACTTGCACAATTGGTGGCTGACTAATACTTTTTTGCCCCACTGTATACGTATACATACGTATTTTTCAATACACACGTACATATTTATATTTCTAGATTGTTTGTATAGTGTTCTTTTTACACTTTTTAAAAAAATTCTATTGTTTTTCTATTTTGCTGCTTATACCTTTTGTATTATCCACTTTCTATTGTGACAATGCAAATTTCCCACTTGTGGGACTAATAAAGGTTTATCTAATCTTATCTTACATACACACTCACACCTAGGGAACAAAGTTAACATCTCCAATTCACCTGCTATGGATAACGTTCGACTGTGGGTGGAAATCTGAGTACCTGTTGGAAACCATTCAGACATGGGAAGAACATGCAAACACACAGAAAGGACCCTCGGGCAGGAATTCATTCCAGGACCTTTTCACTGTGAGGCCACTGTCCAAAAATGTGTTGCATAATCAGCCTATACGATGTATTTGTTTCGTTTTCAGGTGAAAGTGTGGAACACCAACAGCGGCCTGTGCTTCGTCACATTCACAGAACACACCAGCAGCATCACTAACGTCACCTTCACCACCAGCGGCTTCGTGGTGCTCAGTGCCTCTCTGGATGGCACCGTCCGTGCATTTGACCTACACAGGTAATGGAGGAAGGAAACTCAGTTAACCTGACTGTACCTGTTTTCTCTGTGTGGTTATTGGTACTGTTTGACATACTGTGATCTATAAAACCCGATTTATTTTCCCATATTTTTGTCTGTGTTCATAGATACAAATTACTAGAAGCCTGGAATTGAAATGAAGTTCCACACTGACTACCACCTTCGTTACTCTCTCTGTCCGTTCTCAGGTACCGAAATTTCCGCACAATGACGTCTCCGCGGCCGACACAGTTCTCCTCGCTGGCGGTGGATGTGAGTGGAGAGCTGGTGTGTGCTGGAGCTCAGGACTCATTCGAGATCTTCCTGTGGTCCATGCAGACAGGACGGCTACTGGAGGTCTGAGCCTAGTTTCATTTCACTTCATTTTATGGAAATCAACAAATGCACTAGAGGTTCAAAGCCTTTTTTTGTAATATAACAAACAAAAAAAAAAACACATTGGAATTAAGTATGAAATATTAAGCTTACATTGATTCCATTTTAAATTAGACATTTTAAGTTGAAGTAAGGCGTAAGTTGTAGAACAGTAATCTGTTGTCGATATCTTGAGTTATACCGGTAGTTAATGTAAAAATATCTAAAATTCTTCCAAATGACTTTGGATGATTGCTGTTGGCCCATTCATCATAAACGTTCCCCATAAGCTCATGTTTTCAAACTATGTAAAAAGTATATTATGTAAGCAACAAAAAATTGTTTCGGCAGTGGTGATATACATGTATCTACATCGGGTGAAATTAGAAGTTAAATTGTAACAGATGACTTTACTGTGGTCTGTATATTCACTTTTTATGTAACAGCCTAATTAAACATAATCTTTAGCAGCATTTCAACCTGTGTGCGCTTGTACGGCAGGTGTTAAGTGGTCATGAGGGTCCGGTGAGTGGCTTGTGCTTCAGTCCGGTGCAGTCTGTGCTGGCCAGTGTGTCATGGGACAAGACAGTCAGACTGTGGGACATGCTGGACAGCTGGCAAACGCGAGAGGTACTGCGTCTCGCTTCTGATGGTAAGCTGTTTGCAAATTTAGTGTCCAGATTAAAAGCCCCTGCTTTCGAATGAATCTAAATGAACAACTTAATTAACGTATGAAGTAACTTCTTGTGAAAGTAAACGCTTATACTATGTATGTATCTGTACATGCGCATATATATATGTATATATATATATGTATGTATGTATGTATGTATGTATATGTATGTATGTGTGTGTGTATGTATGTATATATATATATATATACACACACACACATATACACACACACACACACACACACACACACACACACACACATATATATATATATGTATGGCTATATAAAAGGAAAATTTATTTCTCATTCATAAATTAAACATGGTCCATTAAAGAGAAAGTAACAATGCACCCTACAGATGATGTATATGATGATGTATATCTATGGCCAGTAGTTTCTAATAGACCATGTTACAAATTTTAGATTGTCTCTTGGGCTGTTAGAAAGTATTTGCCATGGATATCCATGATCAGTAGGGTCTATCTGTATGGCTATATAGGGATATAGCTCGAACAATACAATACATAAAAAAAAATTCCAGCTTCTAATCTTGCTAGTGAAATAGATTGAATAATCAAATGCATTGCATGGTTTCCTTCACTTCCCAACCTTCGTGAAGTCGTGTGAACATTTCACCATGTAAGTCAAAGACAGTGAAGTTTGTTCGTTTAGTCGTGCTTGTTCTCCCACGTGAATGGGGGCTGTTATGCCCACCGCTAACCGATTTGCAACCCCTGGCCCAACAACAGCCACAGACACTCAAGGCCAAACAACTGCCTCACTACACCGCGGCGGCACTAACAACCTTCCAAAGAATGTCAACTTATCAGGAGTGCTCATGGTCACACAGCCCTTTTAGACATAAGAAGGAACTGTTTGGAGTCGGGCCTAATTATAACCTGCACGTAAACATGTTCCTCCATCAGTTTAATTTGCCGTACAAGATGAAGAGAAAGGAAAGGTCAAGTTAGTGATGATCAATTTGACTAAATGCACATTTGACCTTGATGTCAGTTCTCTCAGGTGGTCCTAGAACAAGATGGAACTCAGAAGGTGTCTTGAGATGAAGGCCAGGCAAGCCATGGATGGATGGATGCTTCTATTAGACAGAACATTTGTCTTAAAGCAGTGCTAGGCCACATCATACCAATTCCCCACAGTAAAAGGAGCATTAAACTGTATTATGATCAGAATCAGAAAACTTTATTAATCCCAGTGGAAATCGCTCATGTTACGACTGCACAGACATACAGAGACAAGATACAATATAAAATATAAAGTGTAAATAAATCCGACACTAAACTCTGCGGGGAAAAAAGCTCTACAAATTACACTATGCTATATACACAAATACTGCCGCATTAATACTATAGATAAATAACTTACAATTAAGTGAATTACTAATAACACAAATAGTGGTTAGGAGTGGTTCTCTGTACCAAGTATGCTATTGAATGTATTATAGACATAAGTATTGATAAGACTATTGCAAATAATAATAAGCTATTGCACAGACTGAAATTATTTAAAGTAAAGTGGCCCCTTATAGTCACGTGTGAAACCATCACACCACATCACACAGTGCGAAATTCTTTTTCTGTATTTAACCCATTCACCAAGTGAAGCAAGGGGCTGCCACCATCAAGCAGCGCCCGGGGAGCAGAGTGTGGGGACGGTACCTTGCTCAAGGGGACCTCAGTGGTACCACTAGCAGTGTTGGGATTCAAACCCACAACCTTCTGATTGCAGGGGCAACTCCCTAACCACTAGGACACCAACTGCCCCATTTAGCACCCAGTAAGAAAACTGCACATGATATTGCACATAATAATAATGATGCATTTAATGATCATGATTTAAACCCAGTAAGAAATTGCAGAACTGAGTTGAATCAGTTTATTGCACAGACGATGCTGCATGTTTCATTACAAAGAGAGCACAATAACTGGATTAACAATTCATTCCGTTTGAACTGGATTTAGTGCAGTTCAGTACATCGAAAATCTTTGTTGTTTCTGGTAGCATTTTTAAATGTGGAACTGTTTGTCATCCAACCTGAGGAAAAATATGCCAAGTATTCAAGCGTGTTCAAGTTGTATTATTGTTGCCGTATCACTCCCTCCTTTCTTCCGAAGCAGTACAGTGAAGCTCTGTGCATCAACAAAGCATAATATTTAGTTAAATGGCCCGACTGTTTCAATAAGAGTTGAATGTAGTGTGTAAATGTTATTCAGTTTTCAATATATACTGTTTGATGTTAAAATTATTGTTCCATGGTCACAGTTATGGCCGAATAATTCAAGTGCCTGTTTGCTATGTTGCTGTTCATTTCCATATTTAGTATATTTCTTTGGAAAGGTTCTCTGTAAGAAAGATCAGCACAGCTAATCAGTAAATCTGGAGGAATTCAGTATAAAACATTGAAATAACTCACAGAGTCGCTCAGCTGAGTTAATGCACTCTGTGTCGTTTATAAAACTTAAGTTGGCTTTTTATTTTTGTTTAAATGGAACCTTATTTTCCATTCTGCCTTAAAAAGTGCCTGTTATGTTCTGACTGTTGCACCATTTTAATGTGGAATGGTCCAGCAAGACGACGGAACGATTGGAGCCCTTCATTTAGTACGGCAGCTAAACTGACACTAACAATATGTCGGTAAACGGCGATCTCAAGAGATCTGTATACCTATTAAACGGACCTCTTTATCATTACTGCTAAGGGAACAAAAAATCAAGTCAGGCTCATGTGTCTCCTTGCATGAGTGATAATTTACAGCATAACAATGTTTTTATTGGCACCTTTGTAAAAAGGGATGTAAAATTATCCAAAACTGAATAGTGTTTATTTTAAAACAATTGAAAATTGGTTGAAAACAGATGGATTAAATCTGGAACTTCTATAAAATACTTATAGAAGTTGTGTGTGTGAGTGTGTGTGTGAGTGTGTGTGTGAGTGTGTTTGTGAGTGTGTGAGTGTGTGAGAGTGTGTGTGTATATACAGCTCTGGAAAAAAATAAGAAACAACTGCAATGTATTTGTAAATTGGCTGATTTCTGTATTAATGCGAAGTTGTTACTTGGCCTGGGAAGCTTATGTTAACAGACTACATTTCTCAGTAGTTGTTTATTTTGAATATTATTATTAATAGCAATTAAAAGATTTAATGAACATCCCATCTTTGAATTACATGTACATTCTAATTACATGTACATTGTATGACTTTTTTTTCCTATAACCCTTTTTAAAGCTCTGCATCATGCTTAATGATACCCCTTAACTAGACGTCTTTCACTGGTTTTTCTATCATCCTGTCATTCGATAGTGGTTGGCCTTGTATGTTCCTGAGCTTTCACCGCAGGCCTTTGTGGAACATTGATGTATAGATGAATATTGATTTATAGCTTTTGAAGGAGTTACGTGTGAGAACCAAGTCGCTTCTAATCTTGCTGATAAGATAAAGTTATGTAATCTCACCATTCTTTTTTATTAGATCTTGCATTCCATGTCTTACTTGGAAAGACGCATAAAAACGCACTCGTGCTGCAGTACTAACACACAACGGCTGTGAATTCTAAAAGTGTTACAGTTTTGATGGACCGTAGCAGGCTTTTATGCTCTTTCAGAAATGGCCCATTCTCCTGAAAAGAGCCTGGTAGAATAACCATAATGCTCTCACATCAGACTCCAGGACTCAAATCAAGGACGCAGTGTTAATAAGTACTCATTCATTACTGGGCTGCACTGCCACAGTGCTTCTTTATCACTGTGCCCTTTTTCTGGACCACTAAAGCTCGATGATGCTCTTTTTCCACTGAGAAATGTCCTCTTTTCTCTCCTCAGGTTGTCCCCGTGAATCCCTTCGAACTGGCCGAGTGTTTAGGAAGTGTGGTTGCTCCTTCATCCACTGGAGGGTGCTGTGGTCCCCAAGGGTCTTGCTGCAACTAAAATGAAAGGAAAATGTCATTTTATTTCAATTTTTTAAATTAATCTGTTAATTCATGCTGTCAGTCGTAGTGCCTTATATTAACATAAGGCCATTACGTGCGAAAGCAATGTTTTATAGGGGCTGATAATGTGCAACTGATATAATAAGTGGTGTAGTGATGATACTTTTGCACTGCAGTTACGAAAATGTTTTTGCTTAATAATAACAATTCCTAACTGTTCATTAAGTTAAAGTCATCCATCTGGTTTCATTTTACATGCATAATAATGTCTAATTCACATAACAGTCCAACTTTTTAAATGAATCAATAAAGTATGAGGGCGGAAGCATAACTTTTTATCAAGTCATAACGTTAAAATCTGGTTTCGTTTTACATGCATAATAATGTCTAATCCAAATAACAGTCCAGCTTTTGAAAGAAATAAATAAAGTACGATGGCCGAAGCATGCCTTTAGCCTTATTAGAAATGAATGGCAGATGTTCATCGACGTCATCCGTTTCTGTTTAACGTTATGTTACACATATACTCTGCCTTTTCTGTCTCACTGTAAGTGGCATCAGCTGTTGTTTTTGTTTAGAGGAGAGCAGATCAGATATCAAGATGTGAAAACCACCCTTTACTGCTGGCTCAATGGCAGTGACCGCATCCAAAGCTGGCCCTGGATCAGCTTTAAATTGAGCTTTAAAAGGGAGCGCGTTCTGTTACGCAGGTAGAAGCCACAAAAAAAAAAGTTTAAGTAGTAACAATAGTAATTCAGTTGGATCTTGTGGGCCACGTTATTTGTACATTGATTTTAATGCCGTCCCGAAACAACTGATGAGTCATCTCTTGGTGCAAATAAGGGGGCAAAGCTAAACATCTGTACCAGATGTGTGATATTACATCCTACAAGTAAAGCGATCAGCAATATGAATGCTGTCATGTTGGCAGTCAGAAGACTTTGACTGAACATTACTCACCCATTGCTGGTGTTCATCCATTGCTGAACTTTCAGTCGTCAGTTTTGCGGTGAGAATGTTTGCTAACCAGGCAGTGTTTTCCACTCGAAAGGGAGATTTTCAGTTGGAGCGTAGTAGTCTAATACTGATTCTAATGTGAGGATTTGTAGCTTCTAGCTACTCGAGGCAAAACCTTTTACTTCAGGCTGAATGAGCACATATTAAATGAATTCTCATTCAACTCCTTAAAATACAAAAAAGTTGCAGTTGCTTGTGCCTAATTCCCGTAAATCTGAACGCACTGAAAGACGATGTTTATTCTCAGCTGTGTTTTGAAAATAAAAATGTGAAAATATGAAAATAAATATTTTTTGTATTGGAAAAGATTTTCTCTATCAGCTTCTTAAAGAAATATTAAAGAAATCTTTAATGATATATATGTTTGTGTGTATATCTATATATACACACATTTTCTCTCTCTCTCTCTCTCTCTCTCTCTCTCTCTATATATATATATATATATATATATATATATATATACACACATACATACATACATACATACATACATACCTACACTTGGTCTGTCCACATTTTATACATTTTACATGTCTACGTTGGTAGAACTTCAAACAGTATCCACAGCTGTTTGTTTGCAGGTAAAGCAGGTTAATCTGTAGTCCAAACCTGTTTTGATGGGTCTGCTGAAGCTCCTCGGGTCTCAGTGCGGGATGCTCTCACTTCCATCAAAACTAATCACACCCACCACCCCCTCAAGAAAACATCCCCAAAAAGTCACGAGGAAACTTCTCTCGGTGCTCATTTGCATTCAGCGTGGCTGTCGGGCGCTCCGATTGGCTGAGGGGTGTGTGCTATCTCCGCCCCCGGGGCTCCTCGGTCTCTGATTGGCTGATGGTCTCGGGCCTGGGCGAGAGGCACGGGTTTGGCGCTGAAGTGCGCTCAGTCTCAGCAGCGGCTGCGTCGCGGAGCCCGGCTGCTCCCCCCCCCCTTCTCCTTAATGCACAAGTCCCTGAGACTCGAGATGAAGCCGGACTGGCTCTGATCTTTCCTTTTTTTCCCTTTCCTTTTCTTTTCAAGCCATTTTCATTCAGACATGGCAGAGCCTTCGGTGCCAGCAGCTTCAGCCAGCGCAAAAATGGCGTCAGGGATCCGGGTGCGAGCCGTGACTCTCATTTTGTTCCTGACGGTGGGCACTTGCTTAATTGCCCCTTCGAGGGGCAAAGAAGGAGGAGGGGGAGGAGGGGGAGGCACGGGAGGAGGAGGAGGAGGTGGAGGAGGAGGAGGAGGAGGAGGAGGGGAGGAGACCGTCATCATCGGCCTGCGCCTGGAGGACACGGACGACATCTCGTTCATGGATAGGGGCTTCCTGCGCGTGAGCGAGAGGTCCCGCGTGAGGCTGAGGGTCTACGGGCAGAACATCAACAACGAGACGTGGTCCAAGATCGCCTTCACGGAGCACGAGCGCGGCCGCGCGGCCGGCAGGAGCGGAGACAGCAACAAGAGCCAGGAAGAGACGGCGGAGGGCGCGCACCCGTGCGGCATCCGCACCTCGGACATCCTGATCCTGCCCAACATCGTGCTGAGCCGCAGGACCTCGGGCGTGGTGGAGATCGAGGTGAAGCCCCTGCGCAAGACGGAGCGCAGCAAAGCCTACTACCTGTGCATCGCCACCCCTACGCCGGCCGGCACGCACGACCCCTGGACGGAGAGCACGTGGATCTACCACGAGGGCGAGGACACCAAGGTGATCGTGGTGGAGGAGAGGAAGTTCCTGCTGCCCTTCTGGCTCCAGGTCATCTTCATCTCCATGCTGCTGTGCCTCTCGGGCATGTTCAGCGGCCTCAACCTGGGCCTCATGGCCCTGGACCCCATGGAGCTCCAGATCGTGCAGAACTGTGGCACCGAGAAGGAGAAGAACTACGCGCGCAAGATCGAGCCCGTGCGCAGCCAAGGCAACTACCTGCTCTGCTCGCTCCTGCTGGGAAACGTGCTGGTGAACACCACGCTCACCATCCTACTGGACGACCTCGCTGGGAACGGCCTGATCGCCGTCGTCATGTCCACCATAGGCATCGTGATCTTCGGAGAGATCGTGCCCCAGGCCATCTGCTCCAGGCATGGGCTGGCCGTGGGCGCCAACACCATCTTCCTCACCAAGTTCTTCATGCTGCTCACCTTCCCGGCCTCCTACCCCGTCAGCAAGCTCCTGGACTACCTGCTGGGTCAGGAGATCGGCACCGTCTACAACCGCGAGAAGCTCCTGGAGATGCTGCGCGTCACGGACCCCTACAACGACCTGGTGAAGGAGGAGCTCAACATCATCCAGGGCGCGCTCGAGCTCCGCACCAAGACCGTGGAGGACGTGATGACGCCCCTCCGAGACTGCTTCATGATCGCGGCCGAGGCCACTCTGGACTTCGGCACCATGAGCGAGATAATGGAGAGCGGCTACACGCGCATCCCGGTCTTCGAGGAGGAGCGCTCCAACATCGTGGACCTACTCTTCGTCAAGGACCTTGCCTTCGTGGACCCGGACGACTGCACGCCCCTCAAGACCATCACCAAGTTCTACAGCCACCCGCTGCACTTCGTCTTCAACGACACCAAGCTCGACGCCATGCTGGAGGAGTTCAAGAAAGGTGAGAAGGTCCTCCTTGGAGAGGAATTCAGGCTTTTTTTATGACACGAACGCACGAAAACGCAGCAGTTCTCAGCTTTACGCACCGTGTACGTGCTTCCAGCGCTGATATCTACCCAAAATGCGACCCATAGCCTTAGCTGTAGCCTTGGCCTGCGTGTATTTTACGCACAGAGGGGCTGTAACCCACCTTTGACTCTCAGTTTAGTCCTTCACTACTTTTATACGCCTTTGGAACAGCAGGGTCACGTTTTTGGGTCCGTTTCTCTGTATGTAGAACGATGAAAGTGCGCCAAACGTTTGTGCGTCCTGTGCCTTTTACGCACGGTGCGTCATTGTGCACATGTGGTATTAACACAACAACGCAGCGTGCCGTTTTACTGTAAGGCCAAGAGACGTCCATTCAGTACGAGTCAGGATGCGGGAATATGTAGTTTATTATGGTCTAATTAGGAAATAACAGTTTGACTTTCTTGAGACCCACAGCTCAGCTTTGTTGATCAGTTTAAACACGTGGAGTTGTGCGAAAAGCTCCAGTAATTACACTGTGCAGCACAGATCGTTATAATATTTCATATAGTTCCTGCAACAATTCCTTTTTCAGTAGAAGCTTCTGGACTTGGTCTGTCCATCTGCTGTAGTTGGCCTTTAAATAAAAAGCTATAGCATGGGTTAGAGGGTAGAACACATCGTTTTGTTGCCCTTATTTGTCAGCACTGTTGCCAAAGTGCTAAAAACCCACTGTTTGGCCACCAGTCTTGCAGGCTGCACAGCACAGTAGAAGCTTCTGGACCTGGTCTTTCCAGCTGCTGTAGCTACAGAGTTTCAGGACATAATAGGCTGTGTCCATCATTTCCGCATTAATAAAATGTCACCTCAGCACATCTTAATGTAAGTGAAATAGAAAACAGCACTGTGTCGGTGTAATACATTTTTTTCTTTTGGGAATGAAGTACACCTTAAAGGGCCCATATTCTGGAAAATCGCACATAACGCTATTAAAGTTCCTCTACACCATACAGTCATGTGGACATGTGGACACTGAGCCTTGTTTGAATCTGGAGCTCTTGTGATGTCAGAAACCAGCACATTTACATATACGTGCCTGTTCAGCCTACAGCAGGCTAGCTCCACCCATTCGTGATGAAGGAGTCTTTTAGTAATGGATTGCACGGGACAGGGCAGGCAGTCCAAAGGGAGATCTTTTACGTCCATCGATCTGTGCTAACAGATCAACAAAAATGATCTGTTGAACACTGAGGGATGAAGAGAGATTGGAAAATGCTCATGCAAAAATGAACTGACTGTTTTGTGGTACTTCATGTAATGTCATGATAAATTAGTGGACAGATCTTTACTCCTAAGCCTTGAGCAAAATATTGGTGCTTTCTTAAATTATGGTGATAGTTAAAAACATCACTTATTAGCCTGAGGGAAGTACACATTTGAATCGGGTAAAATCAGACCTTCACCCTTTTCAGTGGAGGCTCCACAGCAGACAGTGAAATTTTAAAAGGCCTACAGAACTCATTCCAGAAGAGTTTGGTAACTCAAGGGTGCACTTGTGGTCCTCTCCTCCTGCTTGGTTTGAGTGTGTGTGTGTGTGTGTGTGTGTGTGTGTGTGTGTTGTTGGCCATCACCTTCGTACAGCGTTAATGTTTACACGTCTCTCTCTCTGTATCTGAATGCGTTGCAGGTTTGTGGGAATAGTACAACGTGGCTTGGGTTATCAGTAGGGTCATCATGTCCAAGAGCCCCTTTCTCTCTCTCTCCCTCTCTCTCTCTCTTTCTCTGCCTCTCTCTCTCCCTGTCTATCTCTTTCTCTGCCTCTCTCTCCCTCTCTCTTTCTCTGCCTCTCTCTCTCCCCCTCTCTCTCTTTCTCTGCCTCTCTCTCCCTCTCTCTCTCTTTCTCTGCCTCTCTCTCTCCCTCTCTCTCTTTCTCTGCCTCTCCCTCTCTCTCTCTCCCTCTCTCTCCCTCTCTTTCTCTGCCTCTCTCTCTCCCTTTCTCTCTCTTTCTCTGCCTCTCTCTCCCTTTCTCTCTCCTTCTCTGCCTCTCTCTCCCTCTCTCTCTCTGCCTCTCTCTCTCCTTCTCTCTCTCTTTCTCTGCCTCTCTCTCTCTCCCTGTCTCTCTCTTTCTCTCTCTCTTCTTCTCTCTCTCTCCCTCTCTTTCTCTGCCTCTCCCTCTCTCTCTCTCCCTCTCTCTCTCTCTTTCTCTGCCTTTCTCTCTCCCTCTCTCTCTTTCCCCCCCCTCGCTCTCTCTTTCTCCCTTTGTCTCTCTCTCCCTCTCTTTCACTCTTTCTCCCTTTTTTCTTTATGCATGTGCCTTTACACACAAACACACACACGCACACAGATTTGACCTCCGATGCCACCTTTAACACCCTCATTACAACACCTCAGCGGGATTAGATGCAGTTTTCATACATTACTGCTTAGCGTCTCGGCCTGCTTTGACTATGACTGGCTAAAACAGGTGAGGGTACTACAGCTGCGCTAGAGAGACGGATATACCTGCTGTAAATTGCCTAAGTAACCACTATGAAACTAATAAGCGTGCTCCTAAACATAAAGGCTCCTCAGTGGTTCTAAGCTTCAAGGTGCAAATGTGGAAATACTTTCTCACGCTCACTATGCCGCTATAGCGCTGAACCCTGTTTGATGTCTTTTATAAAGTGTGTAAGTTATGAGAGTGAGCCATTGAACCAAAATACAGGCCTTTAATGATTTTAAGTGTTTAGTCCTGTTTTGATGCAAGCAGAAAGCTGTGAAATGAAGTTCTACCTCTCTGTAGAGCAGTAACACAATATCTGCAGAGGGCTGTACACACCTGCTCATCCAGCATTGCATTAATATTAATAGGGGGTGAGTTCCTTGTTTCCTGCGGTAACAGCCCATGGTCTTCCGGGGAGGCTTTACACTAGATGCTGGAACATTGCTGGGAGGATTTGATTGCATTCAGCCACAAGAGCCTTAGTGAGGTCAGGTACTGACGTTGGATGTTTAGTTCTGGCCCACAAACTCCACTCCAGGAGGTACTGAATGGAGCTCCATTACTCCAGTTACACTGCTACGCAGTCCAATACTGGGGGGCTTTATACTCTTTTGGCCAACTCTTGGCACTGGCCATGGTGACCTTAGACTCATGAGCATCCAGAGCATCTCATTCTATTAGCAGTGCTTCTCTATGGAGATTATACAAGCTGTGTGTGTTATTTAAAACCTGTGAAAACAAAAGGGTGCACCACAAAGTAGCTAAAGTCACTACTTAGAAGAGCTGTATGGATACTTTTGGTATGAAAAGCATCACACACAACATCCAACCCCTATCCAGTGTGACTTTCATGCATCCAAACAGGCTGAAACACTCTGCTCACTGGAATATCTAGTTTTCATGTTGTGTCTGTGGTGGTCTGAGACAAAACATCACATTGCTTCAGGCTTAGCCTTGAGAATGAGCTTTGAGTTCTGAATTGGACATGAGGCCATTACAATAATGTTAGGAACCTGTTTGTGTGTGTGTGTGTGTGTGTGTGTGTGTGTGTGTGTGTGTGTATATGTATGTGTGTGTGTCTTTTTTTTTTCAAATTTGGCCTGTCACCAGAAAGAACTTGCCATTGGCTGTCTGTATTCTAATGACTGATTAAGAGGGTGGGGGTCAAAGTTTCACGTCACGGTGGCTGTGGTCAGCGCACACACACACACTCGGTTCAAAGTGCTTTGTATGGTAAGTCACTGTTAATTAATCTATCGCCTCTCGCAGAGCAAAGCGGCCCTCCAAAGCAGGAACAAAACACCGTTTCCCACCAAGCACACTCCTTTAAAGTGAAATCTGTTTCCACTCCGATGTAGCTTTTTCAGCAATGCTTCGACCAAAAATGTAGACCGTTTTCCATTCGTCCTCAGTACAACTGATCGGCCCATGTTAGTCGTCTGGTTATTTTTACACTGGAGTTATGAGGCCGTCGTATCCCACAAGGCATAGAAACTGACGTAAAGTTGATCAGCGTTGTCCAAATGGCATGAATAAATCGTCACACACCTGCCTTACCATTTTGTATTCTCTAATAGACTTGGTATATGTATATCAGATATATATCAGAGACAAACTGTTATATATGAAAATGGGTAAAAGGTCCTAATCAGTAGCTGATTGGCTACATCTGTCAAGGGATTATTGTACATTTGAGTCGAGGTTCAGGATTCTCTGTTACATACATAGTTATACAAGTACAGTCTGTAGTGAAATGAGCCCCTGAAATGTCCATGAGACTAGTTACTATAAACTAAAGAGAGAATGAAAGGCTAGAACTTGGCCTTAAGCATTATATGGTCGGTCAGTCAGAGTTTAGCAGTGAGTCCGACGTGGACCATTAAGCCAGAAACAAGAGTGAAAAAATTTTGGCTGTCGAAGAAAAAAAAAGAAAAGAAACGAAAAAAAAGAAGGTCATCTACTGTACAAGGCACTGACCCAAAAGAGAGTCCCCTGCGACTTCATAAGGCGGTCTTCGAATTCTTGGAACTACACTAATTGTTCCTTTATGAGTGCAACCGTGTGTTTGTCATACAGGAAATGACCACCTAGCAGCAGGTTGTGTGTTTAATTAGTAAGTCGGAGTGTACGTTTTGGACCTGGCCCAAGGCTATGCCATGCAGTCAGGCAGAACGTGAGAAGAGCTCTTCTAGTGACGCCATTCATTGCTTTGTAAATGAAAGCGACTTTTCCCACCTCAAAACAATGAGTCAGTATCACTGCGACACCATCAGGGGAACAGCCTGGGGAACAACTCTGATGCCAGTAGAGTTAACAGCAGTAACTGTGCAGTTAATGGCAGTATATTATCACCACAGTGTCAAAACCTAGTTTGATTTTTCTTTTTTTTCCCGATTATATAAAGACAACTAATAACATTTTACATTGTGTGTACCTTTACAAATAGTCCAAATACCAAGTACCAATACAAATAGTCCAAATGTACTTGTTACATTAATGTGTGTCAAACTTTATGTCTTATAAAGGTATCGTTTCAGAGGTTTTGTGGTATTTGTTATGGAATAATATATACTAGACGTTATATATCGTTAAGTCATTATTTCAGAGGTATTGTGATATTTATTATGGAATAATGTGTATCAGACTTTATCTTACAAAGGTTTCGTTTCAGAAGTATTGTCATATTTATTCTAGAGTAATATGTATTAGACTTTATGTATTCTAAACTTAAAATTTCAGAGCTATTGTGATGTTTATTGTGGAATAATAATTAGACTTATACAGTTATCCTTTAAATCACAATAATTAAACATTTCATCACAATTGTTTTCAATAAAGTAAGGTCTGTTTTGTTTTGTAATCACAAAGACCGTCATATCAACTTATTGCTTTTAGGTTGGACTGCTGTGTGCCACACACTCAGTTATTCAGTTACTTACACATTGTGTAGGTTTGGTTTAGGGATGAACTGTATATTGTCTGTTAACTGTAATCATGGTATCAGTCTCTGTAGTACTGATATGGAAGAAGGCTGCAATATGCAAATAGGCCTCTCATAGTGTTTCTGACAATATGACCAATCAGGGCTCCAGGTCTGTGTAATCGGATGTCTTGATTTATTGAGATAATTAAGGAATCCAACAAAACTCCAATTACTTTGCTCAACCATTAACCTTTAAAGACTCTGATTCACCCTCCAGTTTTAACAGGGTTTTTAATTAGAGAAAAGAGATGAAATGGCCCTTTAAGGCATTACAGTCGCAATATGTAGCAGTATGATTGCAATACATATATTTTTGTGCAGCCCTTTGTCCAGATTGTGACGATTTTTATTGGTAGTTCACAAGAGATGTGTTTCCTCAAAGAAATCTTGCGTTCGGTGCAGCCTGACATTAAAATCTGACTGCTCACAATTCCTTCAAATTGCGACTTCAGTATAAAAGGACATCTTTCAGCTCCACTAAGTATTGAGGACTTTTTCCTCTCTGTATCTTGTGTTTCCAAATTAAGTGAAACTACGTTTTACTTGCATGTGCCTTCCTCAGTTCTTTAGTTCTAGAGATCAGTGTGTGCTTCTTTAAGCAGCTCCAAGCTGCAGCCCTGAAACAATGGCCGTGGATTCTTGAAGGGGAGAGGGCTTTAAACTCCCTTTACCCCTCGTCTGTGGAGTGATGTCTTATGCTGAACCCAGTGACCTTTCCTCGTAATTTGATTCTCCTCTTGTGTTGTTATCAGTGATTTGTGGAGGCTGCTTTGTGTGAGTTAGTGCCAGGTGAGATGATTTGTTATCAACTCAAACTGGCTAATGAACTTCAGAGGTTCATTGCAGAGAGTCAGTCTGTCTCTCTCTCTCTCTCTCTCTCTCTCTCTCTCTCTCTCTCTCTCTCTCTCTCTCTCTCTCTCTCTCTCTCTCTCTCTCCTGTTCCTTTCAGAGGCCGCTTGCTTGCTCATCAGTTTCTCCCTGATATTCTCTCAAGTGGGGTCAAGTTCAGAGTTAGTTTTGGTTGGGAGGTCAAATGCTAACTTGTCAAATGCTACCTTCAGGATCTCAAAATAGAAATTCATACATTCATTCAGTATGCACACGCTGGCTTGAACGCTACAGTTTTAATATAGTTTTGCCTGCAAAAAAAGTAATCTTGACAGCCCTTGATTACTTTTAGCTAAAACCTAACAAAAAAGTAACATGAAAATCACTTGCTAAGCTTGTTTGGCCGTCACAGGTCTGTGGAGAAATTCAGGCATATAATAATTATAATTATAAGCTTTTGCTTTGGACCCCCAGCCCACATTTTCTACGGTACATTTGTTCTGCCCCAGTTTCCAACAAAGTTCGAAGTCTTAGATTAAATTACAGTATTTTTACTATTAACAATTAATTAAACAACTATTCGTATTAGAGCTAATAGTTTAGTTATAGTTATTAATAGTTATAGTAATATTATAGTTAGTAATAGTTATTGTCATCCCTTTTTTAAGCCTGAATATCACACTGTGTGACCTAAACTAATGCATTTAGCATATTAAACAAACAAATGTACAAAAACACTTTCAGCACTATATGCTACAAAATGAGCATTTTCGCACGTTATTGGGTCCAACCGAAATTTTAAGTGAAAAATCATTCTTTTTATGTGATATGATTGGAATGAAGTTCCAGATTAAACATTAGTGGTGATGTCTATTTGGCACAATGAGTCTTGCATAATTACGCTTTGATATTTAATAACAGGTCTAGTAGAGCAAGACCTGAACTACAAAGGCTTCAGTCAAGCCTTGATATTACATTTTTTCATGCAAAGTGTGCAGTATGGTGTAACTGTCTAGTGTATTTATAGTTTGGTGGTCATTTCTTTGGATGGATATTTTAGTAGTTTGAACTGGATAATCTGCACTTATTGTGCTTTCTGGAAATCTCTCACCTGTCTGTTGGAAGCTGAAACAGAACTAGATTGCAAGCCTTCTAGCTGGTGGACCCATACAATCAGTGCATTAAGATGCACTCAAATGCAAATTAATTTAAACAGTAGAACATGAGTGAGTGTTCCTCTTGAAAACCACGAGTGTTCTTTTACTTTGATACAGTTTTACAAAAATGTTTCTAATATGTTTAAGTATTGGCAGTAGTAGCCTGGTGCGTTACATATAGAATCTTGCTTAGAGCTGAGAGGTTCAAAATTTGATGTAGGCCTGAACAGTTTAGCTATTGGTGTAATATTGACGTATAGAAGTTATTTAATGTATTGTTTTCTGTTTTTGTATGTGCTGAAGTGGAAAATTTGTGATTTAATCGTTAGCTGCTGTCATTACTTTAGTCTTTTCTTGACAGCTGGTCCTCAGAGAAATGCTGCAGTTATGGTAAAAGGATGAAACTGCACATTTTTAACACCTATGGATGGTCGAATATCTTATTTACGTGTATTTTTTTAAGGGAACTATGCTGCAGGAATTACATATGGGTGGTTGTGGCCTAGTGGGTAGGATACTTGCCTCTGTACCAAAAGGTCATGGGTTCGAATCCTACCTTCAGCACGACCACTGGGTTCCTGAGCAAGACGCCTAACCCCAAGTTGCTCCAGGGAGACTGCCCCCTGTAGTTAGGGAACGGAAGTCACTTTGGATAAAAGCGTCTGATAAAATGCCGTAAATGTACATTTTTGTGGTAATTATTCATAATATATTGCTTTACCTTATTTTATTATGTTTTATGAGCAATAAGCAATAAGCTGTTATATTACTTTTTCCTGGATTCTTTACCTCTCACTTGTGATATATAATGTATAATTTAATAGTGAACTTTGTCTGCACTGCCCTAAAGCAACCCATGCTTCTTCTGAATGGTTTACTTGGCTATTTTTTGTGACTGGTCTTGCACAATTCTCACTGTTCGTTCCCATCAGATCAGCATCTTTAGTCCACAATTCCTGGTACGTACACACTCACCTTCTTAACCCTGATATGATCATGAACTGCTAGCCTTTGAAGGTGAAGATTTTCTGCGATTAAGTTAGAGCCCTAAACTGTTAAGTTGCTGCAGTGTCTCATGTATAGCCACCATAAACTGTGGCTATTACTTATCTTTTGTATCATCTTTACAACACCTCATGGTGAATCTCAGTACAAAGGCCTCATGCCAGCTGATAAAGTAGCAGCAGAGAAGATTCATGCTACTGTGCTGTCATTTTTTTCTCAGTTGCCACCATTTCACTAGGAAATTTTGGTCGCAGGGATTATTGGATATTGGGTAAAACTGCGGCCCTTGCAGGATTCGAACCGTTCATCAGGGGGACATAATGCATTATATATTACTTTTTTTTAATTATTATTTATTCTCTGTAATAAAATTCTCACATCCAGATGGCAATGAAATAATTTTCTAGCGAGTTGTCTATAAACATCTATAGGTTCAGATATTTGCGTCATATGTGGTCAAATGGTCATAGAAAACTAAAGGTTGATCTTGTGAATATTAAATTGAATATTAAGCTCCCCTAAAGCCCCAAAGCCGCAAAGCTCCCCCTGGCTCTCTACGGAGGAAAAAAAAGTAGCACGCACCTTTAAATGAGGCCCGAGCTAGCTGTCATGTAAACATTGGGTCCTCCAGGTAGCCGGGGGAGGGGCTGCCCACTGCAATGCCTGTTGAAAATTGTTGTAGTCTGCCGGTGATTTGCGTGAACTGGCAGATGCAAAACTGGCATTTAAGTATCGATACCAGTGCTAATTGATATCGAACTCAACACTAAATTTTAGTATCGATTGGCAAGTGAGAATCGATTTTTTTGACAACATTAAGAGATAGTAAAAAAATAGTAAAAAAAAAATTTGAGGTGGGGGTGGTGGAGTGGTTGACCTCACCCTGGGTAACTCCCTCCACCATAAATTAATTTTTAAAAAATACTTTTTGAGCCCAACACTTGGACAGTATATCTATAACAATTTTATGTATAACAATCCTCTGCAGGAGCTTTAAGAGACAATAACATTTTCAGACATTTGGTTCCATTCACAAATGCTGTAAGCAATTCTGAATTTCTCTAGAACAGGGCATTTTAGACCAAACCTGTCTAAATTATGTTCTGTCTTTCACTTTCAAGCGCTTTTTACAGGCTTTTGAAATGTAGTGAAACTCCCTTTTAGCAGACATTCCTGCACATATAAGGAAAAAAGGACATCAGGGAGAAAAGTAGACTGTGACGGTCCCTATTTTGCATACACCCCACAATCCCAAGCAGTCTGCCCAGAAGTGCCAGTAAGACATTAGTTACGGTGCTGTACAGTGATTTGCATAAAGCTTTTGGTTTGAGGACGGGCAGCCGTGAGACAAAGACCTCTGGGCCCATTTCACACACCAAAGAGAATAATGCGGCGGTTGGAGCTCTGCTGCAGCCCCTCCAAAGCTCTATATTCACAGTATCAGTCCAAGCGTGGGATTCCCCTAGAACACACTGTTCTAGGACCCCCACAGCACAAAGTCAGAACGGTTTTCACACCAGGACACTGCTGGTAAATGTTGGTAAGAGCAAGAAGCCTCAAAAAATTGTGGTTACCATAAGGTTTAGAAGCTCCGTGCCCTGTCCAGTCCCACCCGCTAGCCAGGATACCACCAAAATCGAGAAGGTGAAAGCTAGTACATGCTTCACATGGAGCTCCACCACAACTCAACGCCACTAGTGAAATAGTGGCGTGGCCACTAGTGGTGGCCTAGTGGTAGGATACTTGCCTCTGG
>JBBJLS010000082.1:20940857-20951678 GCA_037577275.1 Bryconaethiops microstoma
CATCCAGCACCTTTGGGATGAACTGGAACAGAGATTGTGATCCAGACCTTCTCGTCCAACATCAGTGTCTGACCTCAGAAATGCTACAGAATGAATGAACACAAAGTCCCACAGAAACTCCAAAATCTTGTGGAAAGTCTTTCAAATGAAGTGGAAGTTGTTACAGCTGCAAAGGGGGACCAACTCCTCATTAAAGTCTCTGAATTTGAATGCAACGTCATTAAAGTCCCTGTTGGTGTAATGGTCAGATATCCCAATACTTTTGTGTATATAGTGTGAGTTTTTGTGACATCACAAAAGCATAAATTCAAAGGCCTGCTTTTGCAGCCTACTTTCCATATAGGGGCCATGTTGACTGACGAGTGAATGGTACATTTTACGACTGTTTACATACTACGTTAAAGTCTTTTACTTCAAAAAAACGCAAGGAATTTGGTTTTTCATGATATGGGCCCTTTAAAAAGACTCATTAAAGACCTCATAGTGTATGAGCAGCTTAAAGTGGAAAAATGCTTAGTGAATGATTTGGAAAACTCTTGGTCCGCATGAAATTGATGATTCCCTTGTCAAAAGCATACAGTAATTTCACAGCTTCATCATCATTCTTGGTAGAACAAACACTGTGTTTTTAAGTAAATTTAGAGTGAATTTTGGAATGTGGGCCAAAATAATTCCCAAAATCTCCACTGAATGACCGATTAACGTGACTCATAATAAAAATATAATTTTTAATAATAATATAACTATCGTAGTGTGGTCATGTATATCATACAAATTTAGTTTGAATCATTTGCAGCGGCATTTTTTTTTTTTTACCTGATTCTCATTTTTGCTGCAAAGTTTTCCAAAACTAATGTGCCTTAAAAGACACTCATTCAAATGTTATCAAATCATAACATAATTTATGTGTCTTCAAGAAAGGCCTCAAATCTTGACAGGAAAGATTAGCCCGTTGTCTGTAAAATCACTACCATTTTTACATTTATGGCATGTGGCTGACGCTCTTTTCCAGAGTGACTTACAGTCGTTAGCTACAGGGACAGTCCCGCTGGAGACACTGAGGGTTAAGTGTCTTGCTCAAGGACACAAAGTGGGGGTAGAAAGTGGGGGTTTGAACCTACAACTTTGTGGTCTTCGGGTTCACAGGCAAGTGTTTCACCAACTAGGCTGCTACCACCCTCACAGTGTATATAATAGGCCAACTTTATGTAGAATCTAAAGTATTGTAGGTGTTTTGGTGGGGCCCAGCTTACTGCCATTTTCTTGCAGCTGGAGAGTCAGTTCATAATTCAGCCACTGCTTGGCGCTGTCTTCTTACATTTCCACATCACGTAGCCATTCGAAGGGCTTGGAATGTCAGACAAGGGGCTGGTAAGAGCGCCGCTAAAACGAGTGCTTGTATCCTGAGGTTTTATAAAGGAGTAAAGAGGTGAAGTCGTTAATATGGCCATTGTCAGGAACAGCTCTAACTACTGTATGTTTGGCGGAATTGGACCTTTTACAGGGTTTTTACAAACTCACATGTAGGCAAATTTAAAGGGGCATTCCTTTGATTTCTCTAAATTTATGTATAAAGTGGTTTGATATGAACTCTGCTGTTCTAGGGACATTTTCTGATTCAGAATTGTTCAGAGGTGGTGGTAGGAAGGCTTTAGTGCCTCTAAAAGCTCCCCAACAGAGATGTATTGTACAAAATGGTTAGGAATGTGTTGCCATCTGCATTACATGTTGTTTTGCCATAGTTTCGAGGTAAGATTTCAACCTGAAACATATTGTTTTAAATCCATTCATGACAGACAGACACTGAGTGAAATGAAGGAAAATTGTACACCAAGAAACATTTATCACTATTTTACCAGTACAGATTAAAAACTCAAAAACATCTAGAAGCACAACTGGTTCTGGAAAATACATAAAGATTAGAGATTGTGTTCTCCGGTTACTATCCCCACCACTGTAAAGAAATCTGAATTTGTGACGTTCTCTGAAGTTAACTATTTCACATCATACCAAGTTATGCAGTGTTGAAAAAAATGGCAGAATCCCAGTTGAAGGAATGCATTCAATTTTACATTTGACCACCAGTGAAAACTCGATTGTTGGTAATATGGACACTCTGAATCTTCTACATGTAGATATGAGTAATGTGAAGAACGGCATGCCGTTGTTTTGTATGATGTTTTTACTTGAGCAAATAGTAAACCAGGGACCTTTATGGATGAATTATGTGGTTGCATTATAAACAGATCCACACATTAAGTAACAAAACTTAATGTAATGTAAATAAAGTGAATGTAGGTAAAGAAATAGACAATTTCCTCAATAGGGCACACCAATAAGGAAAAAAATAAATAAATCATGCAACCCATCCAACTGTGAACTCTACATTTCTGTGAAATTATTCTTTATTTTACATTTCAATGCAACTTCGCCAAATGCACAAGTTTGGAAACTGGTCAGGAAAAAAAAAAGATGGACGAACACATGCAGTGATGGCGGGAAAGGAATACAAATCACAGCATGGCAGAACCTTTTTTTCCCTCTAGAACTTTTTCTTCATATGATTGTAGAAACGTAAAAAGTCCTTGATAAAATATGAAAAGAAAAAAGAAAAAAAAAACAGCACAACCCAAAGAGGAACATACAGTATGTATTACCACTTGATGGAAGGTGCACAACAGACATGACTGTAAACTATGCAAAAAAAACAAACAAAAAAAAAAAAAAATCAATTTTGAACTATCAATTTTAAAAAAAGTTTGTGGGCACACTGCCTTTTTCTGAGGCACATACAAGCTCTTTATATTTTCAATTTCAGAGTAAATAGGAGAGTGGACATCCGACTTTTCTAGTGAACAAAGTATAAAATACATTTCACTGAACTGTATAAAAATTTCCTCTGGTGTAGCTGCTGACAAAAATACTGTTATATACCTTCAGCTCAGTGCTGGGCGATATTCAGAACCACAATATTTTCAGAATCTAAGAGAATATTAATACACTTAATTGATACATTAATGGATACACTACCTGCAATCCTACTCATGCTCTGATTGGACTATCTTGCTCTGTCTGTTTCTTGTAAATTTACGCCAAAGGGAATCTTCCACAGTGTTGTAAACGTTAACCAGACAGAAACCAACATTCAAGAAAGGAAACAGTTCACCATCAGGTCCTGAATACAATAAATAAGGTGCAAAAATTAAATTTAAAAGTCTGCATTAGGAACACTGTCCATTCGTGGACGCTAGATCACTGAAATAAAGCTCATTATCTATAAAGTATCTCCCTTAAAGCAATATCATGTTATTTTGGTACAGTATCACGATATATTGGTACAGATGATATATCGCCCAGCACTAATGACTTGTCTTAAGATCCAGTCTAACTGGTGAACTGGAACATGACGAGTCCATGCCCGAGGAGACTTTTTTATAGAGCTGCCTTGTATTCACTTTTCCAGTTTCTGTTTCAAAACAATGGTTATGCTTCAACTATCTTACATAATAAAAAAGGCTGTATATGAATATGAAATACATTTGCTAGTCTTTCTGAACTATTCACGCTTCCCACAGAACTTGCCCACCGGCCCCAAAAGAGATCTTTTCTGCACCAGGTAAGAACTGGATGATAAAATAATATTCCTAACTTCCCATGGACTCAATCGGAACCATTACAAAACTACTGTTTTTTGTTTTTTTTTTCTTCCTAAAATAAAGTGATATACATTAAAAAATACACTCTACATATGGTAATACATGTTACACTAAATATACTGTAGCTTCACTGAATCCAATTTTAGCAAGCTGGTTTATATTTACAGTACTACACATACAACAGAACACTTTGTAGAACTGTCTTTTCTATCCCTTACAAGTCACATGCATCTATTGTACCTATTGCTTTGTTCTGTTTTACACTAACTTGAAAAGGACCTTTTTTAATTGGAAAAAAAAAACTAACAAAAACACTGGTCAGCATGCTCTTAATGCTATTGGTCCACACAAGAGTAAATTATCAAATCCCATTAAATACTACTCTGAACTACATTAATTGTCATGGCAGCATTTGCCTTTGCATTCGCCCGTCCTACCAGCAAGCAGTTGCTGATGGTAACTTAATGTCTCCTCCTGAACGTCAAATAATAATAATAATTAAAAAATCTCTCTAAATGCTTTTCTCACACAAGCTATAAAATTCGGTATTTACAAGTTTTCTTCTTTTTTTTTTTTTTTGCATATCAAGGTCACTTATGCATGTAAGCTACAGTTATAAACTTAAACTGTATGTTGTTAATGGCACGGGAGAATGATGTTAAGATATTGGCACAATATGCCTGCAAATGAATGTCGAGTACAAAAATAGAGCCTGTCAGTTTTGCATGATAATACTATGTTATTCTCACAAGTATCTTAGTACATTTTGTGTGTGTCTCTATGTATAAAAGAGTGAATGAGAGCGAGAGAGTGAGCATGTAAGAAACTAAAAGAGAAAAAGAGAGCATGTGATAAAGTGAGACACCATGTTAGAGGAAAAAATAAAAGTGAGAGAGGAAAGGCAGAGAGAGAGTGAGAGACAGAACGGGGGAAGAGAGTTGAGAAAGAGGAGCAGGAACGAGGGAGAGCTAGAGAGGGAAGAGAAGGGACAGATAAAGGAATGAGAAGAGAGTGAGAAAAGAAAGAAAGAGTGTATGAAAGACCATATGAGAAAGTTAACGAAAGATGAGAGGAAAGAGAGGAGGAAATGTCAGGAGTGAGAATGATAGAGATTGTGTGAGATCGAATAAAAGAAAGAGAAACAGAGAGAAAGAGAGAGAGAGAAAGAAAGAGAGAGAAAACAGGTTATAAAGCCAAAAGTGTCTGTTTACAGCACTATCCTTGGCAGTTGACATCGCTGCCATTTAAAGAAAAAAAAAAAAATCCCACTGGCCTTATGCGGCACCGCGGTTGCCAGGTAACAGGGGTTCTTGTGTTAGCAGTGTCCTTTCATAGCCGTCACATTAGCCGTCACTGCGCACTGTAGCCCCTCTAAACTTCATTCACATTCTCATCACAACCAGGCCTGTAATAGGGGCACCGCAGCCTGGGCCTTCTTAATAAAACTCCTCCACACTTACTACTTCTCATACTTCTCCTAACTAGGCAGCCTGCACTGCATCAGCAAAGGGTGTTCAACCAAAGGGAAAACACTGAAAGGGGCAAGAAAAATAAAACCAAAAACATAACCACAGTCCTGATAATAACGGACGGACCATGATTTGCTGAGTTGCCAAGTATGCATAGTCAATAACTGTCTAAATCCTTTGAAACAAAAATTGTAATTACATTGACGTTTTACGCACCACACACACACACCACTTGCATACACAAAGGTTATGGCCCTTCAGCCACAGGACTATATGGTAAGCTCCACCCAGCCCTTAAGTTCATCAGACACCAAGTTAAAACTGTTCTAATATGAAGTAACCGTCTGGCAACCCTTTATACAACAGTCCTTTATAAATGAGTTGTGCATCTCTTGCTTAATGTAAACTCATTAGAACTATTGTCCTATAGCAGCTAAGGCAAGCTCATAGTAAATGAAACTATGCACTTCGAAACAATGTGCTGTTTTCTTCCCAACCATTTCTATAGATTGTTTGCATTACAGTATGAACTGACTTAACCGTCTAGAATGACTCCACAAGTTAATACTTCACTGTTACAAAAGTCTAGAAAGTCTTTTTTTTTTTAAGCATTTTTCTCATTTGTAGTAAAAAAGAGGGACTGCTTTACCAAGCAAAAGTGAGGTTCAGTATCGACTAATACATAAACCATTCAAGCTTGACCTTCACGTGCTACACATTCTCATATAGAAAAAAAAACAACAAAAGACTAGTTTAAGCTCTAATCTATGGTTTCCCTCTTCGTCTCTTACAGTCTTTGTGGCTCACTATTGCTCCCTTTGCTAAAGTTAAACATTCCCTTAGGGAAACGGCAACAGATGGTCAGGCCTGGCCGAATGTGGTCAAGTCACCTATTCTTCCTCCTCTTCCTCCTCCTCCTCCTCCTCTTCATCATCATCTTCGTCGTGGCAGTGTGTGATCTCCTGCGGGGTCTGAGGGAACAGGTGCGGAGGTTTGATTTCGCTGAGGGAGCGCGTAAGCTGGCTACGTTTGCAGTCGACGTCCTTGCAGTCCATGCAGTGGCGGTTGCGCGTGGCCAGCGGCGACTCAGTGTCTGTGTCCACGTGCGTGTGCTCCACTGTAGACTCGTGAGGCATCTGGACAAACACACCAGCAAAACTAAATATTCAAAAAATAATATGGGATTTCTTGGCAGATAATGATAATCAATGAGTATCATCTTGTTGAAACTAGTACCCATAACTGAGCGTTTGACTAGTAGTGAGGGCTCAAGAAAGAACAGAATTAAAAAACAGGTTTTTGAGAAACAATTAGATGGACCAATCATGCATCATTAGATCTTCCATTAGTTCGTGATTAAATTTCATCTGATTGTTGTGGAGCGATTCAAGGCAAAAAAAAAAAAAAAAAAAAAACTCACTCAATACTAAGGATGTATGAATCAAAATTGGCAACAAAAAAAGTGTGTCCGTTGTTTTTGGCTGATTTTTCAAGCTTTTCTTCTCAAAGTGCACACTATGTGGAGTAAATCAACACGAGGAACGTAGCGTATTTCCAGTATTTCCTATTTCTATTGAAAGTTGCATCTGGAGCAAAAATCTGCCTATAATGATCTTATATGCCTACAAAATTGTGATTAGAAGAGCTAGAAGACCAGTACAGGAACACAGACAATACACACAATAGCTTTTTGGGTCTGAAAATAATAGTAAAAACCCCTCAATTCCACTGACATTTTCAACTTGCAGCATCAAAGCGTGACCCTCTGATGCTTCAGTGAGTAAATGAGCAAAAACAGGATGCCAAGTTATCGCCATAATTATGGGCTGTGGTGCATGAAAATGTGTTGGTTCAAATGCGGAACACTGAAAGCAGCATGTACACCATGATAACAGAGGATCTGAGCGAAGGCTGGATTATGGTGGTCCTAATACCCTCTCCAACTGCTGCTTTCAGATTAACCCTCACAATGCAGTGAGCCACTGATTAAGCTGAAGTGAGTATATGAGTGATTGTGTGACAATTGATTGTTGTGTAGATCAGCGGTTCATAAATGGGTACAATCTTTTCCTCTCCTGGATGGCAAAGTGATTATCACTTTTTGAATATTGTTCAAATATGATGGATGAACATAGCGATTTTATTAGCCTACACTGCTCATGTTTGTGAGCCTATGCGGTTTAGTTGATATCAAAAGAGTTACAGAGCTAAATAAAATGTAGCTTAAAACATAAAACTTAAAGGCACTTGCCTTTATGGCAAATCTAAGGTTTGGGATCCATAATTTGTTATAAGTATTTAATTTCTTTATATACTGTATATAGGATTTATATATTTTTGTACACTGTTATAAATAATGCAAGGTAAACTTTTTTGTATTTGTGTAGTTTTGTATAAAATAAACCCAGATTAATTAAACTTTCAAGAGGCATGATCAACAGATATCCCCTAAATGTGTGTGTGTGTGTGTGGGGGTGTGTGTATGCTCTCACCAGCACGTGTGCGGCTCTAAACAGGTAGCTGAAGGGGTAGTAGAGGAGATTGATGAAGGAGGCGGCATACAGGTCAGCGTAACGCATCACCTGAGATGCAAACAGCGTCTGGCGAGAGCCGCTGCGGAACAGGCTACCCATCATGCCGTAGCACATGTCCATGTCATGGGTCACTTTCTAGAAGGACAAAATAAGACAAGACAAACACATTCTTTAGAATGCAATACATACTTCCACAACATTTCCAGCAATTTGTGCTACAGTAGCTCTTTTGTGGGATCAGAGGCTCTAGCCATTTCTCCCCATGTACATCAGTGAACCCCAGGAGCCCATGACCCTGTAGCTGGTAAACTGGTTGTCCCTCCTTCAACTGATTTTAGTATGTACTAAGCACTGTGTGCCAAGAACACCCCCACAAGACCTGCAGTTTTGAAGATGCACTGATCCAGTTGTCTAGTCGTCACAATTTAGCCCTTGTAGATCCGTACTCTTGCCGATTTTTTGCTTTCAACATATTAACTTTAAGAACTGTTTCCTTGCTGCCTAATATATCCCATCCCTTCACAGGTGCCATTGCAACGAGATGTTATTCACCTTACCTGTCAGTGGATTTAAGTAACTGATCAGTGTAAACACATTTAAATGTCCCCAATCTTTTGACAGGCAGGGCATGTGTGCATGTGAGCAGCAGAGAGAATGTGTGTGTGTGTACCTTCACTCGTCTCTGGATGGCACTAATGTCCGGTCTCTCGTTGCTGCTGCTGTCTAGATGTCTAAGAGCGAGTGAGAGAGAGATACAGAGAGGAAGAGAGAACATGTAGGTCATGTCTGTGAGGGAAACATGAGGATAGTGAGAAACAGGGACAAACAGCAGGAAAAAAGGGAAACAGAAACAGAGCAAGTCCAAAAGGACCCCCGAGAGAGGGGGGAGAGAAGGTAGTGGAAAGGGACAACCACACAGAGAGGTCATTCAGTGTAAAAATAAACCCTCATGTGTAAACCTCATGCTTTATCGACGGACGAACCCTTTGACCGCTGCACACTTTGTACTCAGAGCTCACGTTCTCTCACACTCACACTCACACTCACACTCACACTCACACTCACACTCACACTCACACTCACACACACACTCACACACACACTCACACACACACTCACACACACACTCACACACACACACACCAAACAGTGAACAGAAAAAGGGGTGTGTGTACCAGGTACCTCAATGTGTCTAGATCAGTCAGCCGTTTCTGCAAAGTGTCCATTTTCCCTTTCATCTCCAGACACATGTCCTTCTGGCTTTCTTCTGTGTTCCTCCGCTGACTCTCCGAGTTCTGCAACCTGCAGATTCACAGTTTTACTCAAAATGGCATCAAACAGGGAAGATTCCTGGAGGTCCAAGATTCCTGGAGTTAGTTCTATCAGAGCTGGAGAGCATCTGACTGCAGTACTGTGGTACTCTAGGAGTGGACCTGGAGGAACGTGCATTTGTAGAATTTTTAAAAAATAGATTGCTTTTCCGTGAGAAAACGCGAAGTGTGCGTTGCTATGGTAACTGTGGTCGTTATTAGGTGGTTGCTAATGCTGCAACAGTTACATTCCTGCGCCAACTTTTTAACTCTTCTGTGAGGAAACTTTTAGAGGCGGATGTCTGGTTCTATTCACCACCACTGTGAACAGTTCTGACTCACTGAGTTTCTCCAGAACAGAGTGCTTCACACCAAACCTGCTCTAACCCCTCTGTTTACACCTTCAACACTGCATTATGGGGGGTTTTGGATATGAGGTGGAGTTCCCCTTTAAGGGGGGGGAGCGTGGCCATGGCAGACAGATTAAAACAGCACAGAGGGAAGTTGCCTTCCAGAAAAAGTGGCTCTCAACCACAAATTAATGCATTTTATGTTTATTAAGACTCAAACAAAAATTTCACCCACAGTGGAAGGACAAAAATGGTAGCGTGGATGTGCTCACAGACGAACAGCTCAGAGAATCAGAGAAATAACTCAGTTCAACACAAAACTTGGCTTCCACAATCAGAATTACATTATTATATGTCCAAAAATATCCAGACACCTCTTTATAATTAGTCAATCTAGCTATTTTCAGGTGCACCTACTTCTGTCACATGTGCACACCCAGCTTAAATCTCCATGAAGACACAAACCAATACAATATTAAGCTGTGGAGCAGCTGCATGCCCAATGCCAAGCCCAAGTATAAGCCCCCCAGCATTGGGTTTAGGAGCAGTGGAGTGATGGAGCACCATTTAATACATATTAAATGAGTTAGACTAGCAATAGTGTTTCAGAACTAATCATCCAATATAAATTCCATCACTTTTAGTGTACAATCAAATTCTCACAGCAACATTCCAAAATCTAGTGTAAAGCCTTCCTACAAGAGCAGAGGCTGTAGTAAAAGACAAACTACCAATTAATGCCTATTATTCCAAAAGAAAGACTGGATTTTCATGTGTCTCCAAACTTTTGGACATATAATGTACAAGACACACTGCGCCAATTCCTGTAATCAGTGTTGTTTAGGTACATCCAGGTCCTGATTTAGTAGCACAACAGATAAAAGAAGAAACTAATCTTCACACACGTCTGGGATGGCATGGAACAGCATGACGTGGCCCGACAGTGGAAAATAGGCTTTTCTTGGCGGATGGTCACTTCCTCACCCTCACCTCAATTCCATCTCCTTCATTGCTTTTTCCATCTGGCTCATCTTCTGCTCCAGCTTCACAGCCTGTTCCTCCTGCTTATGCACGACTCCGTCAGCTTCCTAAAGTTGGTCAGCAGGGGGAGACAGAGCAGGAGCATTGCTTGATATAAGATACAATAAAACTATTGTCGAACAATGTTGTTGAAATATGGTCATAGATCTCAGTCTAGTTTTTTATTTGCCTGACAACCAGGCACCTAGTTTACCTTCATTATCAAGCCGTTCTTAATCAGGTGTGTTACAAACGGGCACAAAAACTGCTGCCCTTTGTGAAAGCTGGCCACGTTAAAACATGTCTCACTCTGAGACTCATACACTATATGGACAAAAGTATTGGGGGACACCTCTTAATTACTGAATTCAGGTGGCCCCTTACTTCCTTACTTGCTTCAGCAGATCAAGACATTTTGGACAACACCATGCTTCCAACTCTGTGGACACAGTTTGGGGAAGAACCTTTTCTATTCCAGCATG
>JBBJLS010000082.1:20964041-20975855 GCA_037577275.1 Bryconaethiops microstoma
CTGTCATAGTTGAGGTTTACCTATGATGAAAATTACAGCCTCTCTCATCTTTTTAAGTGGGAGAACTTGCACAATTGATGGCTGACTAAATATTTTTTTGCCCCACTGTATCTGATTGCACGATATCGTAATACTATCGATTATCATGATCTTGTAGTTTTTCCATACTGTCTCCATTCAACATTAACAAACTTAGAAGCTGAAAAACCTTGCAGACAAAAGGGAACGTTGTCTAGCTGAATTAATATCATGGACATATGAGTGACCGCTGGCTTCACGCGACCGGCAGATGTTCTGTATGAAAAAGGCAGTAGTCTAATGGGGATTACATAATGCCTATGTGATTCTGGCAAATTCCCTACACTCCTTTTCCTCTCTACTTCTCCTCAGTGGGGGTAAAAATTTGCATTAGTGCCCAGGGTTTAACTGTGTGCAAGTCACGTGTCCCAGGCCATCCATTTACCCTATGGTTTAGTCAGCATGGCTGGAGAGTTTATCCTATAATTAGACATCCTCAGTGTCTACTTTAGCTTTGAAATGTCAATTTACAAGTCAACCGCCTGCCAAAACAGCACTCACTAACTTTTACAGCCACGAAGCAGATAGTTTACATTACATTTACGACAACGGATGTGGAATGCAAGAAGGTTGGGTGTATGCTGACAGAACAGTAAACCTACAAAAACAAAAACAATTCAATCTAAAACAAAATAAAATGAGTGGCATCCATGCACCACTGTGCTCTGAGGCCTTCAGTCAACAAGAAAGTGTAAGTTACTATTTCCGACTCTGAAACGTTACCCCTAATGTTGGACAAATGACAGAGATGTCTTGCTGATATAAAAGCAGCTGACAGATCAACAGACCACATCATTATTAACAGCCTGGAATAGTTCAACTGTGCTTGATATAATTCATATATAATAAATTATCCAAAGCTTCTTCCATAAAATCTGAGAGCACTATAAATCACACAAATCACCTTTGGTGTTCAATCCAGCAACGTAAATTCTCTCCATTTACTCATACATAAAAGCTCTGACTTGCCGATGGAGGATCATTAAAGAATATGAAGTCATTTTCAAATCATTTTCAGGGATATACAGGCCCTGTATTACAGGGGTAGACAATGTGATGACACTTTACTTTAATCACGATAAATTATACAAAGTTATTCTGAGAAAACCAGGGGTATCACCAGGAACACCAACTACATATTTTCTTTAAAAGAAAGCATATTTAGTTCTGTTCATTTAGACTGAGTTACCTCATTACAATAGCAACACTGATTAATACAATGGGATATATTAGGCTGCAAGTAAACAGGCAGTTCATAAAGCTGATATGTTTGAAGAAGAAAAACAGGTAAGCTTGAGGATTTCAGCAACATTTACAAGGGCCAAATTGTGATAGGTCAGAGCATCACCAAAACAGCAGGTCTTGTGGGATGTTCCTGATATGTTCTGCTGGGAAACCTTGGATTTTGGCATTCATGTTGATGTTACTTTGACACATCCCACCTACCTAAACATTGCTGAGAACCAAGGACACTCCTTCATGGTCATGGTATTCCCAAATGGCAGTGGCCTCTTTCGGCAGGAGTGTGGAGTCCTGCCACACTCCAAAATTGTTCAGGAAAATATTGAAGAACATGACATACGGTTCAAAGAGTTGACTTGGCCTTCAAATTCCTCAGATCTCAATCTGATTGAGCATCTGTGGGATGTGCTGGACAAACTAGTTGAGTTTTGGATTTAGTTTGAGTTTTGGTAAAGGCAAGTGTTAAATTTGGTATTAGATTATATGTAACAGACCTTTACATGACTAGCAGTTTATGACAAGCTAAGCATATACAAAAAAATCTACAATTTTTATCTATTGTACAAAATTTCATTATTACAGCTTAATAAACATCTGACTATTCCATCCCTTTTTGTCCATCAAGATACAAACAACATAAATGTATCCTATTCAACACAGTTCTTAAGATCCAGCTGTGAACCCTAAATAACTTAAAATACCCTACATGACTGTGATCTTCTCCTGTGGATTAGATATGCCAATGGCTTCTTCACACACATACTTTTCATTTATAAAAATGGTACAATAACTACACTAGTCAAATTAGCATAAATTATTTGATATACAGAATGCAACACTAGTGTGAATTCTTAACATGACACAGTAGAACCAACTTTGGCACCCTGAAGATGCTTATTAAGATGAAATGTGTGAGCATGAGGAACCTCCACATAATATTAACATTGTTATCAACTAAATGTGTTTCATAGAACAATTTATGAATTATATTTTTTAAAAGTAATGGGAGTTTATTGTGGTGGAGTAAGAAAAACCCAACAAACTTTACATATGCACACAGATGTTGGAACGATTGTCTGAACAATACAGGTGGTTTGGAGATAGCCAAGATTTAGAGATGTATCAGACAGTGACTTTCTTGGATGTGGCATGGTGAGTTATTTTAGGGTGGGACAATGCCCAACCTGTTTCATATAACGCCATACTTAAAAGCATGCACTTAATATTTGAATGACTGTAATTGCAAATAGCAGCTGTGACGCATGTTTTGGAAGTGTCTCGCTTTTTGCTTTTCTTGTTTATTATATTTTTCTGCCAAGTTTGATGCCATTGAACTTCTTTCCACCTCAGCAATACGGTTTTCAGTGTCACACTAAACATTACCAGAGATCTGATGTTATATTACATCAAGCTAAACTTCTACTAATAATATGGATTTTGACCTTATTTATAATTGCTACCTATGAAAATGACTTCAGGCAGCAAAGAGCTAAACAAGTGTAACTGGAAAACCCTGTAGGAGAATCTCCTGTAGAGCAATGCCAAGCAAAAACATTTTTGGTTCCCTGAAAGGTTTAAAGAACCTCTACATTGGTTAAAGGTTTCCATGACAAAGCATTTAAGAACTTCGTCAAAATGAATACATTTTTTAGGGGCTTTATTTAAAAATGATATTCTTTAAATTCTTTCATACCTATGATATGCCTCGCGTCTGTATTTCTTCATAGCCAACCCGTCCATGTTTGCTGGGAGGTCTGCGTAATCCTGAAGTCGATCGCTCCATGATGTAGTCATCTTTAAGTCCCCCGGCTGAAAAATTCAATCTGAAGAAGAAAAAAAAAAAAAAAAAGATTTTTTAATTATGATTTTTATTATTTGGATAAAAGCATCTGCAAAATGAATGTGAAGTAATGTGATGTAATGCAATGTAAGGTAATGTAATGTAATGTAGTGTAAGGAAGAGCACACTTTACTGGTTTCCAGTTTCTTGGTTTTCTGCTCTTGATGGGAAGAGAGACAGATTGACAGAACATCTCTCTTTTCCTTTTAACCTTTACGAGGTGAACTGAACCAGAAGTCCATTAACATAACAGCAAACTCAATAAAATCACTTTAAAGCCACAGTGTGTGGTTTCTGGCAAACTTCAGAAGATTAACAGTCAACCTCTCTCAGCTGTGGCCCATCTTGTAACTCAATTATATTACTACACAAAAGAGGAAATAATGGACTGACTGATGTCTTTAATGTCGGTCCTTGAAAGTGTCAGCCCTTAAAACAAGTTGGGCCTTGTCGCACAGAAATCAAAGCGCAACTTAGCACCTGGGATTACGTCAAAAACCGAAACTGATAGTGAGGTTTTTTAAGCAAAATCACTTTTAGATCATGTCAAGGGAGTTTCCGATTAAATCAGTTGAGTAGCAGCTCTGCAGGAAAGCACATTCTGCACTCGCAAATACATCTGGCCCTCAGTCTCTAAGACTAGGCTAAACTAGACTAAAGTTATCCTTTTCTATCTTCCGAAACCTCATGAAGACTCATCTAGTCAGAGAGCATCTTCTCTCCTGATGATCTATCTAGCTTCTTGCACTACACTTACAAATAGATTTTAGTACTCTCCTTTGGTTCTCACACTGTCCTGAAACTTAATTTGTTTCCTCAAATTGTAAGTCATAGTAAAGACCTTCATGTCCTCCTTTTAAAGGAAGGTAAGCCAACCTCCATCTTCCAGGTTTAATTTACTACTAAAGCAAGATGAATGGTTGATACTGGAACTGCTTGAGTCAGCAGTCCTTGGAACCTATAACTCATGACAGCTGACTTGTGCAAACAAGCTAGAGGCCTGAGGGGTAAAAGGACAGAGCGTCTCCCTGCTGCCTTGCCCTTCTTACCTCGTACGCTGGGGAAACTCCGAGACAAGGCCGTTTGAAATGGACTCCGCACAGTGATTACATCATTTCACTGATGGGAGAGAGTGAAGCACCACAGCAGACTGTTGTGTTTTTTTAAATACTTTTTCAAGAGCGGTGAACACTCTTTTTCCTTCAGAGCTCAGACTAATCTCTCATGTGAAAAACAGTGTTCTGCAAGAAAACAGACCCCTCCCCATAAAAAGTAGGCTAAAGCTCCTCTGTGTCTTGAACAGCCTGACAACTTTGCTTTGCTGTGAGCAGACAGAAAATAGTGGGCCAAAGAATGCCTTCCGGCAAGGTTGCAACAACCACGTTAAAAACTGCTAGTCTGGCACTCAGGCCAAACTATTTCTACACAAGAATGACACAAACACGCACACAAATCATTCATACATATACATGTAATGCATACATATATACATATACACACAGATATACACACACACATTTTATATATATATAAAGAGAGAGAGAAAGACAGACAGACACAGACAGATACTAAATTTGAATACTACTGTCAGACTTAACCACTTTCAAACAGTGCAGAAAAACTGTAGGGAAAAAGCCTCTTTTTAAAAGATGCCATAAAACACAAGAATGTGAACTGCAGTCTCCTGACAATCTCCTCCAGCTTAAACAAGGCTAGACCAAGGCTGATAGGTTTTAAGCAGAAAACCGAAGGAGGTGACCTTAACTAACAAGCAAAGTTTATTGAAGAAAAATATGACAGTAGGGACTTTATCTCCATAATCTCAGACCTGTCAAGATCTTTATAAAGCTATCTTTAGCCAGGCAAGTTAGCCACTGTCTGACAGCTGATTCAGCAATCAGATGCTGTCTTTATGGGTGCACGGGGACGTTTCTGGTTTAAATTTAAGAGTAAACAGCTTCGAGGAGATAAGTTAAGTACTTCAGAATGAAATAAACACTAACAGGGTTAGCAGCTGTTGTTATGGTTACCTGACCCTAAACGTCTCAGGTCTGCTAACTGGCTAAATGGTTAGCCTGGTGGAGAGATAAACAACTACAAGACCTCGTCTTTGTCTAGAGAAACGTTGATCTTCTGTATTTATTTAGTCCTCACATGTACGCAAAGGTGGCCTGCAGACCATCAGGAGAATACATTTGGCTGGACAGTCTTAAAAAAGACCAAAAACGTTAGCAAGCCCCCAAAAAACAAGAGGACGGGAAGCTGACATAACTGTATTTCTGACTCGATTTTTTATTCACTCACCTTTCTTTGGAGCCAAAAGCAACAACTGCACAGGCTGGAGAACTAAACAACACCTCGATATTTAAAAAAATATGCCTTTTCAAGAAAGTAATGGCAGCAGCAAAGTTGGTGGTGCAGTGACTGTAAGAAACTCGTCCCTCTGTCTCTGCTGCTCTCAGTCACAATACTGATACAGGAGGAGGGGGGCGGGGTTTAATGGCGAGGCAGGGCCTATGATCGTTCGTCACAAACAAGATGGGTGGGCATCTACTGAAGGGGCGGGGCGATATGTCATTCATCACAAAGGTGATGGGCGGGCTATATTGGGGGGGCGTGGCGAACTGTCACTGATCACACTCAGGGCAGACGATACGAGTAGAAATAATGGACAAAAGTATTGAGACTAACTTCCAGTGAAAGTGTAAAGTGTCCAATGGTCATACGTGCACACACCACAACACACAATGTGAATGGCACTGTATTTGAATATCACACTGTTATTTGCTTTGTATATTTTATACTAATAGTATAAAATATAGGCGGCACAGTGTCTAGCACTGTTGCCTCACAGCAAGAATGTCCTGGGTTCGACTCCTGGGTTGGGCGCAGGGTCTTTCTGTGTGGAGTTTGCATGGTTTCCCCGTGACTGCGTGGGTTTCTTCCGGGAGCTCCAGGTTCCTCCCGCCACCAAAAACATGTATGCATTGGGGATGGGTTAATTGAGCATACTAAATTGCCCCTAGGTGTGAGTGTGAATGGTTGTCTGTCTCTGTATGTGGCCCTGCGACGTGCTGGCGACTGTCCAGGGTGTACCCCACCTTTGCCCAAAGCAGCTGGGATAGGCTCCTAACCCTGAATGTGGGACAAAGCGGTAGAAAATGGATGGATAGTATAAAATATACATCTACAGAGCTGCAAATCTTATCTTTATCCATTGTATATTCCTGTGTATTGCAATGACAATAAAGATGTTCTATTCTATTCTAACCCATTCATTCAAGTGAAGCCGCGGGCAACCAGAAACACACCGCCCGGGGAGCAGTGTGTGGGGACTGTACCTTGTTCAAGGGTACCTCAGTGGTGCCACTAGCAGTCCTGGGATTCAAACCCACGACATTCTGATCACAGTGCACAAAGCAAGCTCCATAAAGACATGGATGGATGAGTTCAGTGTGGAAGAACTTGACTGGCCCACATACAGCCCTGACCTTAACCCAATCCAGCAACTTTGGGATGAACTGGAATGGAGATCGCGAGCCAGACCTTCTTGTCCAACATCATCATGTGAGCTCATAAATGCTCACAAATTCCCATAGAAATGCCAAAATCTTGTCGAAAGCCTTCCAAGAAGAGTGGAAGCTGTTTTAGCGGCAAAGTAGGGACCAACTCCATATTAAAGTCTATAGATTTGAATGCAATGTCATTAAAGTCCCGGTTGGTGCAATGGTCAGGCGTCCCAATACTTTTGTCCACATAGTGCAAGTAGAAAAATTTCCAACAGTGTAAAAAAATTTATTTTTCTATAAAACGTTTAAAAATGCTGCCAGGTATAAAAATATAACCTAGAACTGCGAGACCCATTTTATTCTTATTGACCAATGAACAAGATTAAAGGTATTTTATTTGTCACATACACATTTACACATTATGAAATGTGCCCCTAAATCGGCCATGGTTAGTGTGGTTAGTGTGGTTAGTGGAGTTAGTGTGGTTAGTGGAGTTAGTGGAGTTAGTGTGGTTAGTGGAGTTAGTGTGGTTAGTGTGCTTAGTGGAGTAAGTGGAGTTAATGGTGTTAGTGTGGTTAGTGGAGTTAGTGGTGTTAGTGTGGTTAGTGGAGTTAGTGGTTTTAATGTGGTTAGTGTGTTTAGTGTGGTTAGTGGAGTTAGTGTGGTTAGTGGAGTTAGTGTGGTTAGTGGAGTTAGCGGTGTTAGTGTGGTTAGTGGAGTTAGTGGTGTTAGTGTGGTTAGTGGTGTTAGTGTGGTTAGTGGAGTTAGTGGTGTTAGTGTGGTTAGTGGAGTTAGTAGAGTTAGTGGTGTTAGTGTGGTTAGTGTGGTTAGTGGAGTTAGTGGTTTTAGTGTGGTTAGTGTGGTTAGTGGAGTTAGTATGCTTAGTGTGCTTAGTGTGCTTAGTGGAGTAAGTGGAGTTAGTGGTGTTAGTGGGGTTAGTGGGGTTAGTGGGGTTAGTGGGGTTAGTGAAGTTAGTGGAGTTAGTGTGGTTAGTGGGGTTAGTGGAGTTAGTGGAGTTAGTGGTGTTATTGTGGTTAGTGGAGTTAGTGGGGTTAAGAAAGAAAGAAAGAAAGAAGTGAGGATAATGGTGTAAGTGCAGTTAGTGGAGTTTGTGGTGTTAGTGGTTTTGATGCGGTTTGTAGGGTTAGTAGTGTTAGTGGGTTTAATAGAGTTAGTGTAGTTAGTGTTGTTAGTGGAGTTAGAGGAGTTTGTGGTGTTAGTGGGTTTGAAAGAGTTAGTGGTGTTAGTGGTGTTAGTAGAGTTTGTGGTGTTAGTGGTGTTAGTAGAGTTTGTGGTGTTAGTGGAGATGGTGGTGTTAGTGGAGTTAGTGGGTTTGAAAGAGTTTGTGGTGTTAGTGGAGTTAGTGGGTTTGAAAGAGTTAGTGGTGTTAGTAGAGTTTGTGGTGTTAGTGGAGTTGGTGGTTTTAGTGGTGTTAGTGGAGTTAGTGGAGTTAGTGGGTTTGAAAGAGTTAGTAGTGTTAGTGGTGTTAGAGGAATTAGTGGATTTAGTGGTGTTAGTGGGTTTGATAGAGTTAGTGGTGTTAGTGGTGTTAGTAGAGTTTGTGGTGTTAGTGGAGTTGGTGGTGTTACTAGAGTTTGTGGTGTTGGTGGAGTTGGTGGTTTTAGTGGGTTTGAAAGAATTAGTGGTGTTAGTGGTGTTAGTGGAGTTTGTGGTGTTAGTGGAGTTAGTGGAGTTAGTGGGTTTGAAAGAGTTAGTGGTGTTAGTGGAGTTAGTGGAGTTAGTGATGTTAGGGGTTAGTATAAATAGTAGGGTTACTGAGGTTAGTAGTGTTTTTGGGAGTAGTAAGGTCAGTGGGGTTAGCGGGGTAAGTTGGGTTGGTTATGTTAATGGGGTTAGTGGTGTTTGTGGAGTTAGAGGGGTTAGTGGTGTTAGTGGGGATAGTGGGGTTAGTAGGGTTAGCAGGATTAGCAGGGATAGTTAGAGTTAGTTGGGTTAGTGGTGTTGGTTGTATTAGTGGGTTTAGTGGAGTTAGTGGTGTTAGTGGAGATAGTGAATTAGTGGGGTAAGTGGGGTTTGTGGTGTTGGTTGTGTTGGTTGTGTTAGTGGAGATAGTGAAGTTAGTGGCATTAGTGGTGTTAGTAGGGATAGTGGAGTTAGTGGCATTAGTGGTGTTAGTGGGGATAGTGGAGTTAGTGGTGTTTGTGGTGTTAGTGGGGATAGTGGAGTTAGTGGCATTAGTGGTGTTAGTGTGGATAGTGAAGTTAGTGGCATTAGCGGTGTTAGTGGTGTTAGTGGAGTTAGTGGCATTAGTGGTGTTAGTGGGGATAGTGGTGTTAGGGGTGTTTTTGGTGTTAGTAGAGTTTGTGGTATTAGTGGAGTTGGTGGCATTAGTGGTGTTAGTGGTGTTAGTGGAGTTTGTGGTATTAGTGGAGTTCGTGGTGTTAGTGGAGTTGGTGGTGTTAGTGGTGTTACTGGAGTTTGTGGAGTTTGTGGTGTTAGTGGGTTTGAAAGAGTTAGTGGTGTTAGTGCAGTTAGTGGAGTTGGTGGTGTTAGTGGAGTTGGTGTGTTAGTGGAGTTAGTGGTGTTAGTGGGTTTGAAAGAGTTAGTGGTGTTAGTGATGTTAGGGGTTAGTATAAATAGTAGGGTTACTGGGGTTAGTGGTGTTTGTGGAGTTAGAGGGGTTAGTGGTGTTAGTGGGGATAGTGCGGTTAGTGGGGTTAGCAGGGTTAGTATTGGGTTAGTTGGGTTAGTGGTGTTGGTTGTGTTAGTGGCGTTAGTGGAGTTAGTGTCATTAGTGGTGTTAGTGGAGATAGCGAATTAGTGGGGTAAGTGGGGTTTGTGGTGTTGGTTGTATTAGTGGGGATAGTGAAGTTAGTGGCATTAGTGGTGTTAGTGGGGGTAGTGGAGTTAGTGGTGTTTGTGGTGTTAGTGGGGATAGTGGAGTTAGTGGTGTTTGTGGTGTTGGCATTAATGGTGTTAGTAGGGTTAGTGATGTTAGTGTGGTGAGTCGTGTCAGTGATGTTAGTGAGTTTTTGGAGTTAGTGTGGTTAGTGGTGTTTAGTGAGGTTAATGGTGTTGGAGGTATCTTTATCCTCCACTAGAGAGCAGCGTTGCACTGCAGAGACTCGAGAATCCGCCTCAGACCCGACGCTGACTTAACACGTTTGATCGTGATGCAGCTAAATTTAACAGACTGAGCTGCAGTAGAGCCACCAGCGTTGAAGAAAAGTCAAACACGAGTACAGAAAGGTCATAATAACCCACATATACTAAGATCATCTCAGCTGAATAGACATTATAAACAATATCACATCATCATAAACCATTATTAGCTTATTAATACTATTTTATTATAAGCCCAGGCAGCCACGTGCTACAAAACGCACAACTCGCGTACAGTATATTTACCGCAATTGCTTTATTGTTCATATTTATAACATTTAAAGTCACCTCCTCTTCACTTCTCTGGGTTTTCTTCATGAATGCCAATGATTTTTTTCTCCTTCTTCTTCTAGCTGACATCAGCACTGCGCCAAAATGGAGAGTTCCATCCGAGCCCCACCTTCTTCTCTTGGGCTCCTCATCTCATTCTACAACTTTAAACGCACCTCCAAATGTTTTCGTTTCTTTCTCTGAGAGGCAGAAAAATCTGATTGAGTGAAGTGTCTCGTTTCAAGAAGAGGAAATTTAATTGATTTAATTTTTCCCCTCTTATTTCTGCACCGCTGGGGCAGTTCTGGGACGCGAGGGTGGGAGTGAATTATTGATTGGGACGGTCCTGGGCTGTGGTATAAAAGAGGGCGCAGCCCAAGAGCTCCTAAGCCCTCTCTCGTTCCCACTCAGCAGCCAAGATGAGCTACGGATCCGAAGTGTACTCCTCCTCGTCCTCGTCCTACAGGAAGATTTTTGGCGATTCCCCGCGCTACTCGTCCTCCCCGTCCAGGATGGGCTCCTCCAGGAGCGGGTACAGGTCCCTGTCCCTGTCCCGGACCGGTGCGCCGTCTCTGGGCACCTCGTACAAGCGCACGGGCGCGGGGCGCTCCCAGCTCTCCTCGTCGCCCCTCGCCCTGGACACCTTTGACTTCGCGCAGAGCTCGGTGCTGAACAATGAGTTCAAGATCATCCGCACCAACGAGAAGGAGCAGATGCAGGGCCTGAACGACAGGTTCGCCATGTTCATCGAGAAGGTGCGCCACCTGGAGCAGCACAACAAGGTTCTGGAGTCGGAGCTGGTGGCGCTGCGCCAGCGTCAGTCCGAGCCGTCGCGCCTGGCAGAGCTGTACCAGCAGGAGATCCGAGAGCTGCGCTCCCAGCTGGAGGAGGCGCACGGCGAGAAGAACCAGATGATGCTGGAGCGCGACAACGTGGACGAGGAGCTCCAGAGGCTGCGCGAGCGCTACGAGGACGAGGTGCGTGCCCGCGACGAGGCCGAGCGCGCTCTCAAGGCCTTCAGGAAGGACGTGGACGACGCGTCGCTGGCGCGCCTTGACCTGGAGAAGAAGGTCGAGTCGCTGCTGGACGAGATCGCCTTCCTGAGGCGTGCGCACGACGAAGAGGTGGCCGAGCTGATGAGCGCCATCCAGGCCTCGCAGGTCTCCGTGGAGATGGAGGTGGCCAAGCCCGACCTCACCTCGGCCCTCAAGGAGATCCGCGGTCAGTATGAGTCTCTGGCCTCCAAGAACCTGCAGTCCGCCGAGGAGTGGTACAAGTCCAAGTTCGCGGACCTCAGCGAGCAGGCGAGCCGCAGCAACGAGGCCATCCGGGCCAGCCGCGAGGAGGTCAACGAGTTCAGGAGGCAGCTGCAGTCCAAGACCATCGAGATCGAGAGCCTGAGGGGCACCAACGAGAGCCTGGAGAGGCAGATTCGAGAGATGGAGGACAGGCACAACCTGGAGGTGGTCGGATTCCAGGTCAGTCGCTGGTCCAAGGCTATTTTTTCCGCTTTTTAACTTTCTTTTTTTAACTTTACGCAACAACTGATTCGTTTACAACGGTTTGGTAAGAGCAGTTAGATCAGGGAAATCATCAAATGTGTGATTTTGGGATTTATGTTACTAAAAGAAAATATTATCTATCAATCAATAATATCTATCTATCTATTAATCAATCAATCAATCTATCTATCTATGCATTTATCTCTCTCTCTCTCTCTCTCTCTCTCTATCTCAGTCTCTCTCTCTCTCT
>JBBJLS010000082.1:20987391-20998676 GCA_037577275.1 Bryconaethiops microstoma
TATATATATATATACACATATACATATATATATATAATATATATATATATACATATACATATATACATATACATATACATATACAAATCAGGCACTGATTTTGGTTACTGAACGAAAAACATTATGTAAAACTAGAACCAATCTATTTTTGCCTCAGTTCCTGTTGATAGTGTAAATAAATATTAATACACTTAAAAGCATTATATATTAATCTGTAATGTTTATAAATCTAACATGTAAAACAAATGCTTTGAGCTCATGAACAGATCATTCATTGAAATTCAATCATCATTAACCATGTGGAAAAGGAGACCTGTGAATGGTCTCCAGACTAGTTTGCACAAAAAATGGTTTCTGTGATGGAACTGCCATGTTAATTGTTTATATTAAGTATTTCCCTTTTCTCTTTGTTTTTGTTAGTTAGTAGACAAAATTGTTTATTTTTCCCAAGCTCAACAAGTGCCACTCTATTTTTGCAGAATCTCACCCCCAACACTATGATGTAAAAGGAAGCAAACAATCTAAATGTCATTCAGCAAGTTGCCCTGATTTATGGTCTTGCATTTAGAAGATTTCCCTTGAAGTAAACAGGTCTTGTATTTTATGGGTAGTTTAAAGCAGGGGTTCGGGTAATAGAGTATCCCTGCCCTGCATAGGTTCTCTTTTCTCTTTGTTTTACTTCTTGTTTGGTTTACATTACATGAAGGCTCTTTGAGACTTTAAAATGTTTTTCACATGTACAAATCCCAAACTTGGTTCTTTAGGGATGCAAAATGGTTATTCTATGTTATTCTGGCCCTCAAGAACTCTTTGTGCCACCTTTTTAAGAGTGTAATTCACTGGAGGTGTCTTAAAGCAGCCAAAACAACAAACTACTGGAGTATGAGGCAGGAACAGTAAAATCCTTACATTAATGGTTTTGTTACAAGAGTAAGAGAACCAGTTAAGATTTGATGACCAGTTAAGATATGCTGAACATAAGGCTGGTCCAGCCTATGGTCATCTTATAAACACAGTTTTATAAATTACTTAAGCATTTAATCAGGCTACTGTATGCATGCAAACCAGTGTAGTTAGACATAAACAGTCCCAGTATGCATTGCATATGCAGATTTATTTCATTCCATAAGATGCCTCAATAGTCAGGGACAGGAAAGACACCACCCACGGGTTCCATTGAGTACAATTTTATTGTTCAATTTTACATGGTTTTTAAAGCTAATTTCACCACCAGACACACCAAGAGTTTAGTGTTCCACTGGCAACCTGCCGTCAGTCACAGACATAATGGCATGACGTTCTATTAAAGTGGTTGTGATTTGTAAATGAAAACTGCCAGTGTTGCTACTGGCATTACTGAGAAACATCAATGTCAACTAATATTAAATTTGTGTCATGCTAGTGTGCTAAACTAGCCCATTGGGTAAGGTTTGCTAACATCCGTTCTGGTAAATCCACAGTGTTAGCAGTTGTCAAAATTAAGCCAAAACAGTAGAGCGGCAGGATGCGGAAGCCGTAGAGGAAATACTGGCCCACCACAACATATAAATGATGCCTACTGATGTCCAGATATAGAAAAATAGATTTCAAACATATTCTTGTGCTTTTTGCGCTCCGTCCAGCCAGAAATAGTTTGAAAAAGAGAGGGAGAGAAGTTGTTCATTTGAGCACATGGACCAAACACCTACTTACCAGAGAAACCAGCTCACAGTGATGGCAATGCAAAATCTTGTATAAATACAAAGGTTCATATGTTTGCTTATATATGGCAGAGATTTGCAGTACACTAACTTTTTCCCTTAAGACTACATCCCTGATGTGATCTTACCCCTTACAAAGAGTTTTATCTCATTTCGTCACTGCTCTTTTCTGAAGACTTTCACTCAGTTTCGGTTTGAAAAAAAGCAAAAGCAGACAGGTCAAGTGGGTCCAGACCCTCCGGACAAGCCCTCTCTGGCCATCCTTTCCTCCAATTGGACAACTCTCCAGCAGTGACATCATTGGTTCTCTTTTTCCTTTGGATGATACCAACAGATTGCATGGAAACTTTGGCGCTGAAGGGCTTGTGTCGAGATAGAAGGCATCAGAAGTTCTGTAACAATCCAACTGTTAACCAGTTAAAGCAGGCAACAGCATTACGCCACTTGCAACATACATAAAAAGGTCATATCAGAGTTAGTACATATAAACAACACTTTGACCCACCGATCTTGTAGCACTTCACTGAGGGTATAATTAGGGCAAAGAAATCAACACATCAAGTACATGTAGTTAGCGACACGCCTGAAAAGTTCTATAGAACCAAATGTTTCCTAAAGAATTGACTGATGATGGCAGAGATCAGTACAGTGACAGCAGTGACCTCAGCATCCTTAGATCATGATGAACAAGATGTGTATATTTCAACTGGTTTGCTTCAAGAGTTATCTGACCAGTAAAACAGCAAGCTAGGCTAATTCTGAAATAATCCAACTTGGTACATGATAAGAAATGCCCCTTCAGACCCTTCTTTTGAGGAAACCCAACTATGAGCTTTATTTGGCTGGCTCTAAACTAAGTTCCTAAAATAAGTAACTCCACAGTGTTGATTCTTGCAGCCTGCGAACATAAGTTATCATGTTTGTCCTCGTGCTAGCCTGACCCTAGACCCTCTCTTTAAAGGCACTACTTGTTGATGTTGCCGGCGCTAGTGGCCTAAGCCAGCAGCAGAGCAGTGAATAGGCGCAGGGATTTCACACAAAAGCATGATGTCATGATGAAACGCACTGGGCCCATTGACCGCGTGCACTGAGGCGTGATCTCAGATTGTGCCAATGAAGCAGGCCCCAGGCCACGGCTAAGCAGAGGACCATCCCTCAAACAAAGTTATCTTACGGCGATCTGCCTACATGCCGTCGCGCCACGCGTTTCCTGCTCTTGAGAGATAAATTAGCTGACTACTCTGAAATGTACATTGGTGTTAGGATGTATTGGACGGTTAGCACTGGTGGCTAGGAGGGCTAGGGATAGCTGAGACTATATCATATCTCTGCTGAAAGGAGAAGAAGTAGAAAGACTTTGGCAGATGTGTTCTAGTCTGCTGCTTCTTGGAGGTTTCTGGTCTTTAACTTCGATAGAAGATATAGGATATCTGATATATATACGGCCAGAAATTACCTTTTATTTCACTCAAGTCATTTCGGGAAATCACTGCTCTTCGTCTACTACTGATTCTACAGGTCCTGTCTAAATGTGACAACCATCATACAGTGTGTCAGTGATCATTTTTAAACCGCTCTATAACTGATCCGAAGTCTTGCTCCAGGCTAACACAGAACTCCCCATAGGATGTTACATTGAATTTCCCTCATCTCGCTCTCGTGCGGTAATCCCCATTAATCTCTATGCCAGTGCTCGTCTTTTGATGCTTCCAGTGTGGGTCTCTCTCTTCTCTGTTCTTTGTGCATACCAGAGATACCAGCCACAATAAGGAGGATTTACCCAATTCAGTCCACCTCCATTCCATGTGCTACACTGAGGACAGGGAAGCGTGGATGGTCCCTCTCTGCAGCCTTGTGTCCATGAAGCCTGTGTCTGTGAATGAGATTATACCACTCATGTATTTTCTATCTAAGCACTCTACCCCATGTCAGTCGTGTGCCCACTTATCACTCGATAAGGGAACAGTATAACATGAGAAGGTATAAAATAAAACAAAATAAAATATAACAACTGCTTTGTCCTGGCAATTTCAAAATTGAAGTGGAAATTATGTAAATGTTTACTTTCTCTGGGATGCACAATCAGTGCTTTTTTTTTTAAGGACTTTGTGCTTGAATATTTGCTTTTGACTGAATTTTTACTCTGCAACTGCTGATTGAAATTTAAAAGAGATTTTTTCACGCTGCAGCATTTATTTCTTACCTTCATACTTGGTGACATTTAAAGTCTTAGCCAACTGCCAGCAGAAACCACGGGTGTGAGTATGAATATAATAAGTGTCATTTCCTTCCTAAAACAGAAAAAACAGCTCGCTCAGTTATCTGCTGCATTTTTATTCTTGAAGATTTGACTTAATATTCCATATTCACTGTCAGTCATTAAAATTGCTTTGACTTTTGATTTGTAGGTTATAATGCAGGTAGTTAGGAGTTCAACCAAACAACTCAGATGTTGGTCCGTCATGTTTATCACAGTAATTATACATCCAAGTGATCCTATAAGTTAAGAAGGACCTGCATGTCTAATAAAGAGAAATGTGTTGAAGTGATGGAAATATCTGCATCATGACATAGTTCTATTTTTGAATATCTGCACACAGTGAATGTTTAGTTTGTGCGAGTAATAAATGATTTGGTTTTGCCCCAAACAGTCTGAACATGTGTAGTTCCTTTTCTTCCTTTTCAGTCACAATAACAAACCATAGACCTTTATTTGTGCCTCAAGAAGTTGGCAATGGTACGAATCAAACCATGAGACCTTACAAATTACATCTCTGTTGCACTTTATATAGACTTTTATAAAAGTAGGTCTTTCAGCAGGGGTTCTGGTGTCACAATGGGGTTTTGCCTAAAATATTGGGCTCCTCATACAGATACTGATACTTTTGTATACTCATGATACACCAGTTTCCAGCACCACAACACACACTGCCCTGGTGTCTAATTATCTATTCTTTAATTCATTATGCATCTCAGTTATGGCAACCACTTCTAATTTCCTTCACAATTTTGTTTGTGACATTCAACATTCAAATTTTAAATTAGCGACAGATACATGACAATAGTTTGAATGGCAAGAGTACAGACTTGTTTGAGGCCGATAGCAGATATGCTTTTCATATATTAATTTTGGCACCAAACTCCAGTAGGCCCTCATTACACCACTGTTCATAAAAAAAATTATATTTCATTATGTATTGTTCTATGCAAGATAACCTGTCTATAACCTGTCAATATGGTGTCAGTTTTTTTAACGTACTGTTGTTGAAATTCTGATAGACAGATATTGTGTTGCCTAATAACACAGATATGTGGGCAAGTGCAAACACTAAAATGTGTCTACAGAGAATCTACTAAAGCAATTAACCACATCTCTAAAGTATCTCAGAACACCGACCCAGACTCAGCTCCTCGTCAAATTGATAATATTAATTTCTCGAAAATATTTTCTATATTGGCAGGACTATGCCACAGGCAAGCTGGGTTAAAATGTAGGTAGCAACAGGGTTTAAAATAAAGTCATGTTCCTGGCAGCACAGCAACAAATAGCCAATCCACCACACCCTGACTAGCATACCCAGGCCTCTGTGGCCTTTAGCGCATTACCAAGCCTAATGGGGAGCATAGGGGGTGGGATAACAGTAATCAATTGTTCCCTCCAATCTCACAGGAAATGGATCTGGGCCTTCCTCTGTGTGTTTGTGGGGGTGAGGGTGCACCAGGAGGGAAGAGAAGCCCATGGCTACACAATGGAGGAAAGGAAAAGAGTGTAGACAGTCACAAAGGGGCCCCAGAGAATGACTGCAAGGGCCCTACAACAATAAGAAAACAAGGAAGAATGTGGTATAAGAATAAGGTGAGGACAGGTCATTCAAAGACTCAGAACCACTGAAGGCGCCGTTTCAAGAGAGACGGTCCACCTCCCAAGTTCCCATGGTCAGAATCAGAGACGAAGCATTATCAGGCAAATAGGCTGTTTCAGACTGTGGCCACCTTGCAGGTTCTGGTCTTTCCGGACCTCTCTACAGGCCAGGATTCTGTCAAGGATGAGATACAAGCTTGTCTTTGACACCGCCCGGGTGATGGGGACACACTTTGTCAGGCGATAACCCTGCTCTCGTGGGCGTCGCTATCACACGCTAGCGTTTAGCATTGCCAGTACTCTATTCAAAAATAGGGTGTGGTGATTTGCTTTCCATGGCTTATTTCACACTCCCCTCCACTTATCACATAGCAAACAAAATCTACCCGTGAAGCCAACGATTAAAATATCTCTGCCGAACGTGTCCTTGCAGCTTTTGCCAACAAAAAAATACACATAGATTAAGCTAACAGTATAACTGAGCTTAGATTTGACTAGCATTTCTTGTATGGAACTTTCACTGTTATTCCAGGATCAAGCGGAAGCCAGTTCAAAGAGTTCAGCTCATCAGGAAGAAAACGGGGGACATTCCAGCGATATTGGTACAAAGTGACTAAGCCAGATGAAGAGACATTTGACCAACCCATGAATCAACAAGAGGGCTGGCATTCATGAGAATATGTGAGGGATGGTTGAGGAAACATGCACATAAATAGAACATCTAAAAACGTTCCCAGATCAAGCTTGAGCCACTGGATGACTGACAGCACAAAGTGTGGGAAGGGATACTAGATTTACAAGTGTAGACATAAGCCACTATTCCTAAAGAGGAGTTCTGTAAGGTTGAGGCTTGTGGGGTTCTGCATGTAACCATTTAAAGATGGAACATTTTCACTTTCTGAATGATCACTATTGTTCTTGTAAAGGGGCTTAAGCCTAAAACTATAGTATGTTATATCAATTCCTTCTGTATTAGCCAGATAGCTGAAAAAACATTCTGCACCAAAAAAATCTACCCGTACTGGCGCTCCAAAGTAAGAGACAAGGCAGAGTGTTTACAGACACTCCAGTGTTTTATTTTGCCTGGAGTGTCTGAAGAAAGTACCGATGATGTGTAAAGAACATTTGCAAGAATCAGAATCAGAATCAGAATCAGAAAACTTTACTGATCTCGGAGGAAATTGCTTGCGTAATGACTGCAGCAACTCACAGAGAGATGGAGACAGTAACAATACAATATAAAGTCTTAATAAAAACATAAATAACACAATCTGTGGAAAGAAAAAAGCTCAACATGAACACCCTATGCTGGATACAGAAATGCTTGGTATAAATACTATATATTGAGTCAAAAACTACTGAAAGGAACTGATTTACAGTAATGGGCCTAGCAGCCCTGACTGTAAGGCTCAAATCCTGTCTTTGTGTTCCAGTATTCACTCCAGTGTATTTTCTATCCTTGATATGGAACTCATGCACACATGAGAGATGTTGAACTACGTAACAAAAGAGTAAAAATGAAAAACTGTGATATTGGTTTTAGGGAGTACTAGATGTTCTGAGTGCTAACGGTTACAGCTTGTGTTAGCAGTCTCCAGCTCCAGAGCTGACTGAGTCCAGTATTTGTCTGGGTTTTTTTAACCCCTGACCTTGAGTCTTAAAACAGGGCTCAGACGCCAATTCTCGGAAAGGATCACTGATCTGAAGTATCAGCACAACCATTGTGAGCAAGGAGATGGAAGAAATAAAGAGTTTTGCTGAGTACAGAGGGCGGTCATCTTTTTCTCCATTGTCCCAGAAGGGTAAAGGAAAGAATGGATGGTGGCAGTGAGACGGAGAGAGACACCAAGGGGTCGCCCTCTTTTCTTTGTCCACTTTGCTAAAACACTAGAGATATCAAAGACGTGTTTGGTTTGGCTTTTCAGCAGAGTAATCCGCTCACCTGCCACAAAAGCAAACAGAGGTCTAACTCTAAGAGAAACAGAGGGATATTGAAACAAAGGAAAGAAGAGTCTGCTTTTTGAACACAATAAACAGGTGCAGAGTCATCTGTGCAGGGAAACTGGAGTAAGGTCACCTGGGTTCATGAGAGGTCAGCAAGCTAGCAACGGCATGTCTTTGTGCACACACTGGGTTGTGGGAACCTAAAGAAGACACAGATGACAATGATAATGCTCAGTTTTGTAGATACAGAATTGCGAAAAAAACAAAAAAGAATGCTTACTAACAACAAACTGCCGGAAAGCGTTATTTGCAAGATGCCACTGAAGACCATTTTTAGTATCCTAAATCCTTTTAGTATCACGCTGACTGAGTAATGGGGGAGAGGGAGGGTCATCAATATCATTAAGTGCATTATTACGTTATTATTATGTGAAATATTCTATCAATACTGTGCAACACTGTGCACTTTTCTTATTGGGTGCTACAACATTATCATTGTGTGCAATAGTCTTATCTTTTGAATATCACCACTTATGTCAATATTACTTATACTGCTGATCTCTACTACGTGCAATAACAGACTTCTATCATCATTTGTGTTATTAGTCATTTACATACTCTTTAAGTTATTTATCTATAGTATTTACAGCCAGCATTTGTGAATATAACACATCTGGTGGCCTTGTGGTTAGGGAGTTGCCCCTGCAACTGGAGGGTCATGGGTTTGAATCCCAGGACTGCTAGTGGCACCACTGAGGTAGCATTGAGCAAGGTACCGTCCCCACACACTGCTCCCAGCGCTGCATCACTTGGTGAATGGGTTAAATTCAGAGGACTCAAGTCATTTCCTCCAGGATCAATATAGTAAATTGTAAAAAGTGTATTTCATATTGAGTATTTTCTGCTGAGTCTTCACTGGATTTATTTGTCTGTGCAGTCGTAACATAAACAATTTCCTCCGGGATCAATAACATTTTCTGATTCTGATTCTGATCCATCCCACCCAGAGAAAGCTATGGCATCAAACTCATGATCCCCCAATGTTGGATCCAAGCTCAAATAAAAGAGTTCTTCTATAACATCGATCAAAGAAACTTTTGTTGCATATTTTTAAATTAAGGGTGTTGGGAACATATAGACATTACACCTATTATGGTCTTGGAATTATATAAGGTTTTAATCTTGAACATTACCAATATAAAACCGCCTCTGTCCCGTACAGGCCTGATTTGGCCACATGGCCGGGCAAACGCTGTTCACACCCTCGCTGACGACGGGACCAAATGAAGCAGAAGGCATTTTATCGCTGTCTGTATAACTAGGACTGAAGAAGCACGATAAAAGAGGTGTCTGGAGTCATCAGGGATGCTGATGACAAGTATGAGTGCTGTAGTCACACCTCTCTCCAAACTTTCGCTGCAAGCAAAGAGTAACTGAGACAAAACCATATCAAAGAACATTTTTACTTTTTTTAAATGCACAAGAAAAGAAAATCCAGTTTTAGTTTTCCCCATTAGCTCATTTTGTGCTCCTTGTTATCATGCCATGATGCATGTCTGACTTAATTTTGCAGATTTCTTTTTTGCAATTGGCCGTCACATGAGCAGTTTGTGGTGCAGCAGTAACACAAATAAATTCTTAATCTGCCTAATCAAGGTTTTGATTACTGAGTAGATAAATGTGCGGCTAATAAAGAAATGCAAGTCTCACCAACTGCTTTCACAAATGCCAACATTAAGCCGTTCCCAGAAAGGCCAGCAGGCTCCGATGATGGATAGATGTACCAAGGGGTCATGGCCTGTCTTGTGATAAGAAGAAATATTAAGGCAAATGGAGAATTAACAGACAAAACCGCGTTTCATGTGTATGATTGCCAGCCCCCAGCTAACCGGGTCACATGGCATGTCTGTCCTTTCTGCAACACCCTGGGCCAAATCTGTGGACTCACCACGTGCTTGAAATATAAACCAGTCTTCCAATATTCCATAGAGGTTTATAAAAGACACATTTGTTATCTCAGATTTTCAGTCTCTTGGTTTCTTTTATAAGCTGAGAACATATTGTCAGAAAAAAGAAAGGGCCTTGTTTTAGCAATCACAAAGTGTTTTGGTGGACCAGGATGTAATCTCATGTGAAAAGGCTGTGACTGTTTTAATATTTTTTTGTGAAGTTACAGGGTAAAATGTTGGCAATTTTGTGTTTAGACATTGACAGGTACACACTGTATGTGTGCTCCGCTATGAGAGCATCATGTTATGTGAAAATCTGACTAATCAGCTCGGGCTAGAAGCAATTATCCTGGGACTGGGAGCCTTAGGTAGAATTCCCATTGTTTTCCCAATACAAATCTGACTTCCTTTACTGATGCAGAGATATTCGCCTAAACTAAAATAGAGCATCAGGCAGGCATGCAGGAGGGGGGCACTCTAACTGGAGAGAGGAAGGAGAAGGACGAGAAAGGGGGTGGGGGGGAGCGGAGAGAGGGAAGGAGTTAAAGAGGGAGGGCAAGGGAGGAGGAAAAGGCTGCTTGTATTTATTACAAAGCACTAATGCCTATGGGTGCACTTTCCATATTGGTCTGAAGTGCGGCTCGCAAGCAGCTGTTTCTGTTTATCATCAGTTGGAAATAGAGTCACGCCGTGCTTTCTTCCAGATGAGCCTGCGTCTCGAGTCATCAGCCGAGGATAGGTTTCTTAGACAGCCTGTAGAGAAAGCAAAGAAGAACTTACCAAAGTGAAGAGAGAATGCGGGGAATTGCCCACTGACTCAACAGCCAGACCAGAGTGGGACTAACGGAAGTGATGAAGATATCTTTTTGGCTCGGATAAGAAAGGCTTGCCATCAAGCACATCAGGAACGTTTGTCTTTCTCTCTTCACCCAGGTCAGAGGAGGCCAACTTTCAGGAGAAAGAGTGAGGTTTGATCCCTCTAAGGGCAAACAAAGGAAGACATCCATTCTCGGCCTCTGTGTGAACAAAGAGGAACCGAAAGCCTGTCTTGTCCATCAATCTGAGGATCAGAAGACGTCTATTCCTCTGCTGACAAAGTCAGAAGAAGAGAGCAGGGACTATCCATCCACATTAGTGCTGACGGCCTAACATCCAGCCCTCGACCTGAGTATCAGCGGAGACTGCAGGTGAAGAGGGACATACTGCCTTCACCCACACCCAGAGAAAGTGTCAATCTCAAGCCCTCGAATCAGAGCAAAACTTGCACTAATTCCCTCTGTTCCACTACCGAGAGACATCTAACGATCCGACTCGATAGCAGAGGAGCGAGAAGAGAGTTCGTCTGCCTTCTTCTGTCTGCCTTTTGTCAGGCGCTTTGCACTCCGAGAAACGTTTTGCCTTGGGTGCTGATCTCAAACGACTCCCCATCATTACACTTAAACCCCTAGAGTCGTCAGAGAGGCACCAGCTCCAGCACGGGGGTCTTTGAAGTTCATTACAAGGTCTACAAGTCAGAGACAGTAGGTGTAAGACAGCCTGGAGCAATTTCTTCACCGAGACAGATTTTATAGAGATCTACGGAGGTCACCTGACAGCGACACCTGCCCAGTGGTCTGATTTTTAGGAGAGATCCGTCTATCCGAAAGAGACAGCAGGTCACCAAGGTAGCGTAGACCACATAGTGATTCTGCATGGCTTGCTCTTGTAGGTTAATCTTCCTTTCACACAAAGGAAAATGAAACTCATTCGTATAGGATGCTCATGTGCTGACATTCTTCACTTGTTTGTGCTCTTAAAGTATAATAATAATTTATTTATATACATATATAT
>JBBJLS010000082.1:20998776-21010186 GCA_037577275.1 Bryconaethiops microstoma
GTGGGTAGGATACTTGCCACTGGACCAAGAGGTCATGGGTTCGAATCCTACCTTCAACACCACCACTGGGTTCCTGAGCAAGACCCTTAACCCCAAGACTGTCCCCTGTTGTTAGGGAATGGAAGTCGCTTTGGATAAAAGTGTCTGCCCAATGCTGTGAATGTAGGAAGAAGTGTCTCAGCGACAGGCTGCAAAGGCATCTACCCCCAGAGGCAGGGAAAGATAAGCAATATGATGGATTCGGCTCCGTGTTTATTTTTAGACTTCCTTAAAACTGACAGTCCATTTCCCAGAGTCTTAAACACTTGGCTGTATGGGAAAAAAAGTTTATGCAGAAGGTAAAAGTACAACCAGACTGAGAGAGACACACACACACACACACACACACACACACACACACACACAGCTATTAATGCACCCTCTTCTGCATGTTTGCCTTTTATTCCCACATACTGTACTGGGCAGCAAAGAGTTCTCCAGCTCTATAGAAAAATATACAGTTTAAGAACCATACACATGCTAAATATAGGCACATTCATATGCTTATGGAAAAAGGGCATGGGAAGGTTCATCCGTAGCCCAAACTGGCATGAAGTGTTCCACTGTCTAACGTCTGGATCATTAGAGGTCGATCTAACATTTATAACCTCGCAAGATCATTATAACTCTTACTTCTCTTGGGATGCTGCAAATTGTGTGACGACAGTAGTGGTATATGTCAGAATCAGACAACTTTATTGATCTCGGAGGAAACTGCTTATGGTACGACTGCACACACAGACAAGGACAATATAAAATATATGTCAAAACAAAGGTCAAAATAAGTCTCCAGAAATAGTCTATAAATATCGCCCTGGATGATGCCAGCAAAATGTTGGTCAAACGCTTGCATTTACAGTCTACATGACTGATTACATGAAAAAGGGTTATCTACAGCGCATGGTCATGCATCAACCCACACTGTTTAGAGTAAAAGTGCCAAAAATATTTTGTAAATGAGATTTGAGAGTAAAGATCCATTCTATAAAACCTTTACATTTACGTGTTTGAAAGAAAACCTGCAGTGGATAAGACTGGTCTAAAACTTAAAAAGTTCTTCACAGTCACAAATTTCTTTTTCGAACAAGTTTCTTCACACATCAAATAAACCTGTCAACTTATGAGCTGAAAGTTTAAAAAGTGCACAAAAATGCAGAATTCTCCACCCCTGTATTATTGGAGGCTTCTTAACCACACATAATAGGAAAAGGTCACACTTTGCTTTGAAATGGACTAAAATTTCCAACACGGTCTCACCGTTGACAAGGCACTCGAAAAGAAACAGGCAGGATCAGGACACCAAGGCAAACAAAGATAACAGTTATTTTTAAAAAGTGTTTGTGTCGTCTGTTAGGCTGATGCCTTGTATTCCTGCATCTTTCTAGCAGGCGCTATCTGATCGTCTATGGCTGACTGGAGCTTGCTGGGAAACTTTCTGGAAGAGGTGCAGGAACACTCCACCTCGGTAGGGAAGGTGTGGCTCACCATCCTCTTCATCTTCCGCATCCTGGTGCTGGGCACGGCGGCCGAGTCGTCGTGGGGGGACGAGCAGGAAGACTTCAACTGTGACACAGAGCAGCCCGGGTGCGAGAACGTCTGCTATGACCGCGCCTTCCCCATCGCCCACATCCGCTACTGGGTGCTGCAGATCGTTTTCGTCTCCACGCCCTCCCTCATCTACATGGGCCATGCCATGCATACGGTCCGCAGGGATGAGAAGAGGAGGCAGAAGGAGCAGGAGGACCAGGGAGGTGGGGGGGAAGGCGGAGGGGGAGGAGGCGGAGGAGGTCGAGGGGGAGTCGGGGAGAAGTACCCTGAGGAGGAGAAGGACTGCGGAAAGGATGAGGGTGGAGTGAAGGTCCACTTGAGGGGCGCGTTGCTGCAGACCTACGTCCTGAGCATCATCATCCGCAGCCTGATGGAGGTCGTGTTCATCGTGGTGCAGTATATGATCTACGGCATCTTCCTCAAGGCACTCTACGTGTGCAAGGGCTCCCCATGCCCACACCCGGTCAACTGCTACGTCTCGCGGCCAACAGAGAAGAACGTTTTCATCGTGTTCATGCTGGTGGTGGCGGCCGTGTCGCTTTTACTGAGCGTCTTGGAGCTCTACCACTTGGCCTGGAAGCAGTGCAGGAGGTGCGTCAGGGACCACCAGGCCTCTAAGCAGCAAAGATCAGGCACGCTCTCGACAGTGGCTGCCGCTTCTCCAGAACTTCCAACACCAGAGCGAGCCTGCACCCCACCCCCCGACTTCAACGAGTGCTTGGCGTCGTCCTCACCGTCCCCCCACTCGTTACGGACACATGCTCACGCCAGCTGCCCACAGTTCAGCAATCATCTGGCTCTCCAACAGAACTCCGTCAACATGGTGACGGAGCGCCATCGCGGTCGCGATGACAACCTGGTGGCAGAAGACTTCCTCAAGATGAGCTTCTCCCAGGAACCTATGGACACGCCCAACTCGTGTGCTCCACCTGTGCTGCTGAGCAATGGATTTTTAACCGACAAGCGGCGGTTCAGCAAGAGCAGTGGAACCAGCAGCAGAGTGAGGCCAGACGATCTGGCAGTATAGCCTTGACCTCAAATGTCGAAATGCTTGGCATCTGTTTGCCAAAGGCTAATGTAGCGAACATGGGATCTAGAAAAACGAACAAAAGTACATTCCATCGTCAAAAACCAGTAGCAGCATCCATAATGAAGCTTAATTTTGTCTGCACTTTTGTTCATCTTTATGGACAACAATGTCGGAAACTACACAATCAAGTCTATTTGAGATTCAGCCCACTGTTTGACATCTCAAAGCAATTCAAAGATATGTACTAAGTGGATTAGTATTACTTCCCATACCCGTTTGCTACATTATCCTCATATTCCAACTGACTACATTTGAGTTTAAGTGAAAGTTTGGCAAACAAGCCATAAGATGGTGTTAAAAATCACTACCAGCATTTCACTTTGCACACTAGCACTGGTCCATCCTTCGAACTGAGCTGGCACATCCATATTGTTCGACGAAGTTCCAAAAGATGCCACGTTATCTGCTGTAAGTCAGAGACATGGTTTATGAATGATGAGGCAACACTGTACTAAAGGGCAGTGTTCAAAAGATACGTTTTTAATGAAATTACAAATCTACAACATTAATCATGGCTTATTGCAACAATCATCAGTTCTTCTAACACTTGCTGAGGTGACGTAACACCACAACTGACAAGAGAACTCTCAGTTGTGGGGGGGAAAGCCTTTACAAATGTTTTTAAACATTTCTCTCCACAGTCACGTGGTCTTATGAATGCTGCCCTTCAGTGAAGTGTTACTGCTCGTATGCAATATATGTGCAAGATTCTAAAGGCAGTTGCAGACCAATTGTGGGAAAGTGGCTGCAGTCCTAACATCCTTGAAATGTGCGAGACATGCCTACTTATGTGGAGAGGCAATAAAAGGCCATGAGATTGTGGCGACACCAGGGACCTTAACTGTGATTGGACGAGGTAGCATGGACCCAGTGGCACAGGCGAGCGCTCACAGATAGAGATCACTGCCAGACGAGAAAGACTAGAAACTCCCAGTACCTGCGTACTGAGGGAAGTGGAGCTCCTCAGAGGCATTCATGGTCTCAAATAACTTTCCTGTTTAGTTTGTTGCTGTGCTTAATCTCAGGCTGAAAATTCCCCCACAGTCTGTGTTACTTTGTTCATATGACACTGGTAATTGCTCGTAAATTTGTCTTCTATATCATTTCTGTATTACAACTTTATTATATTATCAAAACCAATGCACTGCCTTCTTTTTTCAGATGTAACCAATGTGTGTGCACGTGATTGTTTTGGGAGGCGGGGGGGACTTGCACTATTTATGTTCATTTTCAATGGTTTTGTCAGATTTGAAATATTTTATCACAGCTGAACTGAGATCACAAGAACTCTCCATTTAATTCTATGCTACTCTATTATTTCGATTTATGAATGAGCCACATTCAAGGTTTCCACTGAATAAAGGAATGTTTGTTTCTCTTTGCATTACTAATATATATTCGAACAGCTGTTCAACTTGTTCAGTCTTATTAAAATCTTTTGTTTTAGCACCTTTGATCTACTAAAATTTCATTACCACTAAGCATTCCCCTCTAACCACCAGATGGAGACATCCCTTAATCCCGTTCTTTCAGTGTCGCTCAGCTTTGCGTGGAGAATCGTTTACATATTTATCTTCATTCTCCTGCAATGTTAAAAAGGTCATGCATGCTCATCTGGGCACTGGAACAGCAGGGAGAGAGAAATGGATGCGCTCGTCTTTCCGCAGCTGCTAAACAATCCTGCCCTGTCCTAAAATTAGCCACGCAGCACTGAGTTCTCTCTACCATGTGTCCCTATGGAACGCCGGGTAATTATAGAACCATGGTGCCTGGGCCATTTTGGAGGAGCTTGTGAGCGGCCGAGGGAGAAGAGGAATGGGAGGGAGCCGGATTCCAAGCATGGGTTGGAAAGGCGAGCAACACTCTGGAGACACAAGGTGGACGTTCTCAAAAAGCATCCCTAAGCCAACCAGTGAGTGTGACTTTGCTAAGTCACTGAATCAACTACAGCTTAAAAAGCAAAGCACAGTTTATACCGACAACATCCTGAGGTCGTTTTGGGATTCGTTTTAGCAGTGGGCATGCTTTTTTGGCATCCTGATACAAAAACCGTAGAAAACCCTTCATTGAATCGCCCAAGTGGTTTTAAACATGAATGGATGTTTTTTTTTCTAGTCCCTTCAGTAAGTGGAGTTTAAAAACTGACCAAGCATCTCAGACTGCACCCAACTTCAGGCTGCACATATGTAAACGTCCACCAGGGGGAAGTGTAGGACCACTTACTCATGTAAGACAAAGACACAGGGCTGCCTGACACTTTATACCAAACAATATATTTTATTTGTCTTCCAACACCACAGCCCAGCCTTAGGAAGTGGTTCAGTACCAAGTTCAATGGAGTTACACATGACAAGCATCAACACAGGAGGGCTGGAGACATGAGGACAACCTATTACCTTTTTCTGTTGTTTTTCATCATTTGTTTTCTACAAAAGAAAAGAAAAAAAAAATTGCCACCCATCAGTAATCCAATGCTGCACTGCATAGCCGTCGGCTATAGTAATTCTGATGTGTGATTTAACCATTCCCCTCCACATTTTCCCAGGTGCCTACCAACAGGGATGTTCCGCTTGTGGTCTTTGAGGGACACCTTGACTTGGGCAGTTTATTTCGAGGCGTGCTGAGTGGTAGCTTGCTAGGACCTGGAGTTCCACACTGTCACCTGTACCCCAATCCAGTTTACAGAAAAATCTGGATCATGAGTCAGAAACCAAGCTGGCGGAGTACATCAGATTACTGCTCCTACTGACTGTTGTCAAAGTGTTTTTCTCTACAATAAAAAAAGAAGAAAAAAAAAACAAAAAAACACTTCTTATTCTTTACAGTTAATTCTTGTTTGTGCTTGTTTTTGTTTAATAATACTATGATCTGTATGAGGTCTTAGTTTGGTTTTATCATACACGGGAGTAGCAAAGGAAATTAAATTTAAAATATTCTGTTCGCCCCCACGGTACACAGTATTTTTGTGGTGGTGTTTTGTCGCACCATATTGACCAACAGCCACCCCAACCCTCCCCCCCTTTACAAATGAAGATGGAAAAAAACTATAGAAGTCACTGGTAAAATCCCTTTAACAACACAAGTACAGTACACACATACAAAGAGCATTTCATGACTCGGAGGGAAGTGATGCGATGAGATGTAAACATACAGCCAAGACGGTGCAACTTGTGACAAAATGTTCCTTGACTTTTTTTTTTGTCTCGTTTCCATGACTTCATTCAGTTTGTGTTCTTTCTCCAACTGTTTTTGCTCGGATACCTCCCTCCCTTTGATTTTTTTAATATAAAAGTACAACAATAAACCGCTACTTTCAGGTCATCCTTTTACTTGGTTTGCTGTTGGCTTTGTATGTGGCCACATGAGGATTTGTTATGCCCACACAGTAACAGGCTAAAAAGACCTTACTGCGAGTCTGTTTCTCTGAATCCGAATACATTCCTGATGTTCCAAACCAAAACTGGACCAAACAAGGAGGAGAGCACATTATTGTAGTGTGCAGCCATATTACGTCCCTTCGTAGCACTCCACCTGCAAAATGACGTCCATTCTCAAGGGTGAGGATTTCCTCTGTATACATCCAGGTGTCCCGTTTGTGTCTGTGTGATTATATCAGCCTTATAACCAGGTGTGTTCAAGCAACAAGTGTCCTAGTTCCCACACATTGTACTACAAGCACACAGCTATACATAGCACTTGTTTTCTTTCTTTTTATAAAAAAAAATCCATATTTTCACAGGTTTTGCAGTATCCGGATTGTTCGTTAATTTGTGGCAGAGGCTTGTTGGTTCCTTGTAGCAGCTCAGAACATCATCCCAGGGTTCCCTGGGCCCGGGTTAAAGCCCATCCCTGCCATGTCTGCTGCCATCCGAGGCCTCATCTGAGAAGTCATCATCATAGTCTGCTGAGGGCCACCCATTCCTTGTAGTGACATCATCATGTTTGGAGATCCCACAGGACCAGGATGGTTGTACATTGGCCTCTCTTTGCCCTGCATCATCCCTGGGCCTCCCATCATGCCTGGCTGTTGGCTTGGCGACAGCATCCTGTGCTGGGGTCCCATCATGCCCTGGCCCATGAAGCCTGGCGGCCGCATGGGATTGTGCCCGGGATTACCCATGGGCATGTCCTGGGGCCCCATGTGCCCAGGGCCCGGGGGACCTCCGATGCCCTGCATGGGGAGGCCCATCCTGGGGTTGCCCTCCCCCATCATCCCCTGCATTGGGGGGAAGCCGGGTGGGCCGGAAGAGTGAGGAGGCTTTCCACCAGGCGCCTCCCCGCCACGGGGGAAGTAAGACAGAGTCTGGCTGGGCTTCTCTGAAGGGATGATGCGTGAGAGGTCAAATTCAGGAATGCCCGAGGCCCCCGGCCGCATCACCTCGTGTAAATCAGAGTCATTGAAGACACCTGGCATGTTGTTAAATTCCTGGCCCCCTGGTGTATTGGGCTTGCACATTCCTGGATCCCCACTGGGTCCGTGGGGCATGTTCCCCATCCTTCCCATTGGACCACCCTCTCCCTGGAAGCCCAGTCCATGTGGGAAGCCACCTTGGGGACCAGGACCATTGTGAGGGAAGGGCACCTGCTGAGGAGGTGACTGCCCCGGCGGAAAGCCCTGTCCTCTGTGAGGGAGGCCCATGCGACCTTGGGATATCATCTGGTTGTTGCCCATGCCTGGGTCCTGGGAGACAGGGGGCATCATCATGCCATGGGGCATCATGCCAGGACCCATGGGTCCAGAGTGTGGTGGCATGTTGGGGCCCATAGGATTGGGTGAGGGCATCTGATTGGGCATGCCATGGGAAAGAGGCTGGGAGCCCATGGTGTTCATGCCCATGGGGCTAAGCGAAGGCATGGGTCCCGTGGGGTTGGGTGTCATCATACGTGGATGGCCTTGGTGGTGGTTCACTCCCATTCCTGCAAGCAGGACAGCAAAAAATTAAATAAATAAATAAATAAATAAATAAATTCAGAGGTGATTTATGTAGGAATAATAATAATAATAATAATAATAATAATAAGTGCCTTTCACGGTACCCTAGCTAACTGCAGAAAGACACGGAAAAGTACAATTTATAAATCAAACAATGACCAAGTATAGACAAATTTAAAAGATAAAAAAAAAGAACTGAATATTAATAAATACATACATATGCACAGAACACTAATGGTGTATAAAGCACTAGACGAAAAAACAGACCATCAACACTTCCTCACCATTACCATCTTTTAAATCCACACAACTGGTCTCTAGCATCAGAAGAATAAGCCATTTAATTTCTCTTCTGGTGGCACAGTACAGGCGTTAAAAGCCTAACAAATGCATAGCAAGCATCCATTTCATACGAAGGCATGAACATTTGAACAAACTATGGATATATACTGAAGCAAGAAAGCAAGAGAGGAAACCAGAAACAGCTTAAGCAGTATAACCCTGATTAAAATTGTCTCTGGTCCCCATAACAAAAAAAAATAATTAAACAAAATCTGTAAATAGACATTGGTCTTATTTCCAGTTCCAATAAACATTCTGTTTACAGTTTGATCAAATATACAGCTTTTCCTGATATTATAACCAATCTAATATACAACATTACTGAAGGCTCTTCACTAATTGAAAGCAAACACAACCAGAAACCGAGGTTTATAACTACTTTTTAGGTATTGTATACAATCCATTAAAGGTCTGTATACTCTTACCAGGCATATTATTGTTCATGGATGGCAGGTTTGGTGATCGCGCAGGTGGCGAGTCATCATCTGAGCTGGCCACAGTTTTGATGGCATCGTGGTAGAGGGGCGTGGAGCTAGGCATGGCAAACTTGGACATGCGAGACATCATGATAGAGAGAGGGTTCTGGGGTAGCGAGGGTTCGGGGGGCATAGTGTAAGGACTGCTGGACGGAAGACTTCCTGGAACGTTGATAGAGCTGGGTTGGTTGGCAGAACTACTTGAAGGAGGTGCAGAAGGAGGAGCATTCCCACCTGAAAAGAAGGGCACAGGAGAAGAAAGTAGCAATAAAGTAAAACAATTGATTATGTAACAAGTATTAGGTAATGAATTTATGTCCACAGATTACATTCTCACATATCCTAATAGGGTGGAAAACTATTCTAACCCGTAAATTATACAAGGCTTGCCTGAAATCAAAGCATCTGTTCAAAAAAAGCAAATAAATTAGCTGAGTAAATTGCCATACCTTGCTCCACATTTCCCATAATATTTGGCGAGGTCATGCTTAGGGGAGGTTTGTTATTTTGGGAGATCCCTGGACTCTGCATAGGTGGCTTGGGTGATGATGTCCAACTAGGGGAAGGCGCAGGAAGTGAGGGCGACTTCATATGGACGGGTGATGCTCCAGCTGAACCCATCATTGGAGGAGACTTGATCGAAGCTGCTGCAGCTGCAGCAGCTGCCGCCGCCGCCGCTGAGGATCCACTGAGCATGCCAGCCAGTTGGGAAGGTGTTTGTGGAGACTTGAGATTACCCGAGGGCGACCCCAACATGGGCGACTGAACCTGTCGCAGCGTGGGAGACTTGAGCGGGTTGACATTGGGTGAATTGGCTGGGCCAGACTGGACGCTCAGGTCTGAAGGCTTGCGACCCATGTTCCTCTGGTTGGGCGGAGGACCTGAGTTGTTTGTAGGTTGATTGGGAGGTAAAGGGGGCATGTGGCTAAGACGACCGTTGCCACCCACGTTGCCTCCTCGCTGATCAGGGGGAAAGGGCGGTTCGCCTCTGGGGCCTCTTTGATTTCCAGATCCTTGAGGACCCATGACTGGAAACTGTCGGTTGGGTCCCATGTTAAAGTCACCCGGGTGAGGCTGGTCAGGAAAGGGAGGCCCCTGCATCATCTTCTGCTGTGGGCCCATGTTCTCAGGCATGGGACCTCCACCTTGCCTCATCTTCATTATCTCTTCAGGACTCATGTTCATTGGTGGCTCTCTCATTTTGGAAGGCATCATCTGAGGATTGGGCCCCATATTGACATTGAGGTTGCCAGGTCCCAAGCTGAAATCACCCATGTCACGCCCCAGCCCTTTTACAAACTCCATTCTTGAAGAGGGGCTCATGGGACCTTCACCTGGTATTCTAGGAAACATCATGCCACCCCCATTCCCAGGCTCCATCTGTCTTTGGGTCCCCATCATACGGTTCATTTCCATGATCATGCCTGGTGGCAGACCCATACCTTGCTTATCACTCATACCTTGATGGAACATGGCTTCCTGAACTGACTGGGGGTTGGGAAACCTCTCCACTCGTCCTCCAGGACCTCCAAACATCCCTTGAGCTGGAGGAAATCCCCTTCCATCCGCCATCTTGGGCATATCATCAGGCCAGTTCATGCCAGGCCTAGGCATGGCATTAGGCCCTCCCTCCATATCTGGGTTCATTATTCCAGAGAAACCTGGCATTCTCTGCATGTGTGGGTGCATCCCTCTGGGACCCATGTTAATTTGTTCAGGGAAAGGCTCTGGACCCCCAGGACCCCACATTTCCCCAGGATTCATTTGGTACGGAGGCGGTGGCCCTCGCATCATGCCCCTTGGACCACCCTGATGGATCATCATATCTCCCATTGGCCTGTGCTGCATTTGTTCCTGCTTGCGTTTCTTCTCCTCATAGAACTCCTGTTGCAACTTCAGCCATGCCATCTGCTCTGGGGTCATATGGTCACCATGCTCTCCACCAGGTCCTGGATGTGAATTCATAGGTACCGGACCTTGTGGAGGAGGCCCAAGCTCATCAGGGGAGAAAGGCATGTCTCTAGGTCCTGGGGGCCCAAAGGGAGGTCCATCTGGGCGTGGACCCCCAGGACCACCTGTTTTTCCTAAACTCTGAGACTGGGTCATCATAGCCTGAAGTGGCCCTTGTTCAGGCTTCTTAGGCCCACCCTCCATCATGGCAGCATTGGGTGGGGGTCCACCCATGTTCCCTTGCCCCATGGCGGCCATGTCTTTGTCATCTGGGAACAACATGCGCTGGATATCACGTAAAGTCTGTAAAGAACGTTCTCGGTGCTCCAACTGCTCCTGGGAGAGACCCTCAGGGTTGTCCCCCATGCTGGACATGATCTCGTGAGCTAGCTGTTGCTGGTGCTGGGCTGTTAGCTTAACATCTGCTCCTTTAGGCAGGTCAAGGGAAGGGAAGCCCTGTTGAGGGCCAGCACTCGGAGGCTGGTTAGGAGCCTGGCTACCAGGCGTCCCTGCAGGATTACTACCATCATGTGATCCAGCACCATCCTGGGGGCTGCTGCTGGGGAGGCTCTTCGAGTCCATGCCCCCAGATGGTGGGCCATCCTGAAGAAGGTTGGCTGGTTTAGCCCCTTGGGCTGGCTGCTGAGGTTGAACTGGTTGCGCTGGAGGCTGCTGCTGCGACTGGCCTGGCTGCGCTGCTTTGGAGGCTGCTTGGTGGTTCTGTTCAGAGGGGTGAGATGACTGCTGTTGTTGGGATGATGGCCCCTGCTGTTTGGAGTCATTGCGGTGTGTTGCAAGCTGATTGTTCTGAAACACACAGAATTGATATTTCTGGTTTTGCTCTAACAAATGGGATTTTTTTTTTTTTTTTAAAAAGGAAAATGTAAAATTATTTTTTTGTTACCAGGGGAAGTTGTGGCTTGCCACCCTTGCTGTTAGAGATATTGTTCATGTGATAAGCTATAATATTTTCTGCATGTCCCATTATCACTGCTTCTGCTGCCCTGGAAAGAAGAGAACACACACACACAC
>JBBJLS010000082.1:21028259-21050271 GCA_037577275.1 Bryconaethiops microstoma
CACACACAAGCACACACACACACATACACACACACACACTCACACAGACACACACAAACACACACACACACAGACACACAAAGACACATACACACACATATATACATATATATACATACACACACACACAGACACAAGAATTGTTGATTAAGGATTTTAACAATCCCAGGCCCAAGGAGAAGACCTTTATTACAGCATTACAGACTGAACTGCTTCCGTACAGCTCAAACCACTGTTAAAATAAAAAACTTGCTACACCCAAATATAACCTCATGCCAGAGGTTGACATGATACAACACACACAAAAAAGTTACACGAGGAGGACTGAAAAGAATAAGAGCCAATTAACAAGCAAAAGCTCTGCCCTCTGCACTTAAGTCATTTGAAAGAAAATGTACAACTGAAATAAATCTGGTATAACTTCACAAATTACAACTGGAAATTATAACACTCAGTGACGCACTGTTTCACAGTACCGAGCCTTTTGTTTTTCACCATATGAATTCACACCACTGCTCATCATTTTGATCTCCTTAAAATCTATATTGGTGACAAACTTGACAATATCAGTGAGGCTCTAATCCAGTCATATAGTTCTTAGCAGCATTGTGTGCTACGGAGCCACTAAATTAATATCGCTATATGAACTGTTTACGTGGAAAGGTCCTGGCTCTGTTAAGGCAAACACACGCCTGACTCCCACATCCATTTTGCATTGCTTAAGGGCTGCAAACCCCCACTTAAAAGAGTCTGTGTGTGTGTGTTTGTGTACATGAGCTCACACAAACTGAGCCGGTGTCACATCGACATGAAAAAAATAAATAAATTCTGCAGCCTAAAACCTCAAGCTGCCTTGACTTTGAAAGCCTTTTGCCCTCAGAAACAAACAGGAAAAAAAGGACATTCATATTCATACATTTATTTCAGAGACATATCCAAGGCTGAGCCTGTCCAAATTGTTTTCCCCTTTTCACCTTAAACACAATCATCCAGGGACTAGCGGGAAAGAGGGAGGGATGCAGCTTCTCTTGAGGTCTAATGTTGACCTATAATAGGCATAACAGTTTCAATACCGTAGTAAAAAAAAAAAAAAAAAAGGAAAAACTGGGAATTTTCACTGTCACATCCCTAGGTCTCTCATTTAGCATCTTTCGTGGAAACCCCTTTAAATCAAAACCAGGCATCCGGTGCGTCCTATCGGGAAAATGGGCGGAGAAGGGGCAGAGCTTGTGGTCTCCACACCACCACCCCCAAACGACGGGCATTTTTTTCGAATCCACATATGCTCTAAGAACTGTGATGTTAGATTATTTATTAAGGGCCAGAAAGTCTGGCATTAAGAAAGAGATCAGGGCTGGAGCTAAACTCTGCAGAGTGACAGATCTTCAGCATGCAAACATTTGAACTTGACTGTAGACGGACAAACAGAAAAACATTTATAAAAAAAAAAAGAAAGAGAAAAAAAGAAAAGAGAAAAAAAGATAGAAAGACAGGGATGTTGAGAAAGAAACAAAAAGTAGGAAAGCAAGAATAAACGAATGAACAATAAGAACAAATAGACAAAAACGGAGGGTAAGAAAGAGGGATGACAAAGGAAAAAAAAGAAAAGAGAAGAGAACAATGAAAAGAAAAGGAGAGAAAAAAAAGTAAGAAATAAAGAAAACGAAAGAAAACAAACAAGTGTGTGTGAAGAGAGAGCACAAGTGAGAATGTGAGAAAATGAGCTGGCTACCATTAGCATTAGCCAAAGCAGACAACCAGCGCACACATGCGCGCGCACACACCATATCCTCTTCATTTGTGCTAGCTTTAAAAAGGCCAGGCATATTATGTAAATCCCATTTTGAAGCTAAGCCACAACTGATCAGTGAGAAACTCCTACCCTCTCCCCCTCTCTCTCTCAATTTCTCCCTCCTCCCTTTCACCCCCCCTTTCTGTCTGCTGTACTTGGCTGCCTGCAGGGAAAGGGACACACACACATACATATACACACACATACATACATATATACATACACACAGACACGGACACAGACACATATACACACACACACACACACACACACACACACATATATATATATATACATATATATACACATACATACACATATATATATACACACACACGCACGCACGCACACGCACGCACGCACACGCACGCACGCACACGCACGCACGCACACGCACGCACGCACACGCACGCCTTCCCACAATAGCTGGATTATTGACTGGCTGCAGGGTTATGGAACTCTTAAGCCATCTATACAAAATATCACAATCCTGTGTATAAATATACATGTATCTGTATTTGTATGAAATGCATCTGTATTTGTATGTTTTAAAATATATCTTCACTGGAGGAGCAATAATAAATTACGCTGATATTGCTGGTTCTTATGTGCATGTGCGCACCAGCAGAAGAGAGTTTTAAATTTACAATCAGATGTGAAATACTAATTACATCCCAATCAGGTCCTAAAATATACAGATTGTTCAACTCAGTTCCTGCTGTTTATTCACAGTTGACAGCTGATAATCTTTGAAGTAAGCAAAACACTATTTAGTGTTTACATTTTAACCAGATAAAATTATACTAGACAATATTCTGAGAGCTTTTAGGTAAAAAAAAAAAAAAAAGTCAATTGTTATATTGGACAGATCTTAGCAAAGCTAGTAAATATACAATAGAACTGATATCACAGTGACCAACTTCTGAAAAATAACATTTACGCAAGCAATGTAACTAGTTCTGACATCAGTCCCACAACTGTTGGGGCAGCTGGTAGTGTAGTGGTTAGGGCGTTCAGGAGGATCAGGAGGTCATGGGTTCAATTCCCAAGACTGCTAAGCACCTCTGAGGTACCCTACCCACACACTGCTCCCCGGCCGCTGTGTTCTTGGCTGCCCGCTGCTTCACTTGGTGAATGGGTTAAATACAGAGGAAGAATTTCGTGCTGTGATGTGTTCACGTATGACAGAATGGTCACTTTCATTTCACATCTACATTACGTTTAACAGTTCAGTGAATTAATCCAAACTGTAAATACAAGCTTCAAACAAGGGTGATTCCAAAAAAATAGTGTGTGCCACCTAGAGAGACAATGCACGAAATGCTCTGCAAGATGTTGCAACACCAGGCTCACCATGCATGGTGCATTCAGTCCAGCGAGCAGTAAACAAAGGGGTGTTGTTGCCGGACAGTATCAGTGATACTGTGGACACCAGAAAACAGACGGCTGACCACTTCACTCACCTCTGGCTTTTTTATGCCTTCCGAATATTTAAATGCAGATGGGTCAGCCTGCCAAGAGGGTTCAACAAGATGTCCGACAAGATAGAACAGCAACTACTACATGTTACAAAGTCCGCTGTGTGTTAAATGCTCATGGATTTGACTATGATTTGCCTGCCACCTTCACTGCCAATCTGTGGGGGCTGATATGAAAACATCTCGTTGTCACTGTCAGCTTCAAAAAGCTTAGAGAGAGAGCGACAAACAGACTGTACAGTGTGGCTACAATCCTAGACCTGGGGTGAGAGAAGGGATAAAGCTATATTTAATTAAATATCAACAGTGATTTCAACCAAACTGCCTTTGTATTTTGACAATAATGAATACAAGTAGCCAAGGGAACTAATAAACAGGGCCAAACGAGTGCGATTCTTCCAAATATGCTTTAGGCTATAGTTAACAGTATTTCAAAACATTTATAAAAGCTGAGAAAATGCATAATTCATTACAGATTTCCCAAGTATAAATGTAAACCAACATAAATAAGATTCCCTTCCTAAGTCGTAGACCAGGTAAAAATGAATATACAATAATCCCGTCCTGACATTTTCCCCAAGCGGACCAGAACGAGTGCAAAGTTTACCAACATTTAGTTTCAAACTGATGAAAACTTGTTACTGGTGATCAACACGAATCTTGAAAATATTTTGCTAAATTAGAAAAGCCAGATGGAAAAGGTTGAGATAAATAATTGACTTATTTAAAGATCACCTTGAAATGTGTTCTTTTTAATAGAAGGTGCACAGACCGCTACTTCTCCGGAAAAGAAATGAACAGATGGCTCTCATGATAATTTTTTTTTTTGATGGCTTGTCTGAGATGCCGAGTTGATTTGGTCCAGGCTTTTGTTCATCACTGCACCTATCTTGTTTGAGAGCTCAACACAGCCAAGCCACCAGAGAAACGTGCATGCAAAGAATCTTTGTCAAGCAGGTATGCTGAAATGCTACAGGAAAACAGTGGCAAACTGATGGCATTTCAAGTGCTGTTTTCTGGAGGACACCATCTAACAGAACACGGGCACTGAAATACTGGGAAAGCACTGAAGGTTGCTTTGCTCCTCTTACAGACACAGCTAGGGCCTATGTACCTTGCATGAGTGTGGACAGTGTAAGATTGTTTAGCACGGCTTCCACTATACTAAACTAAATGAGAAAAGAAATGGAAGAATGGGGGGAGTGAATATTCAAATAATCAAATAGTCCCCTACTGAATAGCATTTTTGCTTGAAATGCTCATTTATAGTTACTCTGACACAAACACTGTAGCAGACCAAGTACATCCCTTCATGACAACAGTATTTAGGCAGTGGCCTCCTTCAGCAGGATAACGCACCCTGCTTCACTATAATCCCCTGTCCACCACCGAAAGTAGCTACAACAGGCATGTGAGCATCAGAACTGGACCATGGTGCAATGGTCTAACTTAATGTGTACCAGCAGGTATGTGAGTCAATTTACTGGGGAACTGATGGCACCAGGATGATCAACAGGAAAAAGCCAAGCTAGAGGAGGCAGTGTGATGATGTACTTTGACTTCCAACCTCAACAGTGTTGCAGACCAAGTACACCTATTTCATATCAACAGTGTTCTCTAATAGCAGTGACATCTTTCAGCAGGATAACACACATTGTCACAATGCAAAAGAGGTAGTTTGAGGAACACATGAATTCAAGGTGTTGACTTGGCCTCGAAATTCTCCAGATCTAAATCTGATTAAGCATTTGTGGGATGTCCTGGGCAAACTACTCTGATCCTTGGCGGCCTCACCCCACAACTTACAGGACTTGAAGGATCTGCTGCTACAGTCTTTGTGGCAGATACCACAGCACACCTTCAGAGGTATTGTGGAGTCCAAGGTACGATGGGGCAACCATTTTGGTGGCATGAAGGGGATTTACGCAACATTAGGCAGGTGGTTTTAATGTTACAGCTGATCGGTGTACACTATTTTTGGTTATTATGTAAAAACTAGGGCTGAACTATATCTGTTAGCAGTTATCACCATTTTGGTCTCTGCAATACTGTTATCACAGAAGGTTATAATATGTAAATGAGTTTCTGGCCAACCAGTTTTGTTCACAGGGTAAACAATCAGCACTTCATTTGAGTGTTACTGGGTGTTCTGATGCATCAAGGTTTTCAACAAAAGTGAAATTAAAGACACTGACACTGTCTGAGGTGTTTTTAAAAGGGCCATATTCTACATTTTCCTTGCATTTCATCTTTAAGTCTGTTACTGAGCAGCCAATCAGAAATAAGGCAATTTACATCTCAGTGCCTAAAAGACTGATATGTAAATTACCTTATTTCTGATTGGCTGTTTAGTATTATACACAGGGACTGAAACTCTTCTGAGAACTTCAGCATGAACGGGCATGACTGAACTGCAATAGACTCAATAAGGAAATATTTGTAAATGTGTTGGGTTTTCACAGGCCATTTTTGCAGCTTTGTGTCCATCTATGATCTACATGGAGATGAACACACATTTTGGTTGGGGCGTGAATACACATTTTGAAAGTAACAATGTTTACATATTTCAAGCCTATTTAATAACAAAACAAATGACACAGGCCGATTAATCTATTGAAAGGCATCGCAATCTGTTGGAGTACAGTCGCAATTCTAATATTATGCCCATATTGTGCAGCTCTATATAAATGTAGACTAAAAGGCACCACCATTCTTAGAGCATAACTGTATACTTTAATAAAGTTTAAAAAGGTACACTAGCCTGGAGGCCAGACAGGGTGTGTGGAGATAATACGACTTAAATCATGTAAGCGCAATGGAATATGGTACAAATTTGCTCCTTAACTAAAGGTACTGAAAACATACCCTTGAGGGGACTACTTTAATGCGTACAAGGCATTAATTTCCTGTTAATCTTTACAATGTCTGGGCTCTTAAAACAACATACATAAAAGGTCATATTAGTTTCTTGCTGAAAAGGTAATGTTTAAGAAGCTAAATATTAAAATATTAAAACACTGTGTTGGTTTTAGCTTATTGAGGTTAGAGAAGAGAGAATTTTGCACAAGTCAGGATTCTATGTGTGAAGCGAAAGTCCAAGATAAGCTCAGGAAATATCCCACAACAGTGGGATTGTAATACAAACCCTAAAAGTTTTGTAGGATTTTCAGTTCTATAGATAAAGGGCTTTACTATATATTAAATGCATTTTTCAGTAAATCCATCTCTGTGCCTCCTTTTCTTTTCCTCACCGCTAGCAGACACAGTAGAAAATAATTCATCTTAACTACAATTTACGAAGGAATAAACACTCGAGAGAGTGAGACAGAAAGTGGTCAGAAAGAGTGTAAAAGAAATTAACAGAACTAGAAAGCAAGAGACACAGAAGACATGAGAAAGAAAAATGGAAAGAGGACAAATGAAAGACAAGTTAAGAAATATAGTAACTGAAAGTGAAATGAAAAGAGCAACAACAAAAAAAAAGGCAATCAACAGAGCATGAAAGCAACGCAAAAGAAACAGTGCACGAAAGATCACAAAAGAAAGAAATGAAGAAAGAATACAGAGAGGCAGAGCGAGAGAGAGACAGACAGGGAGACACAGCGAGAGAGAGAGACAGAGCAAGAGAGACAGAGTGCGAGAGACAGAGCGAGCACGTGAAAGAGACAGAGCGAGAGAGAGACAGAGCGAGAAATAGAGCGAGATCGAGCGCGAGACAGAGCGAGCGAGACAGACAGTGAGCGACAGAGTGCGAGAGAGACAGAGCAAGGGAGAGATAGAAAGAGAGAGCAACTGCGAGAAAGAGACAGAGACCGAGCGAGCGAGCGACAGAGAGAGAGAGAGACAGAGCGAGCGACAGACAGAGATAGAGCGAGCGAGACAGACAGAGCGAGCGAGAGACAGAGCGAACGAGAGACAGAGACGGAGCAAGCGAGAGACAGAGCGAACGAGAGACAGAGACAGAGCAAGCGAGAGACAGAGAAAGAGCGAGCGAGACAGAGCGAGAGACAGAACAAGAGAGAGAGAGCAACAGAGTGCGAGAGACAGAGCGAGAGCCCGAGAGAGACAGAGCGAGAGCCCGAGAGAGACAGAGCGAGAGCCCGAGAGAGACAGAGCGAGAGCGCGACAAACAGAGGAAGAGAGAGACAGAATAATAAAAATAAAAGTAAACCAGAGGAAAAAGAAAGCTCTACACCACGCTGAAGACTCCCGCAGGCTCCCAAGTGCTGGTGGGCCTGAAAAACCGAGTTCACTTTTGAGACTATAATTATGGCTTTAGGGGGCTCAGAGCAGAATTCAGTTCAACAGAGCCAACGCATTCTGATCAGCTCAGCTTCGCAGGTCAACCAGTGAGGCCGAATCCGGAAGAAGATTCCTTGTGCACGTTACATGAAGCAGCCACGGGCTAACCTTCTTTAAATAAAGCACCACAATACTGCAGCTGGCCTTACTATTAACTAGCAGTACTACCAACTCACTGCAGTCATCAACCTCAGGACTCAACACCTTCACCGCAGGAGACTCCCTTTGCACCAATAGAGAAGTAGTGCTCCTAATGTGAACTAAACAATGCTCTTGTGGCTTAATACAATCAAATCCCTTTCGTAAATCCTTCCCAGAAGAGTAGAGTTAGTGTTTCTACAGCAAAGAGAGCGAAAGTCCCATAAAATATCCTTCATTCTAAAGTGCTGTCGGTGAGGAGGTGTCTACAAAACTTGGACAAAGGGTCAAACATATAAAACATCCGAACAACGTATCTAACAGGAGTTGTGATGTCACTGACACAACACACAACCATCTGGGAAATTTATCTCTGCAGTATACACCATCATTGTAACTACACAATATATCGCACTGGATCCATTCACACAGAAGCATATCAGAGCAGCATATATTCAGATAAACAGAATGTCCAAAAAGTTTCTACTTTTTAAACCCATAGACCTCAGATGAGAAATAAATATTTGTTAATCGAACAAACTGTAGCACTACTAACTGTAGCTCCATAGAACATGCTACAGCACTTTACTTCTCTAAAAAACTTTTTAGATTTTGTGCTTTTACAATACAGAACGGACTGAAACTGAAAACGGAATCTTATTAAAAACATTAACTTATTAAAAACGCACATTTTTGCTCCAGCTAAAAAACCCACTGTACCGTATAAAACAAAATTATGCATTTTGTGAATCTTTCCACACGTGACGAGGCCGAGTGGAAACTCTCTGGTAATCAGTTACTGTGATGAAAATGAGGAGGCTTAATGTAGCGCAATCTAGTCATAATAAGCAGCTACGTTTTGTAGCCATCTGTACAAGTGCTAGATCCATCGCCCAAAGCACAACAAAGACATCGAACAAGCCGAGCTGCTCATTCCAGCCTTGTTTGAAGTGCGTCCTCGAGCATAGCCAGGGAAGAGGAGAAAAGCGTTCTCACAGCAGTGGAGGGAGGCGGCATGTAGACTAGCGCAGACATGGCGGCCAAGCGTTTAGCGATTTTCCATAAGTCATCTATTTTCTGTCATCCACAAAGTACTTCTTTCCCTTCCCCGTGTACACCACTCAGTCTTTGGATTGCTGAGTATGTAGAGGCCTTAAACAGGGTCTATTCAAATTCAGCCCACTCTGTAGTCGGTGCAGCTTTTGTCACTCCAAGATTTTCTCCATTCCAATTCATTACCTCCCTTTCATCAATGGGATAACAGAGTGAGTTTCAAAAGAACAGGGTAGCAAAAATCTAATCCAGATGTTTCAAACGAAATCAATGCTCGATAGTCACTTTTCTCCTGGTTTTGTGATCAAAACTATGTCTAAAACAGTGATAAATACACCTCTGACCGATCTAAATGGTTAAAAAAAAAAATAAAAAAAATGAAGCTTCTGAATGCATAATTAATAAACACCAACACTACACACTTGGTATTTTGTAGGTCAGTCTTATGCAAACAAAAAGTCTTTATTTGTTTTGTCTAGAGATTCGCTCATTTTTTAAAAAAAAGATAAGTGTCATACCGTGTTAAACATGTCTATTTACTTAACAACTCGAAACAGTTTGAGACAAGTGAATGCTCATTTTGCATGCTGTTTGACAAGCTTTCATTACTTGATAGTTTCATTACTTACATCATATTGTAAAGAGAATAGAGTGATTTTCTACTATGCTGTTCTGGTACTACAAACCATCCTTCCCTTGTTTTTGCTATCTTACCACTCATAGCCCCTCCCAGTCCAAACAGTGGTGCTCTACAACACTGATTACTGGGCTGAGCTGTGCTGGGCCCTAGAAATGAACGAAACTGTGGACTGGCTAGAGGACTTAGGAATCTCCTTTGCACAGTGAAGCTCACTCTCAATCTCTTCCTTACTTCCTTTTCTCACCCCCCACCCCTTCTTTTCTCACATATGGCTCTCACTCTCTCAAACAAGAGCCCCCCTGCAGAGGGACCCTTGTTTGACACGGCCCTGGAGACGCCGGCCATGTTGTCAGAGGCGGCAGCAGTACTCACCATGTCCCTGTGTGTCACGATATAGCCGTGGCCATGGCTGTCTCAGCACTGCAACGGGACACCACGCTAAGATCTGATTGAGAGAAAGAGAGAGAGAGGGGAAAAAAAAGGAAAACATGATTTCCAAGAATTGCTAATATTTGATACACAGTAAAAAAAAAACCAAACAAACAAAAAAACATGTCTGATATGATTAATGTATAGAATCCCGGTAGGTCTTTTAGATCTGCAGGAGCTAGTCGGCCAGTATAGAAAAGAGCAGAAACTAAACATGCTGAAATGGTGTTTATCCACTATGCTGTCGCTGCTGGAACAAACTGTCGATCATCATCAGATCTGCACCAACTGTAGCTTTAAGAAGCTGCTAAAAACGGCACTATTGTCCTCCAGCTTCTTTTAAATATCTACAGTTCCATCACACTTTTAATCTTTTATTGATTTCCTATGCACTCTTTTCTTCCCTTAGTATTTTTACTAATATTTTTATTCTGCTCCTGTAAAATACACAGAATGACCTGTGTGTATGATAACTGGCTATACACCTGACTAGTTTTATTACTAAAGCCAATGCTGTTTTGTTCAATGCGTGAAACCTGGCGCTGTGGTCTGTAGCTGTTATCAGAGAAAGCTGTCCACCTAAGCATTGATGAACCCTATAGACAGACCTCATAGCTCTGCTTAAATATGTACTGGAAATTTAACTATTGTAAAAACCCTCTGCAATATATTTCCCAAAACAGTAAACACGTTCCAAAAAGCCCCATCTCATAGAGACAGTTTGAATACACTTTATGAAGTAATTGATAATTAGTGGATTAGCTGGATCAGGTGTGCTGGGACAGTGGATTCTTGGCTTAGTGGGACTGTGCTTCATGTTTATTTGTGTGTGATCATCACTGTTGTTTTGGAGGTTATGCTGGGCCACAGCGGGGATTAACAAGCATACAATTCGTTCAGCTCTAGAGGTAGCTAATATTGATAATGGAAAAAAGCATAATACTGAGCTTTAAAATTTTCTGAGTATGAAAGGGAGATGTTTTAAAAAGCCATTCTCAGTGTAATGTGCCAAGATAGGTAATAATACTTTCTAAAGTTGGTCTCGAATGATTTCATGTTTGGCAAATTCTAGCAGTGTCTAGAATGTAAGCATGTGGGACACACTTATGAGACAAAGAACTTCACAAATTTGGGTGTAATGACATTCAGTGGCAGTTTTCCCGGGATCAAAAATGCCACTGCGTGTTTACACACTCACCTTAATCTTGAGGTTTCAATATAAATCTTCGGGTTAGAAGGCAAAAACGGACCTCTCCACAGTACCATTATGTTTTTACTACAACACAAATTAGATTTCCTTATTTCAGTATTAGATTTATTCTATAAACGCCTCTTTTTAAAAGTGGGGCGACATTTTCCAGAATTATAAATAACTGTTAGCCACCAAATTAAGTTTACTCAAGCTTCTAAAACTGTGTAAATTTACAAAGCATATCAATCCACTTTGTGACATATACCAATACAATAAAAATTTAAAATTAAAGTACTCCGCCCACTTCCAGTTTGTATTATTCGTAGGCAATGCTGTGTATAGTTCGACTTGTCAGCCATAACAGGCAGACAGTCTCGGATTAGAGTTCGTGTTAGTATATTATGCCACATCTAGACAGGGTTCAGATCGGTTTGAGTGGGTTTTAAACAATCATGTTGCTATATTTATCTCTCCACTCTGTTTATATAAATGAATATATTTTATATATATTTTTATACATTCAATTGAATTTAGGTTCAGTAACATGTCTTTTTTACACTACTGTCTTCCACTTTAGTTTAATTGCTGTTTCAGGGTTAAACTCATCGGCCGCTGAAATGGAGACTACTTATGGGCAAACACTAGCTACAGCAGAACACACACCTCAACGCACAGACACATGAGAACTCTGAAATCAGATCCACTTTTTTTCTCTCCTACTTTCAACTAAACGTCTCATGTGGATTACTCAACAGTCAGCACCTAAGGGCTACACACACACACAAACACACACACACACACACGAGAGAGAGAGAGAGAGAGAGAGAGAGAAAGCGTTTCAGGTCAGTGTGAGAGACTCAAACAGCAGAATTTTCTTCACTAACAGACAAGAGGAGAAACAGCTTTTCAGTACAAATCTGACAGGAACCTTTTGCACCGAACCAAAAGACAAGGTCAGCACTATTCTCCATTAATAACCTCAAAACCAGGACTACACAGTACTGAAATTCTGGATCAGACCATATAAACTTCAAAAGGAAAAAGAAAAGTAAACACCTTAAATTCATATAAAAAGCACCCTCATATTTTTGGCCTTTCACCAAAAAAGAAACCATTTAATTAAACAGCCATTTAATTTAATGATTTAATTAAATCATGGTGGAAGCTCAAACTACAAGGAGCAAGTTAAAAAAAACCATCTGGACAACAGTTTCTGAAATGCTCCAGGTAGGGAATGACACTATGCAGTGGACAGAACAACAGATGCTCAGTGTATGTTTGATGGTACTGATCCAATACCAATCAGCCCAATTCACTCGTTTCACAGGATGGGAAAATTCTGAAATCAGGCTGTATGGACGGACAGGTTCATGCATGTTTAAGAGGACAGCTTGATCAGTATCACACTGACTCCGGCTACAACCACAGCTTCTTAAATATTTCTATTTCAATATAATGCCAAAAATACAGTGTGTGCAGATACTCTAATACTTGGTTATCATTTGAGGAGGAGAGCATTTTAAAACTGAAATCATTATTTGAATATTCCTTTGGGAACACGGAGGGAAACATACAGGCTGGCAGTTCAGTAAAATGCAGCTTATGTCATAAAAGAGCTTTAAAATGAGACACTTGAAAATCAGTTTTTAATCTTAAATCAATCTTCAGGACTACCAAACACAAAAATCAGAAAACTTTGATTCCGGAGGAAATTGTTAGTAATAAAAAAATAATATAACGGTCAAAATAAAACTCTCCAGAAAATACTGTGAAAATACTCTAAGCTATATACACAAAACGCAGTGGTCAATAAGAGACAGAGCGCGTGGCCAAGAACCAGTGGGGCTTTATTGCCAACTTGCACAGAAAAGTTACTCCAGCTGATGTCCGCTACTTTGAGAAACAGTGAAAATATACTTCGCAGAACATCTAACATGTTGGCACATCATCCACCGAGAGAGTCTTCATGACTGCACAGGCACCTAACCGTAAACATACTGGCTTGTAGCTTACCTAAGGCAGCCTCTGATACTCATTCAGTATGAAAAACCGACTTATGTCGTTATTTTGTATAATCATTAAAAACAATGAATTGTATTTTTGATGTGACTCCACACAATCCGATTCCACAATTTTTTTAACCTCATTGGATGTCATTGGTCCCAGGAAAGGGGCGCATATCAGCAGAAAATGCTGGAATGGAGCTCAGTGGGGAAGGAACAATCCAACACTACAACAAATCTAACCTGAAATAGCACACACTCGCACTGTGTGAGGTCACATTGTAATTCGTCCTATGGGGCGGCAGAGTAGTTGCGTAGTTTGTGCTGGTTAAGGGTTTTTGTTTTTAAACGTTCAATTTGCTAAATCATTTCATTATAATCTCAATATGACTGATCTACTACTGATGTCTATGACGTGCAATAACACACTCCTAATGACTGTTTTATTAGTAAATCACTTAACTGGAAGTATCTGTAGTATTTATACCCACCATTTGTGTATATAGTGGGTTTCGTACTGAGTATTTTCTGCAGAGATTTCCTATTTTATATTGTACTAGTCTGTGTCTGTGAAGTAAATACCCTTTTAACTCAAAGAAAAAAACAATACCATGTCCAATCACGCACTCAGTCAAATATGGAGTCATTAAGCAGTCAGCTGAAAAAGTTTGGATATAGGCCTGCCATCCTCTCGCTCTTCTTCAGCCACTGTTCAGAATTAGTTAAAATACTAAATGACCAGGTCTATAGGAGTCAATCAAGGACCAGGGATGCCCCCACATCCATGTCCTTTAATTTGGAGTAACAGCTGAATCAAAAACAACCCGTGTGTTTTAATAGGTAGATAGACTGCCAGTCAAGACAACAGTAAAATGATTTCATTTTTACTATGTATGTAATGCAACATTGTGCTCTGAAATGCATTCATTTTTGGTTCATCTCTTCCAAATGACCGTATTATGGTGTGTTTAATATTTCTTTTTGACCCAATTTGACTGACATACCTGTTATTTTAATATTCTTCAGTGAAATGTGCATAACAGTACACTCAGTGATATCTGCTGTTTGTTGTGGACTACTTGTGCAAAACACTTTATTGGGTGAATACACCATTTTGTTATTGCCCTAATTATGTGTCAGAGCTGAAGGAACCAGTTCTGCTAACGCTAAAACCAGAAGCAAAAAAATAAATAAATAAATCTTGCCCACATATTACATGTCCATGTTTAGTCCAAAGTGGACTGGTTTAAAGTCTATGTTCTATGTAACATCTATATAGACCAGCTCTACAATAATGGAGGGAAAAAAACAAACCCCAAAAACAGAAAGAATCAGAAATAGATAGACACCTGATCCTTTGAAGTTTCTAAAGGAAAAATATTGGCTCATATTGGGCAATTATCAAGGTTTCTACATCTGTACTGACGTCGGAAAACAAAGTGACATCATCTCTACGTGAAACAACTTTTAGTAAACACAACCCAACCCCTCAAACATTAACACTGATGTCCGACCCTCAACGGTGATGACAATTAATATGCAAAACTGCTCTTTTTGGACAAACATGGGTGGGTATGGTGAGAAGGATTAATTTTTAGAAATAGTTGCATCACTTATTTTCTCTCTAACTCTTCCATTCCAAAACAATTATCATTCTTAAAAATACTGAAACTTAATCAGCTCATGCTTGATGCAGAAAACAGCGAGAGTTCGCTAATATCTGCATTTCTACGAACGCATCGCCCAGCGTTAATCTCTGTGGCTCAACAGATAATGCCTCTGAGCTAGGAATTACATTTAGCCGCATGCTAAATGATTTACAGCTCCAATTAAAAGCATTACTTAGTAAAATCAGACAGGTGATGGCTCACTCGCTGACACCCACGCATGAGGTAGACCACACCTATTTACATGACAGTATAACAGACAGGCCCGGTGGTTGACGCTCTGCTGCATGTCCATCAACAGCTCAACAGGAAGAAAAAAAGAAAAAAAAAGTCACACGCGTTCACATGCGCATGTACCCTTGCGTGCACACATCCGTAAACACACACAGGAGGAAAAAGAGAAAGAAAAAAAAGCCTGATGAGCGTCCAGAGCAGGCACACACAGCAGATATCATGGAAATGTACCTTTCTCTGAGCTGCGCTTTCACAACAGCATTCCACACACGTTCAAACAAACTAGTTTAGCCATGCTAGAGAAGAGGGGGGGGGGGGGGGGGTTGGTGCGTGCGAAGGAGAGAAAAGCAAAGCAGTAGAATGCTACAACATTTTCCATCCGTCTTTTACAGAACAAAATCCTTCCTTCTCTCTTCACATAGTCTTCCAGACGAGGCACAGGAGGACAGATGGAGGGATCAGAAGAAGAAGAATGGTTACACGGAGACACGGAAGGGAAAAGTAGGACAAGTTAAAAATGATAGTTTGACAAAGAATCTAATTTCCACTGTTCTCCCTCCCCAAATGTAGAAAATCAGCCAAGGATGTTTGGCCGTCGCTTCTTTAGTCCAGCACTTGATCTACAAAGCTAATGTAGCTATTAAGTATAATATATCAATTAGCATCGTGTTAACTGCACACCTAAATCACAACACACTTGCCTCAACCTGGGAGTTATTTGGTAAATTTCTCCATAGCACACAGTTAGCTGTGTGTATATTTACATTTCAAGTTAATCTCTACATTAGAGATCACTAAACACTGAATGTGTGATGCAATTTTTCTTTTCGCACTTCCAGTGCAAAACTAGCAAAGTAAATGTGTCTAAACAACTGCATCTGCAGTAAGGACACTAATTGTCACTTCAAAGGAAGTATTAAAAAGACTTAGTTGTGCAGGGATGGGGAAAAGAATGGACAGAAATATGGAAGACACAAGGTGAAGGGCTGTGCGTGGCGTCAGTTAGGAAAAGGAAGCTGACAGAGCAAGCTGTGGCCCGACAGCAGTTTAGAGTCATGTTTTGGAGGCTGTCAGTCCACTAGACAGCCAGCATTCATCTTCATCATCATCATCAACTCCTTCTAGTGCTGATCCAGCCAGCTGTGCAAGAACACATGAACCCCTATGGTCTGAGAGAGAGAGAGCAAGAGCGAGAGAGAGAGAGCGCGCGAGAGAGAGCGCGAGAGAGAGAGCGCGAGAGCGCGAGAGAGAGCGCGCGAGAGCGCGAGAGAGAGAGCGCGAGAGAGAGAGAGCGAGAGAGAGAGCGAGAGAGAGAGAGAGCGAGAGAGAGAGCGAGAGAGAGAGCGAGAGAGAGAGCGAGAGAGAGAGCGCGAGAGAGAGAGCGCGAGAGAGAGAGCGCGAGAGAGAGAGCGCGAGAGAGAGAGAGAGCAAAAGCAGCCTTATATTTCATGTTTCCAGGTCATCTGCTACTGGAGAAATGCTAATAATGCTGCAACTAATCATCAAATACATAACTGATGAACCGCTCTATTCCTCTTTTAATATACCAACCAAACTACCTGATCTCCAGACCATCTCTCTGCTTCATTCAAATGTCCACACGTGTGATTTTGCTGACTTACACCCCGAAGCTGCAGACACTGCCTTTGGACAGGAAAATTTCATGCAACAAGTAGCATTCATAGTGAAGACAAAAAGTGTCCCAAATCTGAGACAACCTGCTATGGAAAAAGCTACAGAGTCATAGAGAAGACCTTAAATGTCCCCGTCAACACAACTGGTTCAGCAACATGCAAGCCGAAAGTTCATGGAACCAAAACTAATTGTCTCTGGACAGCTGCACCAGGCAAGGGTTCACAACACGCTCCCAAACCAATGAAAAGGAAGGTAAGAGAGAAGCCAGCGGTTATTCAAAAAGAGCTGCAGGATGATCTGAAAGTAGCAGGAACCATTATTACACATTAAACAATAAGCACTAAACCGCACAGATCTCTGTTCTCAAGAAAAAACCCAAACATTTAGAATGAAGGGCCAGTATTCAGCAGTTTGGTAGCTCTCCTACTTGTAAACACACGCTGAATGTGCTTCAGTCAGAAGCACATGAAATAAATAAATAAAAAATCTGACAGTGATTCATCTCATAACATTTGGGGGGGGGGAAGGGTCATGTGTCTGATCCCATTAACACCTTTCCCAGAGTGAAGTTTGGAGGTGGGAGGATCATGATATGGAGCGACTTCTCGGCAAACAGTACCGAGACATTACATGCCAAGGAAACATGCATGGAGTGACACACCAGGACATATTAAAGGAGAATTTAATCTCATTAGTTAATAAAGGGCAGAAGATTCCTCAAGACAGCAAGCCCAAACATTCAGCCAAAACAACTCGTGAGAGGCAGACGTGTCAAAGCTGTAGCTGCCAACCAACTAATGTTGTTAATTTTTGGGGTCTGGACAGTTTCTCATCAAGAATTGTTTTAGTTTATGCTAATGAACACTGTCATATGTATAAGCACATGTTTATAAATCTGAAGTGAACATATGCATTGGATGCATATGAGTATTATTCATATTCATATATATTTTTAAAAAATAAATTTAAAAAAAAGTGAATGTTTTATGTTGAATCCTCCACCTTCCAATAAAACCCCAAAATTCTCAGATGGAACAACAGAATAAGCAAATACTGAAAGCAGTTTCCCGCAGCTGCCAGCACACCTCTGCCGCCCCACTTTCTCTCTCCCTTTGCCCCCACCCCACCCCCGCACTTCCTCCATGCAACATGCCTAAGATGTCAGAATTCCCAGCGCCGTCGTACTCATGTCTGCTTGCTTCATAAAGCCTGTGCGCCCGGAGATTTTCCAAATGCATTTGCTGAAAACTGCGCAGGCCTGGACTGAACTCTACGACCCTAAAAGCAGACAAGTGTTCGCTCCTTTTTCTCTTCTCCCTCTCACGCTCCCGCTTGCTGCAAGGCTATACTCCTGGCTGGGTATTTTCTTTTGTTTGGTCGAGTGTCAGTGGGGCTCATGTAGCACTCGCTCTTGCTCTGCTACCAGAGTTGGCACGGACGCCCGGCCCGGGACGGCCTGCCAAAGGCTTGGCGCCGCGCGGACATGATGTCAGACGACCAGCTGGTGAGAGGGGTGATGTGCAGTGGCACGTAAGGGTGCACACGTGCGAGTATACGCACACACTTAGCACTCGCTCGCACGCACACACACAAAAAAACACTTTCATTTGCATACATTATAGATCTTCACTGTGGCAACAAAACCTTCATATGCGCAAAAATGGTACGAAACCGTTTAAAACATTCTTTAGCAACGACGATGGATTTCTATTTCCGAATAACCCTTGTGCTACTACTGCCATAATTTATTATCCAATTAATTAACTACTACCTTCAGTTCCTACGCCGCTGCGTGACAAATCTAGACAACAATTACTTCTTTTATGGTGCAATAAAACAGAGGCCATATCGTCCCCAATGCTTCCTGTAGTCCTGTATGCACGCACAAAAAATAACACTACATCTTATGACAATATGAAACATACACAGATTTTCACAAAGCCAGTAACAGCTACACTTATCAGGGGAACAGAGAGGATGTGTTCAGACATGGCCAGGCCAGTTAAGGTTTTCCACAGAGTTTTCGAATGAACCAGCGCAAAGACGGGGAGACAGAAGGAGTTCAGTCTGATGGCTAGCAGGAGCTTCTGAGCCAACTGGTTCATTCCAGCAGGAGCCTCAATGGAGAGACAGCAGCGTTCGCAATTAAACATACACATACTCGCAGACACACACTTTGAAGTCCAGCAGAATCGGTTAAGCTCTGGCCCATTTAGCAGGCTGGCAAAGATGCCTCACACACACAGTCTTGCTGGCATGCTGGTGAAGTGACACAACCTGCTCCTGGCATGGAGGAAACACGCTGGCGCAGCTGGACCTCTCCACATCCCAGAGAGGTTGGCCGACACACACACACACACACACACAGGTTTTTTGTTTTTTTAATTGAGCCAAGAGGAACGAGGAAAAATACAAATTTGCCTCGTTAACAAACGGGATTACTTGAGAATGGAACAATGAATGATGGCAGGATTAAAAAAGAGGAATCTCAGATTTCTTCAGGGGTAGAGTAGCATTTCACCAAGGAATGAAAAAGAGAAATCACAAGTACGAAAAGAACATTTGCATTGGAACTAACAGCTGTGAAAGCCCAAATGATATGTCAATATAAAGCTTTATCATGAGGTGTCTATCACAGGTAAAATGCAACAGAGAAAAACAAATTCAGGCACGTCTTGCTTTTCTATTCTGTTGTGTGAATAATCAAGCCAGTGCAGTCATGTGTATGTATTTTTAAGTATTTTTGTAATCATCTTATGGATCACAAAATTTGGGAACCTTTAAGCACAAGACAGGCTAAAATGACCAGATTTTGGTGTGATATGGCAAAGCAGTCAGTCTCAATCTTAATTCTAGCTCTGAGCTTGATAAGTGTATTGGTAAGTGTATTAAAGATTAGCAGTAAACTATGGGTAAGGGCATTAAGACTGAAAAAAGCATCCTTTTTGATGAAGTGCTTCTGGCTGAAAACCGTATTTGGGACAGATGGCCCGGTGCTCCAGGGGAGAGGCTAGGCTAGGCTAGGTCAGGACAGGGTCAGTCGGTCACCAGTGAGAGACCAAGAGAAACGAAACACACTGGCACGCAACAGTCATGGCTAGTGTTCAAACAGCCCTTGTTAGGTGAAGTCTCCTAATCGTGAAACCCAGTTAATATTTGATTTAAACAATTCCTAAGAATTGGACATACAAAAAACAAACAGTCCAAAAAAATACTGCAGTTTCTTAAACTTGTGTTCTAATCCATTCTGTTTGCAAACACTGTTAGATATAATGTTTGCACTACTGCTCCAAATCAAACACTGTCATCTCCATGGAGCAACATGGACAATCGTTAGCTTGTTAATAAGTTCACGGATTTCCTCAGTCAGGTGACCAACTCCAAATTAACTACCAGCTCCGAACACTTCTAACTAGATGTTAGAATCTACATGTGAAGAGCAGGACCCAGCAGTGTAACTCTAGTGGGTAGGACACTCGTCTCTGGACCAAGAGGTCATGGGTTCGATTCCTACCTTCAGGGCAAACCACCACTGGGTTCCTGAGCAAGACCCTGAACCCCAAGTTGCTCCAGGGAGACTGTCCCCTGTAGTTAGGGAACGGAAGTTTTGAATAAAAGCGTCTGCTAAATGCTGTAAATGTAGATATACGCACACACTGAAAAACCTTAGCGGTGGCTCGACTCCACTAGAAAAATCTGTGCTTCCATTCGTCTGCTTCCTCAGGTATCAACTCAAAACCTACATCAACGCAATCAGCAAGACATCAGGAAAAGAACATCAAATGATGCCTCAAGTGCCGAACATCAAATTTAGCTATTTTACCTGATCATGTGTGCCAGGCACTTTACCAATGAATCCGTTAACACGAATGGTTTGTTACAATTCCTGAAGTGCTTCAATTTCAAACGTTACAGAGGAACTACGGCTTTCACTTAAGGTTGCAAGACTGGCATCGTAAGTTGCTATTATTACATTATGACTCCATTCTCCATCAACAAATGAGTTATTTCATAGTACCTTTTACTAATACTATTCAAAGAATGTTGACAGCATAATTGCTCACGTCAGGTTCAGGTGTCCTTTGCCAGATGTGTCAGGCTCAGGGAAGGTTCGTCTTCCACTTTTAACAGATTTTCTCCTGTCCTAGCCCATTTGTTTTTCTTCTTATTTTAATCTCCACTTTCATTATTTTAAAACAGAGAGGTTCTAGAGGCCTACTCTCTTTTAAAAAAAAAAAAAGCACATGAAAGTAACCCACAACAGTTTAGCACAGCCAACATGTTTTTTTTTTTTTAATTTAATTTGTTCTACCTAAAATATTTTGTTCTATTACAATTTGGCCCTTGTCAAAGTTACTCACTTCACCCATCAGTGGTTTTAATGTTTTGGCTTATAATCCATGATACACAAAACTTCTTAACTTCTTTCCTAATCTCCATAGAACACAGAGCCATCACTGCTATCAAACGATCCACCACCCCTTAAATATTCCACCTTGAGGAACAGATTACATTCTGACTTTTCTTTAACCATATTAAAATCCTCTCCTGGGTTCCAGTACTAAGCCCCCCAGGCTGTTTTATCCGTTGGTCCTGTGGTCCCATCACGCCACAAATTTATCGCAGCCTGGAAAGCTGATTCAAGCCTGAGTCAGCCTTTATGAGTGGAATTTCCATTCTTCCAGCCGAAATTGGTTAATTTTAGTGTGACTGGCCATTTAGGCTTATGCCGACCTGTGGGTCTGCACGTTATAAGCGAGGCCTGATAAGTAAGTTTCTTTAATTAGGTTTTTTGCCTTGCTGGCTCAGCGGAGTCCAACAAAACATTTATGTTATTTTCAAAGAGAAGAGAGGAAATCTTGTATATGTGGGGGTGAGTGAAACAAAAAAAAAGGCAGAAAATAGTACAAACAACGGAAATCCAATGATTAAAGCACTGGCTTGAGCTGTTAAAGGGCAGGATCTTAAGTCCTACTCTAGCCAGTGGGTTAATAAAGCTCTCCCTCCCACACATTAATTATAATCACCCTTAATTATCGGCTCTACCAAAGTCGACTGCTGACCACAACCTAAACACAAACACCTTAATGGAAGAGATGTAGCTAATCAAAGAGCATGGAAGCAAATAAGTCTAGCCGTCACACGGAAACTGCACGCAATTAGCGCACACCACGCAGCCTCCCGCCATGCATATATACACACACACACACACACAGAATAACACCATCCGGGACACAGACAGACACACAAACACAGGCACATAAAGGACCATTAGGGGGGGATGGAGCTAGCAGGAAAGCTGCAGTGATTACAGCTCTGTCTTGCAAGAGAACCTGTGTGTGTGTGTGTGTGTGTGTGTGTGTGTGAGAAACAGAGAGAGAGAGAGAGAGAGAGAGAGAGAGAGAGAGAAAAACAGAGAGAGAGAGAGAGAGAGAGAGAGAGAGAGAGA
>JBBJLS010000082.1:21065420-21079321 GCA_037577275.1 Bryconaethiops microstoma
ATGCTGGGATAGAAAAGGTTCTTCACCAAACTGTGTCCACAAAGTTGGAAGCATGGCGTTGTCCAAAATGTCTTGGTATACTGAAGCATTAAGACTGCTCTTCACTAGAAGTAAGCCTGAAAACCCTTGAAAAAACAGGTGTATCCCAACACTTTTTCCATATATTGTTTGGATTGTCTGCATCATGTAACACAAAACACCTCACACAGAGGTTGGCAATGACCAATGGACAAACTTTCCAGCAACTTCCTTTGATAAACTGCTGTTCACTCCCTACACAGTTTAAAGTTCCCTTCCAGTGGAACATCGTCACTCCTTATGGTATGGAATCTCCTTCAAAGTGTCTGAATACCCTGAGTAGTCCATTTAACAGGGAACCATGAAGGCGAAAGGAATGCACCTTCAGTGTTGGCAGATGCTCAGTATTAAAAGACTCGGGTCACAGGTCAGGCCATGTACGCTAACCAGGAGCAGTCTTTTATTGGGCCCTCCATTGGTTAGTGCTAGGAACTGGGACAGGGAAGTGAAAGATCTATAAAAACTAAAAAGGCAGCAGCGGGCCTAGAGTGCTTTGGGCCACTTCAGGATACAAGTTTTGTGTTTTCCATGTTTCACACCCCAGCAAGTGGCGACATTCGGGTCGTGCAAGTGAGAAGAGACGCGGCTCGATTCACAACCAGCGAGGCTACTTTATCCTCACTCCTGCTGGTCAGCACTTCAGTCCTAAAGCTTGCAGCAAATGAGGCATAAGGCCTGGGGGTCAGAAGCCCACTGGTGCACTAATGGAGAAGTATGTCTGAGGATCAGTAACTATTTTTTCTGATTCTTAGGGTTCTGCTTCCCCCACCAAAGCCACAGATTAAACCCAGTCACATTGTAATAAGCCAATATATAGAATATTGTAAACTGTGCCCTTGCTTTTCAAAATGCATTTAACAGAAAATAAATGGGTATGTTTTCTTTATTGGTGTGAAATTACTTTTACACATTTAACTAGTGAACTACTTCAGCAGTAATTGTATTTATTCATCTACAGTATTTACAGTTCATAAAGCATAGTGTTTTTAGTTTATTTTGACTTTATACTACATTTTATATTGTTCCTGTCTTTGCGTCTCTGTGTGTCTGTGCAGTCGTTGTATGAGCAGCTTCCTCCAGGATCAACCAACTTTTCTGATTATTAAAAACTAACCAGGTTTATTTTGTGTACCACACTTGTAAATACTTGTGGGAAACTTCTACCTTGTGAATAAATCCAAAGCCCTCACAGTTAGGAAGTTGTTGCTCACACTGGACATTGAGAATAAAAAATTGAACACTTCACTTGGTGTAAATCATATAATTTTCAGGTTCAGGTTTACCCTGTATTCACATGACGAAAACGTTAGTGAACTGAAAGTAATGCATTTTGTATTTCTGTAATAAAAATTTAAAACTAGATATAAATATGTAAATGATGTAACCAATTTTATGTAATCTTACCCCCCAACCCCTCCTATAGCTACTCTCTCCTTGTTCCTCCCCCTCTTCTCTCCTTTCCTCTTTTAAGTGCTCAGCCACTCTCCCTGTCTCGGTACGGGGGTCAGATATCAATTACCAGTCCGTTATCTGAACGAAATGCACTGATGAATTGAAAAGACATCAATTAGCTTGTCATCAGCAAGCTGTCTATAATAACAATCGATATAAACAGGCCCCATCATTTATTCAACACGTGAAGGTAACAGATAAAAAACAAAAACAAAAAAACAAACGGAATCAATATGAATCGCAGTGTAATTGCTGTTTACAAATTTAAATCATACATTCACTTAACCTGAGTGTGTGAATAGCGGTTGGCTGGCAATTGAACATATTAAATATTAATCTGTACCGTGCATCTGTTCAGGGGTTTTTTTTCTTTGTAGCTCACTGCTTTATTTCAGTACCTCTTGCATTCACAGAACGGTTTTAAACAGCGTTTCTGCTCTTGGCTAGCACGGCAGCGGAGGGGGGAACTGGCTGGCGGTTATTTGGCCGCAGATATATCCGCCCCGACAGGACACGAGATCTTTCGGACTCGGCACAAACGTCACAGCAAAACAAACTCCCTCTGCTGGGACCGCACTCTTCCTCTTAATTAATTTTCTACAATTTTGGCAGCATGCATGGCTCAGTTGTTCCCTCCATCTTCTCTCTCTCTCTCTCTCTCTGCTTCTCCCTCGCTTTCTCTCCTCTCTGCTGGATGCTCCATCATTATAATAGAAAACATTTCTCTCTTCCTCCAGTACACACACAGTTCAATAAATACTCAGTACGTTCTTTCGAAGAATCGTGAGTATAACCGAGGCCCATATTTAAAGCAATATGTTGTTAGGAACAAAACTCTCCCCTGACTCCAAATGGACAAAAGTACAGACAAAATTCAGGTTTCGATATAGTACCAGTTTGACCTATACGACATACTTTTGCCCATTTGTATTTGTCAGACTGTGCCAGACACCACATGAGGTCGAAATCAATGCGGTTTAAAGCATGAGGGGGATGATTTACAAATGTACTTCGCTGTGTTCTACCTGGTGGGGCATTAGCGTCAATTACTTTCAATTCAATTATTAGCTTCAATTACCAAATTATTCCTCCAGTACTGCACTTTGCAAAACCTGCATAGCAAAAAGACATCCACAATTGCTAAGAATGCTAATAAGAAATGTACAGATACTGTTCTAGACCTACAAACGAAGTACTGTGCAAAAGTCGTAGGCCGACAAATCGTTTAAAAGGGCCATTATCCCACATTTTGTTCTTTTTTTCCCCACCTATTATATTTGTGTTGCGCTTCTGTACCAAAATCTATCATAATTCATTTTTACCCTACTATTGCCTAATCTCTCTTTTCCCTTACAATTGAAGAAGCTTGTTTTGTTACCGTGCTGTTAAGACATATATACATATACGCTCTGCTCTTATTGGCTTACTTGTATTGTGCAGCTTGGACACAACGTGAATAGATGCAGCTCAAGTGCTGTGGACCTAATAAGTGAATTTATGCAAACGTGGTGGGTTTTGTGAAACTACAAAAACAAGGTGAATGGCACATTTTCAAAATGTTTGCATACTGCTCTACATGCAATGCTCTACATGTATGCAGTGAGGGCAATTCGTTTTTCAATCATATAGGTCCGATACATGTATTTACCTGAGCACATAGTATGTTTTTACACGTAAAAACAGCGTATATCTTCAGAATAAGTACAAAATTACAAATAGTAAGATATAACAATAAATAATCAGCATCACACCTCTTAATATAACGAAGGATTGATTTGCTGAAGTAGATACTGAGCCACTGGACTAGAATACATACTAGAGGAGAGGTCTGGAAATGGTTAAGCTAACATTTTTTTTGCTAAAACAAACAAAAAAAAAACTCGGATGCTTTTGTGCTGTACTGTATTCACAAAATTTAAATCAAATACGCGTCTCTCAAATTTCTTTGCCATGATGAAACATATTCCAGAAAGAGGTTTTATAAGCATTCATGCAGACATCCTGAACATCATGTGGCATTCCAGCACCTCCTCAGTGGTCTTCAGCAACCACCGAGCCCTGTTCCCGAGCCATGAGATGTTATCTTGCAGCCTCCCCCTGGCACAGGGATGGTTGTCCTAGTCCTACAGCAGTTGGTTAGGACCAGACCACCCTGGTGTTGTTGATGGGGGTTTTGCAGATGTCACGCATTGAGCTGGGATGTTGTCAGACTATGCTGGTGGATCCTTGGCATGAAGTCCACCTGCATACTACCCTTATACCACATTAAAGATGCAGGTGTCCCATCTGTCATCTATCTTTTAGTGCCAGAAACACAAAGGGCCAGTTTTCCAGACACAGATCAAGTCCAGCCACTGGAGCAGACCAGATCTTAACTTCTCAACCCAAATGATCTCAACGTAGCTAGGAGTGTAGGGTTAGTATCATATCATATACCATATTTGAGCTTTGTGTTCTACAGCCACAAATCAAGACACAAAAACAGCTGTGGGTTCAGTAAACTTTGTGTCAATTTCTGCTAATAAGCAAAAAAAACCAAAAAAACCTTGGAAAAAAATAGTTTAAATATTTTTCCTCTCACTCCAAATGTAATCGATCAGCAAAGACCTTCTCGGTGTCTCAAGTCTGTTTGTTTTGTTTTGTACTGGCGCTGTGAGGCTGAAGTTGTGAATAAATAATGGTGGCTTATGTTGATCAATTCGAACTAAACTCCATGCCACAATCACACACTTAAGTACGTAATTTTACTTAATGAGTAAGACTTGCTAAACACAATTCCTCATTTCATTTAAATCATTCATTTGTATTAAATTCCCTTATTGTTTGTGTAACAGGTTTTGCACAGAAACAACTTCTCATGAAAGTTCTCTGAGTTTCTGACTTCAGTCTCAAGTGGTTGACTTAAGGTTTTGACTTAAATGTTCCAAACTACCCTTGGAGCCATATTTTAGAACTGCGGCTAAAAAGGCCAGGACTGAACCTCTCGGGAAGGGGTCAGGAACAATCTATCAACTTTTTATGTTCTTGTCCCTCATGCTCCACTGTCTCCCTTTATTCAGTGCACACCATGCAGAACCTGGGAAGTGTTCCAACCTTATGCATCAACCTCAGGTGCAACTCATTACCTAGTAGATTAAACAAAACATTCTAGAAAGACGCACCTACAGCATCCTCAGTATGAACTAGCAAAGAACACAATCCATTACAATCCATTATGTATAGTGAACAGTTTTTGTATTCGCTCCGGTTACGGCGCCTGACTGTGGAGCAGCTAAATATCTTCTTGTCAGCCTCGATGCTGGCGTCACTCATTTTACTTTGACTCATTTGACAAGATGATAATGTTGATTGTACAACAGCACAAGCTCTGGTTGCTATGGTTACAGTGCCTTAGAAGTTATGAATGAATATGAGGGGACAGTAAATACCCCATAAAGATGGTTGATAAAGGCCAGTAACAAAAACAACCGCTTGGCAGTGCAATCTGCCGGTATTATGTTGAGGCATGATCAATAGATGCACAAAATGTAAAGACTTGTTTTACAGCGTCAAACAGCAAGTCTACGTTTTTTCCTTGTCTTTGTTGTGCTTTTGAGTGTCCTGCACGGTGCTTGCTCTGCCCGTCAGTTGGTGCGTCAGCTGTTGGGATGCAGCTCCAGTTTAGTATTAAGTTACAGATGTACTGTAAGATGTTTAAATACAAAATTCTAAATGTAAAGATGATCGTGGTTCAGCTGTAATCTTGAATCTCCGTTAACTTGCAGTGTTACGTCAGCAGTTAGAATGCGTTAGAATGTTCTTTGCTGAACATCTTGTGATGGTACGCGTCAATGAAAATTAATCCATTAAGTAGTCCATTACGTGCCGAAGGATAAAGGTTTCTCGAGTTCTTAGTGGCACATGAAATATCTCCCTCATCCTTGAGAGCCAGCCGAGAAGGTGGAGAGCCTGGACTCTCCCAGCTGAAGGGGTTTCCCAGGGAAATCACTCTAGAGAGCCTTGGGGGTGCTAGGTTTTGAAGGACCAGCTGGGAAGAAGTTGGTAGCCAGCATCAAAAAGCAGGCAGAAATGGCATCCCAGTGGGTTGCAAAGCCAGGCAAGGAGGTTGAACAGAGCCGAGAAGGGAAATGAGCAGCATGGTGGCGAGCCGTTCCAAGGCTTCATAGGCTTAAATACACAAAACAACTGTAGGTGTCTATTTGTGAACATGATGCACTGTGAAAGGAGTATGCTTGGAAGGTAGAGCCCAAGGAAGCACAAATTTCTTCAGTGTGCCATAGCAAGATTTAACCTGAAACTATCATACAGCGGTAGAAGACGCATAAGCAAATTAGCACAGACTGAGGCAAGAGTTAGCGCAATGCTAATTGGTGGGGTGGTAATTTGCTGACTTGTTCCCAACATTAGCCCCAAAGCTCCAGTGCAAAACTATAAAGGCAAAGTTTTGACTTTGAAAAAGTCGGATCAATGTTGTTCCAGGTAAGCAGCTGAGAAAATTCAGTAATCGATTCTTTTATTATCATTGCTATACTAGAATGTTGCTTCTACAAAGACGTACAAATTACGTATTGACAAAATAAGGCAAACAGCAAATGAAAGTAATCTCATTCTAGCGTGATCTCATAATAAGACTTCCATGTCCGCATGAAAGTTTGAGCATATTCATACTGATGTATTCTTGTGGTGGCATCTCAAGTTCCACAATCCTGGCCTTTAGAATATATTTTAAAACCGAGACATCTTTTGCTACCATAAGAGTTAAGGAGAAAAAAGAGATCTAGAGTTGCATTTTTGTTTTACCTCACAACCCAAACAATGAGAAAGAATCTCATTCTAAGAAATCAAATCGTATGCTAATGTTGACATGTTGAGTGGCTGCTAACATGAAATTTTAAAAAATTCTTCAGGTATTCGAAATCTGTTCAGTGTGCATCTGTGAGCCTTGGGTGCCCCATGACCGTGTCGCTGGTTCACCAGTCATGCTTCCTTGGACCGCTTTAAGTAGTGGTCCAAGGAAGGATGAGCAAGGAAGGACCACTGCATACTGAGAACATCCCACAAGACCTTCTGTTTTCTAGATGCCCTGACTATCAATTTGGCTTTGTCAAGAAGTAACTTAGATCTTCACACTTGCCCATTTTTTCTGCTTCAAACACAGCAACCTCAAGAACTGACACTTTACTTGCTGTCCAACATATCCCTGGCGCTATTGTTACAAGATAATCAGGGCCATTTACCTCACCTGTCGGTGGTTTTAATGTTGTGGCTGTTCATGTACACAGCAAGTCTAAGTGTCCAGTTGCGAGTACACATCATGTTCCCTGTACAGTTTTAACCAAATTGTCCCACAACGCTAATTATATTGCTGTAACCAAGTCACATGCTTGGTAGCGCCTAGTTCTATTGCTATTACCATCCACAGACTGAGAGAGAGAGAGAGAGAGAGAGAGAGAGAGAGAGAGAGAGAGAGAGAGAGAGAGGGGACTGTATGTAATATTAGTATATAAATAACAGAAATCAGCCTGCCTTGAGCCAATAAGCTACTAGAGTGAATTTCTTTTTTATCGTCACAAGACTGGATGACTTGAGTGGGGGAATCTAATTTGGAGCCTCGTAGCGGAGAAGATATCACACGAGTCTCAATTACATTTAGTAGCGTTGCATGTAATGGCAGGGAGGGCTCACTGAATTGATCATATGGCTCAGCAACCGAGGCCTTGAGGCTCCAATACACTTCTAATTGGTGCTGGACATAATTTACTACTCACAGCGTCAGCACTGTCTCAGTGTTGCACAGTCTAGTTGGTGCTATGATGCTTTGTTGCATTGCAAATGCCAAGAGTGCCAGCAGACATAATCTGCAGCACTCCTTAACTCCACATGTTAATGAACTTAAAACAGAGGCAACTTTGGTAAGTGCAGAGAACCATGTGCTGGTTACGGACAAGCTACCATAGTGCAGCTATGCTGGTACATACTCTGACCGCAATAAGCCTTGCCATGATATGATGTGGTTAAGGATTGGCTTGCATTATTTTTGACTGGAAATGCTTAGTTTGTTGGATTCAACAATTAACCATCATTTATGCATTACATACTGCAATATTAGCATTGCAAAGGCCATCCTCAAAAATTATATTATGCAGGTAAGGTTGAGTTCAGGTTTTCTGTGAAATGCTAACGCAGTGGAAAAACCAGGGCATATCAGTGCACTTCCAGAAACCTGAAAAGGCACAACATGCTAATCTGGGATCGTTTTTTTTTTTTTTTCAACATCTTTCTCATTAAATTCAACGTCAGCTTAAATTCTGTCAGGACTCGGGCCAACAGGTCTTGGATCAGCAAAGAACGCTTCCAAACTCGGCTACAGGCAGAATGACTCAGCAGAAACCCCGCGTTCGCCCAGTCAGCATAGCTGCCACTCAGTTAGTGGGTCATCAGGCCAGCCCAGCCAACCAGAGCCGAATGTAGCACTCGGAGCGTCATAAATAATGGGGGAAAGCGCCATCATTAGCCTGGATTATTTAGCTTAAACACTGGCTTCCATCCACAGCAATCTAGAAGCCATTACCTCACAATGAGCAATCCCTGAGCCAGCGCCTGCCAATCAGAGAGCGGCAAGCAAATCGAGGCGGACCGTGAAGGAAGGCAGAAGGAAGCGTAGTGCATGGTCAGGAGAAAGAAAAAATTGTGGGAAGTGCTTGGCTATAGGGTTTCCTTTTTAAAGAATGACCAAACAGTGAGGGATCCAGCAGAGAAAGGGGCAGGTAGGAAAGAAAGAAACAGAAAAGTGGGGGGGTAGGTGGGATAGAGCTCCTCCCCACTGCTCCGAAACAGTCTGCTCTCTGCTGGGCCCCTCGACCTGCTTGGAACTTGGCCAGAACCCACAGCCCAGTCAGAAACTGGCTAACATACACACACACACACACACACACACACACACACACACACACACACGCTTGTACTAACACCGCAAATACACACATGCTCTAGTACTTATTCCCCCAACCCCCACTGACATGAGCTCTTACTTAAAACCTCACACTTATACCCTTGTGCACACACACATTCGCGTTTATAGTAAGACACGTATAGTGTATATATTTAAACATAATGAATGAATGTATTATACAGTCTTGTTGATCATTCCATATATTATACAATGCACATTTTACACAAATATACACACACACACACACACACACACACACACACACAAACAAATGTGGCCCGTGCAAAAGCAAAAGTAATGTTTTTTTCCCCCCTCACTATGTTAACCCCTGTGTTTGTTCTCTACGAAGGATGAAAACTTTTTTGCTTAGAAAATCAACAAATCATGGAGCAGTTACATTTTTTTCTTTTCTTAACCATTTTCTTAACCTTAGTATCCTACAATTAAAAAAATAAAACATTTTTTTTTGGTCCCGATTGTGTTTCTCTGGTTTTGCTCAAAAGACAGGACATTTGTGTCATGACAAAAGACAAAAAAACACATACTCACACATACCCACACACACACACACAGCTCTGACTTTGTGCCAACGCTCCATCCCCCTGATAAAGAAGCTTTTGAATATCAATGAGGTTTATTTTCTCTCTCCTCTCCAGCAGCTTTTATAGAGCGACTGCCGCACTTGGCTTTTAAGAGGTGGCGGGGTAGTAGTGGGGAGGGGGGGGGGTGGTGGTGGGGGGGTAATTAGGAAATCAATACCTTTCTCCAATCCCTCTTCAGCTATGCACACCAGTATTGACTTGGTGTATGTCTTTCCTCCGCCTCATACACACTCTCACACACACCTACGTGATTAAACAAAGGGAGGCTGAGTACACACGCACACACGCCATACACACACACACACACACACACACACACACAGGGCATGAACTGTGACGGAGCGGCTGAAATGTCATTAGTGGCCTTAGTTGCAGACTGTGGAACTGACTCTTTAGTGACTCAATGAGATGGCTGGCTGATGGCTAGCTGTCTCTCACACACACTCTCTCTCTCTCTCTCTCTCTCTCTCTCCCACCCTGTACGCATATACAAGCCCTGTCCAAATAATGGACAAACGGAAGCACAGACTCGAACCTCCTAATACAGAAAGTAAATGGAACAATAATAACTTTTAGGGATTAATAATCCAATATGTAGATACACTACACCAGAACTGCTTTAATGACACACTTTCTGAAACCAACAGCATATGTCAAAGTATAAAATGAGTCTCTGTGTGTGTGTGTGTGTTGGCACTGCAGTCCCAGCCCCACTCGTCTGTTGTGACAGTGACAACATTTGCATATCCAAATGAGATGTAAACAGCGGCGGGGTGCTACCCTCGTGGGTGGAGGCGGGCCCAGCGTCACCATGGAAACGAGGCTGCGAATGAAGGATCCGCTTCACGGCATGGGTTCGAGGTGAAGGGCCGGAGGGCCTCTGCAGATGTATATTAGAGTGCGAGTGACCTTTAGTGACCCTGTTTATGGACTTCACTGACATCATTGTGATTTAGTGCTTATTTAGAGCCTGCAAAAAAGCTTGATTGTCTGTCTGTGGCCTCCTTCTCTCTCTCTCTCACTCTCTCTCAAACACACACACACACACAGAGAGCTTGACCAGACCCGCATAATTAACCATTCTGAGCATAGCCAGGGAAATGAGGTCGAAGGTTAATGCGTACAAGCTTCCTGTGGCCTTGAGCTGGTAGAGTGCGCCATGTGTAATTGTTAGACGTTTGCCCTATCGCACTGACCTCAGGCCAGTTTTGCAGGCTCTGCTGCACTTGGTAACAGTACAGACATGGGGAGACTGATCCTACATCAACCAAATCGGTCACTGTATGTTTTCAAGCGAGCCAGATTTCAAAGGAGTCACTGATCACAGATCTTGACATTTTTACTAACACGCTGGTAGAATGTTAGCATACAGCTGACCTCAAGCAAGTTTTGTAGACTCTCCCGCTGTTGGTAGTAGTATAGACACAGAGAGACTGATCCTAGATCAGCAAAATCCATTACTGTATGTTTTCAAGCAAACTGAGTTTCAAAGGAGTCACTGACCACAGATCTTGACATGCTAGTAGAATGTTAGCATACTGATAGCATGTTTTCTTGTGACATTCAAGCAAATTTGAGATATTTTACTGTATTTATCCTACATTTATGGACCTTAGAAGGTTTCTAGAACACAAAGGACTCATACAAGTCTAAAAACAGTATAATTGCTTACTGTTTGGCCTATCACACTGACCTCAGCCAGTTTTGTAGACTCTGTAGTTGGCAGCAGTACAGACAAGGGGAGACTGATTCTAGACCAACCAAATCAGTAACTGTATGTTTTCAGGCTAACTGGGTTTCAAAGGAGTCATTGACCACAGATCTTGACATGCTAGTAGTATGTAGTAGTAGCATACTGATAGCATTTAGCATGTTTCCCTGTGACATTCCAGCAAATTCCACATAAAAAAAAAATAAAATTATCCTATATTTATGGATCATGCACCAAAAAAAGGTTCCTAGAACACAAAGGGTTTATAAAATATAAATACGAAGTTATTAAGTAGCTAATTAATAAGAATGACCGATGCTAGTGCGTGGGGACGGTACCTTGCTCAAGAATACCTCAGTGGTGCCACTGGGAGTCTTGGAATTCAAACTCACAGTGCTCTGAATGCAGGGGCAACTTCCTAACCACCAGGCCAAACCTTAGAGCTTTACAAAGGCCTGTACAAATGTACAAATACAAAACTGTGGCATAAAGTAGATTTTTTGTCTACCAGGAGATGCAAGGCTAAACATCAAAACTAGCAATGCTACAAGAAAGGCCACCCAGCTCTCTGGGAGCAAAATCCTTGGAACTCTAAAAGCTTGAATGAATTCTAAAAAAACTGTGGTGTAAATTAGCAGGGTTTATGTTTCCTGGGTTTAAACTACCAGGAAGTTTCATGAGGAAAATAAGCTAACAATGCTAACAACATGACTGCTCAGGGACATCAGAGGTACAAAAGCAACCTGTAAACAGATACCAAAATTAATCCTAGACTGCTGAGCGCTTGTTAAAGTATAATGGTACATTTACCAGGATTTGTGAAGCTTATAAACAATTGTGTTAATGATGCTAACAAAATGGTTGCTCAAGTCTACCACAGAGACAGAAGAGATAGATTCCAAACTAAGGTTTTATTGGGTTTACCGTTAATATTACAAGACTTTTCAGGAAAGCTGTGTGTGTGTGTGTGTGTCCCAGCTAGTTAAGTGGCTAGCTGTGGTTCTCGTTCCCGAAATACACCAGCATTCTGTTCCAGCAGCACACCCTCACACACCAAGAGCACACGCTAAAAATATCCCTCACACACACACACACACACACACACACACACACACACACACACACACACACACAAACACGAAGAGTAGGGACAAGTGGGGGAAGGGCACACACATGCTTACAGACACAAATGCTCTCGCTCTCTCTCTCACACACACACACACACACACACACACACACACACAGTTACTACGGTCTCTCCCATTATTGCCTTGTTTATTACCCGAGTCTGATATCTATTGACCGCTCCCCCATCGCACAGATACCATCAGGTGCCCACACATTAAATCCCCTGCAAATCCCCAAACTGCACTCACACACACACACCTCTCTGAAAACACTACCTTGCCTCAACCTTGCCTGAGGCCCAACCCCTAGACCTATATATCTTTATATATGCCACCTTCACCGTTGCTACCCTGGACCACTGTCTGCATATTATGCTACTGCCTGATCTAGGATCGGAAATCGCCATTCACTAAACTGTGTTCTGCTTACACTGAAAACTGATTCAAGATCCGTCCTCTTAATTTGAGGCCCAGTCTTTCTCCATTCACACTTTTCAAATAATGTTTTCCACCATTCACACTGTCCTTGAATGTTCTCTCCATAGTAAGAGTGTCTTCCTCCATCCATGCCGTTCTAAGATGTTCTTCCCATGTTGACACTTATCTAGAATGTCCAACTTTTACACTGTTCTAAATAGTTCCCATCAGTTCACAGTTATTTTATGTTCTCTACATACTGACAACATTTTAGAATGTACTCCCCTATCTATGCTGTTCTTGGATGTTCTCCATTTGCCCAATTCTAGGATGTTCTTCCCATGTTGACACTTTTCTAGAATGTCCAAGATTTACACTGTTCTAAAATGTCCTTGCCTCAGTTAACACTGTCCTGTAATGTCCTTGTCTACGCACACTCCTGTGTGTCCTTCATACACATTCATCTTTAATTGTCTCCCTACAATCACACTGTTCTGGGCCTCAAACTAAGAGGGCTGATCTAGGATCAGCCGTTTTATTTTGAGACCCAGTCTAGAGGTTTCTCCATTCACACTTTTCAAATAATGTTCTCCACTGTACACACTGTTCTTGAATGTTCTCTCCTTTAGAATGTCCTCCTCCATCCATGCTGTTCTTCCCATTTTGACACATTCCAGAATGTCCTTGCCTCAGTTCACACTGTTCTGGAATGTTCGATCCATACCGACAGCGTTTAAGAATGTCCTCCACCATTCATGTTGTTCAAGGATGTTCACCACATACACTTGAGTAGGAGGACTGATCTAGGATCAGACTTGACTATTCACTCAACTCTCTTCTGCATACACTGAAAACTGATCCTAGATCAGTCTTCTTGATTTTCTCCCCCCACATTCACAGTGCTCTAGAGTACCCATCCCCGTTTCCTACCGTTCGCTCTTCCCGCCAGTCACATTAGTTCATTTGGCTTGTCAGTTAATTCTCGAACGCTGAGTTCTATCTGCCAAAATTAGAATTTTTTTTGGCATAGTCCAAAAGGCTAGAGCACACCAACCAAAGAAGAAGAAAACATTTGTGTCCTATTGCCAAGTTTGACTGTTGTTCTCACTTTGCTTTGTTGGGCTTTTGTCCATTCTGGACGTTCTTAAGACAATTGCAAACATTAGAATGTTGCTGTTTGCTGGAGAAATGTATGGTTGGTGTTTTGGTTTTAAGCATCAACAGTGTCTGATCTGAGACCAGTGTTTCTGCCATCTCTATAATGCCTGAGGATTGGCACTGTGGTGAGGAAAGCTGGTCCTGGATCAGCAGAGATAAGTGGCTGGTACTTTTCCATGTCACCTCATAGCCCCAAAGCTGTCATCAGAGAAGGGGAGCTGTTCCCGAGAACTGGCCTACCTACAGAGCGCGCGCGCACACACACACACACACACACACACACCCCCAATGTGGCAAAATACAGCTACAGTAAAACACTGAAAACATAATAAGCCACAAAAGCACCCTCCACACACACACACACACACACACACACACACACACACACACACACACACACACAC
>JBBJLS010000082.1:21144021-21155064 GCA_037577275.1 Bryconaethiops microstoma
GTGTGTGTGTGTGTGTGTGTGTGTGTGTGTGTGTGTGTGTGTGTGTGTGTGTGTGTGTGTGTGTGTGTGTTCGCATGATGTTTACACTGAAATCTCTAACCTCTAACTCTACCTCCTCAGCCTCCTTGCCTGTCATTAAATTGCTGGCAGTGTTTTGTTTACGTGTTTTTCATAAATATGTGCAAATTGCTTATGTGTGAAAATTAAAAATGTAAATTTACACTGCAGTAAAAGAGCCCCTACTGGATGCCAAATTGAGAGAACACTAGTAGTCCTCTTTTCATGCAATGACAATCTGTCATTTTAATCAGATCATGTCCACAGGGGTGTGTAGCGTAACATTTGCGCGGATCTTCCTGGTAATCGTTACTCATGGCGATGTTGGGATAATGTCACATAAGCGACAGTGTTTCTATTGGCCAGCAGAAACACAGCGGCTTACTTTGAGCGTTCCGTGTTGCTACAGTAACCTCTTTATCATCTGTGACTTCTGTGGTTCATGTGAAGTTACCCAGCAGGCCGTGCAGCCTGACAGTCATGAAAGCATTTTTTTGCACCATGTTCCATGCAAGTGTATCTCCAACATTAAGATGCAACACATGCTTGATTTCCAGCGCTATGACAGGGTCGTTTTCAAAATGATCTGCTCCTAGTGTTGGAATCTTTTAGCACCATAGCCACAATTGGCTTTTTTTTTTTTTTTTTTTTACATCATTTACATTCAGCATAAGAGCTCTAGAAAGTACTACAGTCGTAGAGGAGAATCAGTTATATAAATTACAAAAAGAATAGTATGAATATAATGTTATTACATATAGTAGTGTATTTACTATAGGAAATGGAAACAAAAATGCGCTTGCAGGGTGCAGTTGCAGACGTCTTTAATGTGTGTATGTGCCTGTGTGTTAAGAAGAGAGATACAAATCTCCCTACTCCTCTGCCGTCCACCTTACCTGTTCTTCTGTATTTCGTCATGCATTGCAGGAGCTCAGGGAGATCCACAATAAGCAACAGCGGCAAAAGCAGAAGGAGTTTGGTGGGGACATTATTCAGCCTCCGCTGGACAGCAGGCCACCAGAGCTGCAAGAGAACAGGTGTGTGTGTGAGAGAGAGAGTGTGAGTACGGTGGTGTACTGTAGTGTTGCTTTGATGAGTCAGTTAATGTCTCATTGCCTCTGTGCTTGGAGACAGTAGTTGACCAGTCAGGAAAAATCCCCTGATGCAGTCTCAAAATTAAGCATCTTCTACAAGCTGCTAATGGCAGGACACAAGCAGGCGAAGCAACTACCTTTTTAACAGCTAGACGAATGCCAATGAATATTCTCCACCCCTGTTGTCTGTGTATTGTATATACTATACTGAGAACTTGACAAAGATAGTCAAATCTGATAGCACTGAGTGACTCTGCCTCTCCTCCAGACTGTTGGGGTGTGACGATAGTGTGTCTCCGGCCTGGCGGGATGCAACGTTGGGAAAAGCCCCCTCTCCGCCCACCTCTCAACCCTGGACGAGCCACATCAGTGAGGAAGAGAGCCTGAGCTCTAGAGGAGATGTGCAGGACAAACTCTCCAAACTGTTCATGCAGCAGCCTGAACCAGGCAAACTGCTGGGCCAGTCACCTTGGCCTGTGGGAGGTGAGATGTTTGTGCAACTTTCTGAGATGGATGGATAGAATGTTGTTTAAAAGAAGGAAGGGATGAGAGAAAAGAAAGAATGAAATGGTGAGATGAATAGTAAGATGATTGGATTAGTAAAAAAAAGAGACAAACTGAAATTTAGTTGTTCCGTGACTGAATCCCCGGATTAATCGTGTGTATTTCAGATAAAGTGCCCGTGTCTGGCTTTAACCAGGAAAAGGTACGGGTTGTGTACTACAGAGCGCTTTACCCTTTTGAGGCCCGGAGTCACGATGAAATCACCATCCAGCCTGGAGACATAGTCATGGTAAGCACGCAACACCTTTACTAGTGAAACTTGTCTTTGAACATTGCCTCAGTTTATTTGTGATGACTTTATTAGGCATATAAGCTTTTAACATAAGCTCTTTCTGTTTATCATTGTTTATTATGAGCAAAACTGCAAAGCTTTTAGGTTTAATCACAAAATTCAGAGAAGGCTTTCAGTTAAATGACACAAATTTATATAAACAGTTGCCAGAAATTCTCTAGCTTTCTATAAAAACTAGTCGCAGGTTTTCTCTGTGTCTGTGTACAAGGAAATGCATTACATTGTCCTTGTTAATCAACCGTATGTGCAAATTAACAGTTGGGTTGATAAACACTGTGGTATTCCTTTAGTGGTTTAGTTGAGCTGTCTCGTATTAAAGTCAGAAGAAGTGTGTGTATGTGCTCAGCCACTGTGAGTCTTTGTGTTCAACTGTGTATGCCTATTAACTTTTGACCCCTCTTTCCTACCTGTGCTCCCTCTTTGTGAAGGTGAAAGGGGAGTGGGTAAGTGCAGGTCGAGTCCCTCCCATCACCACTAATGTCCATTATTTTTCAAAGCAACTCAAACCATTGCCAACATTTATTGTTTCACTTCATTGAAGCGTTACGATTGTCCAGAGAAAACCTAACATATTAAAATCTGAAATGAACACTTTATTGAAGAAAATCAATACAGTATTTTTAGATATTACATAATACAACATAAAATAATATGTTTTGACCAAAATAACAGGGATGATTAGGTTTTCTGTTGACAACAATGATTGGAAGCATACTTCAGATCAGGCATATGTGATGGTAAAAGTGATCATGTGCTTATCATCTGTCACCTTCATTGTATTTTTCTATTAAGTTGTAATTTTTCATCAGCAGCTCCAGTCAGAAAGCAGTGGGGGTTGCATGTTTGTATTTTGCATTCGTTATCATCTTAACAGTGTCAAAGCACTCTTTCTTGTTTTGCTGCTGTACATGATACTTGTATATCATGCATTGTGGTTGGAGGTGTGTGTTTATCACTCTTACGTGGTTTACTCTTCAAAGCTGTACTCGTGGCTTAAGAAGCTAACAGATTTAAGGTTGCCTTACACTTTGAACACAGTACTTTGTTCAGCATATCTTAATGCTGCCCTAAGTTGAACTAAGCCTGCTGACCCATGAATGCAGCTTCTGTAAAGATCAAGAAGTATGCATGCTGATAAAGTGGTTCTGATGTCATTTTTCTCATGTGAATTCACACCCAACCTCTGTGTAATCCCTCCCATCTCTTTCTTCTCTCTTTCCTCTTTCTAACTTGGTCTGTCTCTTTCTGTTTTTCTTTTTTCTTTTCCTTCTTACTTGCCCCCCGTCTCTCCCTGTCTCGCTCGCTCTCTCTCTCAGGTTGATGAGTCTCAGACGGGTGAGCCCGGTTGGTTAGGAGGTGAAATTAAAGGAAAGACTGGCTGGTTCCCTGCCAACTATGCAGAGAAGATTCCAGAATCTGAAGTTCCTCTTAACCTTAGAGCCGGTGCCACCTCAATTCCCACCGCCAAGCTGGCCACTCGTATCACCCCCACCTCCTCCTCAACCACGCCCACAACTCTGCAGGCTGTCACCACGGAGACAGCTGCAGTAGCTCCGCCCACTACAGTTACAGCTGCTCCAGGTCCCGCCTCCTCATCTTCATCTGCCTCTAGTAACTGGGCAGATTTCAGCACTACGTGAGTTAAGACATTTCTTATGTTCAAAGATTGATGTAACCTTTACAAAAGAGTGTTAATTGTTGGTTAGTAGTATGTAAATGATGTAAATAACACTTAGTTTAGCAAATAAATTGGTAGTGTGTTTTAATGTCTGGTCACTATCCATTGGTTTGAATTCTCCTAATTGTGAAAATGGGCACTGGCGCATTAGAAGAGTGATGGTTTAGAAGAGTGATGGTTCACAATGTTTAATATACAGAAAGCTGTTCCCTGTGGGTTGTGGACATTGGGTGACTGTAATTTAGTGTTTTAAATGCTCTAAATGTGTTTATTCAGATGGCCAACAAACTCTGCAATGGAGAAACAGGATTCTGATGGTTGGGAGGCATGGCCCAGTCAACCCTCACAGCCCACTCAGCCCCCACAGCCCTCTCTGTCTGTTCCCAGTGGAGGGCAAGGCAGACAACGCTCTGCCTTCACACCGGCCACTCTCTCTGGCTCCTCCCCCTCACCTGTGCTTGGACAGGTAGGATTTGCTAAAGAAAAAATCTAGCTAGCTGTGCTGTCATTTCATTTAGTTCTTATATTACGCTTAGATTATCTTCACTGTCATAAGAAAACCACATATCTTTGAAACAGTAACTTTATGCCACACGGAAGCTGATTTTATATTAAGTTACACTACATGTGCACATGCAAACACAGTCTTGGCTGTCGTCTTGTTCCTACAATTTGTTTTCTATCGTGCAACCTAGGGGGAGAAGGTGGAGGGGCTGCAAGCTCAGGCTCTGTATCCATGGCGAGCAAAAAAGGACAACCACCTGAACTTCAACAAGAATGATGTAATCACAGTACTGGAGCAGCAGGATATGTGGTGGTTTGGAGAGGTGCAGGGTCAGAGAGGCTGGTTCCCCAAATCCTATGTCAAGCTCATCTCTGGGCCCGTACGCAAGTCTGTAAGGTAGGCGTGGGTTAGGTTTAAGCTTGAGGCTAAAGGAAATTTGGTTCAAGTGTAATTGAAGTCCTTAGTATTAGGCGTGTAGGTATAACCAAACCAAGATTGTTTAATAGACAGTTTAGGGCTTATGGTGTGATAAACCCATGATATATGCAACAAAGTAAACATTACAGTATCGACACGACATTTAGAATGAAGTAATGAGGAAAAATGATGACTGTATTCCGTCATCAAAGTTTACTGATGAAACTAGAGCTGGAAGCTGGAATGATTTGATGTATGACATGAATGTGCTGGACTGCATATTGACACAGTTTTGCATTGTGATCACATTTTGGTCCGTTGTTAAACTCCTACTCAGTATATCTGGTTAGTGCAGGATATGTATTTTTAGAGTTTGTTTGTCTGCCTTTGTAAGTATTTTGTGAAAAAGAGCAGAGGTGATGTGGGCCAGTGGTTTTCAAATCTGTCCTCAGGGGCCCCTACATGACCCACATTTCTGCTTCAACTTCAGTAAGTGTAAAAAATGTTGACCATCTTGTGGCCCCTAAATTACAGGTGAAAGCAGGACTGAAAGTAATTTAGGCTTAAGGCGAGGGACAAAATAAAAACGAAATGGACATAAGGCTAGCAAAAAGACCAGCAGAGAAAGAAGTCTAATGGTCACTAATAACATACAGGGGGTGTACAAAGCAATGAAAACACCAAATACTGGCCATCTTCCATATAGGTGCACTTTGAAGATTTACTGACTGTAGCTAAACTGTTGCAGCCTTATATATCAGCCCCCCTTTACACTGTTCATAACTGGAAATGGACCACCACTGACCAGTTATATTTTGTGTGGTGGACCATTTTCGGCAGTGATACTGATATGACATGTTTACGTGCGTCACGCTGATGAGAACGTCAGGCACAGTGGCATTGCTGGCATTTTAAAACTAACTTATCTTCATATGGTGTGTAAACACTGTTTCTCATTCTTTAGTTCTTCATCAGTGGTCAGTTCCTGGATGTAATGTGTGTCTGGGTTTTTTTCTTTTTTTTTTTTTTTTTTTCTTCAGTATTGAGTCAGGATCCTCTGATAGCCCTCCCACTATGAAGAGACCTAGCCCCTCCCCTAACAAACCCATGGAACTCGGTGAAGGTACATACATTTTACTCTTAACAGTCACAACATTGACAGGTGAAGTGTATAACATTGATTATCTCATGACAGGTACCATTGTAATGAGATAATCAGTGGCTTTGGTTTTATGGGTGATCAGTGTGTGTATGCACACTCTTGTCCCACAGCCTTCTCTCGTTCTTTCACTCACAATTTTTTATTTTAACATACTATAAAGCATTTGCACATATTTTATTTATTCTCCACAGTAAATATTCAGATAGTTTTAGTCCATAGTTTGTAGATGGTGCTGCATTTACAATGTTTACATCTATATTTGTCAGATTATTCTATTGTTCTACTCTATTCTGTTTTCTGTTTATTAGACTGTTTCAGAAGTGAGTCAGGGTTACATTTCTCTGCGCATTGTAAGTGTATAACTGTGACAAACATCTTGAATGCTATCAGTGAATTTCATTACCCTGGAACCTGTTACTACGACTGAGTCAAACTGCAGTGGTGCTCTCACACAGATTAGATCAGAGAAGGTAAACTATAATGTGAGCAGTTCTGTAACCCTCCAGCACCGCAGCTGTCCCTGATCTTTTCATTGCCTGTTGTAGGTTACCAAATCATTATTAAACCTGTAAGGAAGCAGATGTGTTAGAGGGGGAGCACAAACCCCTCTATTTTCTTATGCCTCCTTATGCTTGGACATTGAAAGCTCAGAGCAAATATCCTGAAGTTTGTTGAAAGACCATTTCTGTCTCTGTGTTTGTCTCTGTTTTCTCAGAGTACATAGCAATGTATACATATGAAAGCAACGAGCAGGGGGACCTGACCTTTCAGCAGGGCGATATCATTACAGTGTTGAAGAAAGAGGGTGACTGGTGGACTGGCACAGTGGCCGGCAAAACTGGAGTTTTTCCTTCCAACTACGTCAAGCCCAAAGATTCAGAGGTAAGGCTCTCTCACACCTCTCCAGAATACTAAACCTAGGACAGTTTATATCGTTACAGACTGCAGTTCGGTCTTGACTTCACAATAAACCTGATCGTTTCTCTTCTGAAATATAATGAGCAGTCATCAACATCAGGCATTTGGTTGCTGAGCTAAATTTGTATTAGTGATAACTATAAATGTCCACAGATTGTCTTTTATCTGTCAGAAGCCCCCCCCCCCCCCTGTTTGTTTATAGTTTGTTGACAATGATAATTGCTACCTGCAGATATGTTTATTATTCCGGTGACAACTTTTTTTTCAGCTTTCTTTGCTATTCAGGATATAATGTTAGATACTCTGATTATACTACGTTTCTTGTTTTCATGACCATCACTTGAGCAACAACATGGAGAGCCCATATGGCAAAATCCTACCACTTGTTACAAATATAACAAATGCTGATCTTTTTTTTTTTTTTTCTTCATCGCATCTAAGTACTAAATGTGTATGTATCTATACTCTGACTCTTCTATAGTTTCTATATTCTGCTTCTACTCTCTTCATGGCTGAACCATACCCTTACTGCAGCCACTTAACATTAAGGAACACTGGATAGGAAAATAAGATAATGCTATTAATGATGCTGGGAAATTGTTTATGTCCCCGGTAAACAAGAAAAAAAATCCTTGTCATTGCCTTCTGTCTAAATCATTTTTCTGTCACCTTGTTTCGGTATTTGGAACATAGGAAATGTTCGTTTAAAGAGCCTTTCATTTCCATAATAAACGTTTTGAGGAATATCACCGTAACTTTGAATATTTTTCAACTATCTGCAAGACTTAGAATATATGAGGGGACCATGTTCAAATATTAAACCATGGTTGTAGAATACGACGCATCTCTACCAATATCCAGTGGTCTCTGAATTGTCCTTAGCAATTTTAACCAAAAAAAAAAAAAAGTCTAATAAAACCACTCATTTTTTGTCAGTTTAGAACACCAATGGTTAACGACTTCCTAACTCAGTATTAGGATTGGCTGTTTTTTGCTAACATGTGATTGGTTGAAGCTGCATCTGGCTTTAAGAAGCATGTCTTCATAGTAACAGTTCTATTCTCAGAAATATGTAACCCATCACATTTGATGTTAATTCAATAAGAGACTGGTGTTGCATGGATTGCCGATAGCCTGTCCTTATGATGTGGATATAGTTAAGAGTGGTGTTTATGTTTAGATTGAAATAAAAATTTTTACATAATTGATTTGATTTCAAGGTTCCAGTCAGGGGACAAAAGTAAATAATTTCTAGTGTTCTGTGATTACAGTACATTTTTATTGGTTTTGTGGACGGCAGTACCAGTTTGTAGCTGTTCCCCATATGTACTACGTACAAGTGCTTTGATGTTAATGTATGAAAGATGTTAGTGATTGCATAATGGCTGGAGTGAAGTTACCGCATTTGTGTCCCCATCAATGTCAAAATGATGTCAAACCTACAACCTTAGATTGCCAGACCTCCCAGTCGGTGAATAACGGCAAGCCATTTGCACTTCTACTGTGGGTGATAGGAAAATCTCATGTGAGGTACAATTAGGGGTGCTGCTTCCAGATATTTCATGTGAAACTTGTGTGGGAAGTAAAATACATGTTAAAGTCTCTGTCTGTCTTGTCTTCTCAGGGTCTAGGACCTGGGAAAACCGGCAGTCTGGGAAAGAAACCAGGTGAGTGGCTTAAAGACTGAAATTTCTGAAAGGGGTGGACAGGAGTTTCCTCGTGAAGTATTATCTGATGGGTTTTCCCACTTTGAGCTAATGAAAAGTTAAACGGCCGCTTTCTCGTCTTCTTTTCTGCTCATTCTATATTCTCCTCGTCCCTCCTTCACTCTTTTCCTCATCCGCCCTCTTCACTTTCCTTCCTGCTTTGTTGTTCAGAGATCGCCCAGGTGATCGCCCCGTACACGGCCATGGGGGCGGAGCAGCTGACCCTGGCGCCAGGCCAGCTGATCCTCATCCGCAAGAAGAACCCTGGGGGCTGGTGGGAGGGAGAACTGCAGGTCTGGCAAACACACACACACACACACACACACACACACACAAGTGCTGGTATTACTGTATTTCTGAGGACATTCCATTGACTGGTGTAATACTGTATTTCAGTAATCTTACACCTATACCTAACCATAGCCTTAACCGCAGTAGCCAAAAGGCCATTTTTCTGCTCTTTTCATTTTTCTTCAAACACTGAATTTGTGGTAAAAACAGCATGTTTTCTTCTGAGGAACAGCAGAATAGCACCACTTTTAGAAAACATTTGGTCCTCACAATGAGAGAAATGTACACAACCACATATTCACAAATTGAGCAGTAAAAATTTGTTTTAGCATTTTTGACCTTTTATAAACATTACTAAATATACACCGACAGAATGAACGCTAAGCGCAGTGGCCTGATTCATATTACTCTGTTGACCTTTATAAATATTAACTGGTGATGAATCATAGATGGTAGGCCTGTCTTAGCAGATGCGTTTTTACACAGTTATTATTCGTTTTGGCTGGGGTTTCTTGCAACTTAGTAAAATGTAACAAGGGAGTTTCTTGAATCTTGAAATTGATTATATAAACCATAGCACTGCGTGCCTTTATCAAGGTTTTTCCTCTCAGTTGCCAAGTTGTAATGTTGGTTTGCTTTGGAGCCAAATTAAATTATACTGTTTATATTAAACAATCCTTTTTTGCACATTGGTTTATATAAGCACTAGAAGCACTTCTCACTGTTATCCTGTGTTTTATTCTACATTAAAGAGAGCCAGTTAAGATACTGGTCTCTAAAGAAAAAAAACATGGAAGACTGATTTATTGGTCTGGCCACTCACATGACATGACATGACAGGATTCTCATAGAAATGTATTCACTGTTTCTTTTTCAGCCAGAGGTAGATTAGAGTAGCTGCTAGATTCTGACTGCAGCCTCCTTTTTTTTTTTTTTTTTTAACTTCAGGCAAGAGGAAAGAAACGTCAGATTGGTTGGTTCCCCGCCAATTATGTGAAGCTGTTAAGCCCTAGCACCAGTAAGACGACGCCCACTGAGCCAACTCCGCCCAAACTACCCACACCCAATGCAGGTATAGCACTGAGACAGTATTAGATTTTTGTCACACAATCAATGTGTAAAAACAGCAGCAAAAAAGGTTTAATCATGGATGAGGTGGTTTGTTCCACATTAAAGACTGAGCTACTAGCAGAGATTGTTTATATGAGTCAGCCTTAAAAAGGCAGTAATAACTGCTCGTTTAATTCTGTAGACTAAAATAATATTTTTTGTGCCTTTTTAAAGTAGATAAAATCAATCAAACTTGAGACCGGCTATGTTCAAAGTCAAAGCAAGCTTTATCATCTTCTCAGAATACAGTGAAACGAGACGGCGTGGCTTCATATTTTACAGAGTACACGGGGCACAGAGTAAACATAGAAATAAATTATGAATATAAACTCAATACTAGAAGTAAAAATGTGCAGTTTGGTGCAAGGATATGCAATATAGTACAGGCACATTTTTCACGTTCAAAACAATTGTGCCAATGTTGCATCAGCAGTCAGGTGGAACGCAACAGTACTGGAATGTAATTGTGTACTTTGTATGTGCAGAAGATCTGCAGCGGAGTTGTGAAATCAGAAATCATTGCGTGTGTGTGTGTTCAGTTTGCCAGGTGATTGGCATGTACGACTACGTTGCTCAGAACGATGACGAGCTGCCCTTTGGGAAGGGGCAGATCATCAATGTACTGAGTAGGGAAGATCCTGATTGGTGGAAGGGCGAGCTCAACGGTTCTGTAGGCCTTTTCCCCTCCAACTACGTCAAATTAACCACCGACACGGACCCCAGTCAACAATGTGAGTATAAAAAAAACTCTGTTCCTCTTTTATTGTTTTTCTCCTTATTTCTTTTTCTTCTTTTCTCTTTCTCGCTCGTTCTCTTTCTCTGACACACACACACACTAATTCTCTCTGTCCTGCCCACCGTAAGCACTGACTACTTGCAAAACCGGGGCGTTTTTGAATGTTTCCTTCGATGAAAACCGAATACCAAGAAAAACATCCAATTATAAACCAATATGGACATAATTTCTACCTTTTCAAAGGTAATACTAAATATTTTAACCGTGTTTTAGGATTTAGTATGTTTATTGGATTATTCTGATCTAGTGTCTTTATAGAGAGTTGTGCCCAGTGACCGATTCCTCTCCCCTGACCACACTAACACTGCACCCCCTCTTGTTTTGAAGCATCCCCTCACATTCTTCTCCACCCCTGTCGAATAGTCTGAGTAGTACAGTCTCTCTCTCTCTCTCTCTCTCTCTCTCTCTCTCTCTCTCTCTCTCTCTCGCGCTCTCTCTCTCTCTCTCGCTCTC
>JBBJLS010000082.1:21165166-21180431 GCA_037577275.1 Bryconaethiops microstoma
GTATTCTGTTGTGTTGCTGTAAACTGTGTGTGAAGAGTGGATACACTGCGTTTCAGCTTTTACTGATGTGCATGTTTTTCTTGTGTGTGTGTGTGTGTGTGTGTGTGTGTGTGTGTGTGTAGTGCGGTCACAGAGAGCCACAGGCATTGGTAGACTGATGGTTAATATAGTGGAAGGAATTGAGCTGAAACCCTGCCGTTCCCATGGTATGAACTTCTCTCTGCCTTCCTTTTTATTAAATTACTAATATAATACAATGACTAATGGAACAGTTGTTAACAAAATTGCTGTTTTTTGTTGTGTGTGCATGCGTGTGTGTAGGTAAGAGTAACCCGTACTGTGAGGTGACGATGGGCTCGCAGTGTCACATCACTAAGACGCTGCAGGACACACTGAACCCCAAGTGGAACTCCAACTGCCAGTTCTTCATCAAAGACCTGGAACAGGACGTTCTGTGTGTGACTGTGTTCGAGAGGGACCAATTTTCACCAGACGGTGAGCAAGACACACAAGAGCCTGCACAGATATACTCTCTTTACTATCATTTCTGCATTTTCCTAGAACCTTTTTCACACTTGGAACCCTCTTTCTCTCTCGTTCTCTCTCTCACTGTCTGTCTCTTCTCTTGCTTTTCTCTTTTCTCTTCTCTTGCTATCTCTGTGTTTCTTTTCTTTCTCTTCTCTCTTGTCTTTCTTTTTTCTATCTGTTCTCTCTTCTCTCCATCTCTCTCACATTCTCATGCTCTCTCTTTCTCTTCTGTCTCTCGCTCTCTTTTCTCCTCTTTCTCTCTCTCTCTCTCCTCTCTCCCATGTTTTGTCTCTTATCTTGCTATGTCTTTTCTCTTTCCTCTTCTCTCTCTCTCTCTCTCTCTCTCTCTCTCTCTCCCTCCCTCCCTTTTCACTTGCTCTCTCTCTATCTCTCTCTTCTTTCTGCTACCATACAACTAAGAACACTCAAGTGTTCCTGTGTATGTGTATCCAGTGTTCATATATATATATACATTTATATATTTGCATTTTTTGTATAGTGTACTTTTAATATTATACTCTTGAATATCTTTTATTCTATTCTTTTGCTTCTCTTTCCTTCGTTCTGTCCACTTTCAGCCATAACTAAGTAAATTTCCCACTTGTGGAACTAATAAAGGTTTATCTCTCTCTCTCTCTCTTTCTCTCTCTCTCTCTCTCTCTAGATTTTCTGGGCAGGACAGAGATACGGCTGGCGGACATTAAAAAGGACCAAGGTTCGAAAGGTCCGATCACTAAGAGGCTGCTCTTGCACGAGGTCCCCACAGGAGAGATTGTGGTCAGACTTGACCTGCAGCTGTTCGATGAGCCCTGACCCCGAGACCCTCGACCTCCTTTCACTCCAGATTCCATACTGCCCCCTCTTCCATGGTACAAGCCCACCAGCCTAATGTGACAATCCACATCACTGAACGCCACCACGCCCCCTTCTGTGTGTATGAGTGGGTGAGATTGGAAAAGAAAGAGGAATAGAACAAGAGACAAGTATGAGAGGATATATGTCAGTATAGAAAAGATGTAAAGGTCTTAATTAGTGCTTCAGATTTTTGTTTTCAGCGTGAATGAACACCCTGGTTCAAAGCTTCTGGAAGAGCTCCAAAATCTAAAGTCTTCGAACTGTGTTAGTATTGACAAATAAAAGTCACTATCTATGTTTTAATAATGTTCATGCAAGCCCTTGCATTGAGTTTTCCACAGCAGACTTTAGTGGTGAAGTTCTCATTTGAATATTCACATTCGGATCTGTAAGACTCCACAGAAACTGACATTTTAAGTCTATAAATGGTTTATAAATGGTTTATAAATGGAATGTGAGCACTGCAATCCAAAACACGCCCATCTCTGTTTATATTAGCAGATGGGTGTTTGCTTGGCTAGAAAGCCTTTAAAAATGTGTAATCTTGAAAAACAAACACACGAAAAACACTATAAAAGCTATTAAACAGCTTTACATGTCCCCTGTTCTGCCTTTAAAGGAAGAGATTGCTGAAAGTCAAATTTATATAGTGTCAACTTAATCCAAATTTAAATTTTTAATGTAACGGTGGAGCTATGAGGCTAATGCCACACAGTCAATGGTCACTCTGTGAAGATACTTAACTGAATCTTCTCTCGATGTGGTTTAGGATGCAGTGTGACTGACCTTGAGCTATAAAAATGAACAGGCAGTCACATCAGACAACACCAAGGCTGGTCTTCATAAAGTAGTCAGTCATAAGGATTAAATTCCTCCGTATTAATAACAGTCGTCATAAAAACTGATCGTAGATCAGCAGTCCTAGTCCTGAGGTGGTTTGAGAAAACTTATTTAAATTGGCTGCATGTAGCTACACAGTGATATGGATACAGTTATGGTTTAAGCAGGTTGAGAGAAGTTTTGGGGATGTATTCAGATAAATATGATTAATAAATAGACATTTCCCGGCTGATCCACGAAATCTGGCTTATGTGGAAAATTGCGTACATTTTTTTTTTTTTTCCCTCACCAAGATTTTTTCTTTAATGCATTTTGTCATGGATCAAATGTTCTTGTTTTCTCTATAGACTACTAGTGTTGTTGCCAGATCACTCTTGTTTACAAAGCCTGTTACTTCTAGAATGCGGAAAATGGATCCAGACTGCATTCCGAAATACATTCCTGAATGAAATCGGTTCTAGAATTCAGTTCTAAGACGAATTTCGGATCACTGTTGAATTCTGAAGCCTTGCGCCATTCCAGAAAATACAAAAACCCTCCAAGCTGTCTCTAGACCACTGAGAACCTTACCATTTTACAACCACTTCAGTTTTACTGTATTGGCATGTTTGTAAGTGGGGAAAAAACACGTGGACCTCCACCAAGACCTCGTAACACTTCAAGCTTATTCACAATCAACGTGTTGTGCTGAACAAAATCCAGTGTTTAGATGCTTTGTTTATTCCGTCTATCCATCTTTACTTCAAAAAGCGACCAACAGTCACATACTTGAATGTAATCAGGAGGGACGTTTAAGGTAACTGAACCATGATTTGTGTGACTGAGATCAGATAACCCATGAACATCAATATTCACATCCAGTTTATATTCCTGTGACTGAACTGAGTGGAAATATGAGTGGAGGGGGACATTTTTGAACTCATTCCACCTCTAATGTGAAGAGCTTAGAAACAAAGTGACCATGCTTTTGTCTTTTGAACAAAGACAGTGTGGAGGATGAAGTTTTCGCTGAGATATCTGAATGCGCTTGTGAAATTGAGGTTTTGGACCATTTTTCCCACCGTAGAAAAACAAGTGCATGCCAAGAGTTTTCCCTTTTTGGGTTTTTTTTTTTAAACTGAGAAAGCGGCAAATGCATTAATCCCCCCCCATTGTAACCCCTTTTAAAAGTGTCAAATTCTTGTAAAATACTGTTGATGCAGAGCCAACGTTGAGTGCAGAATTAAACAGACTTGTATGTTTAGCTTAGATGGCCTTTAGCCAAGTTTTGAATGACGTTTTCTTCTCATCTACCCTTTTCATTTATATCATTCAGTCTTATTTTGGTACACAAAGTCAGCTATTTAACATTGAGTGCTATTTATAAGTGATACTATATTACTAATGCGTCTGCGTTTTTTTTTTTTTTTAATGTATTTTATTTTCGTTTTCTCCTCCAAACACTGATCCCAGCTTAGACAATGGAGGTTAGATAGTAATGGTTAACACTGTAATTGGATTCTTTTTGTACATTTGAAATGTATCAGGGTTGATGTTTTTGTTGAACGGTGTACTTTGTCTTTCTTTCGTATGTTATGAACAGAAAGCTGTAAATGGAATATAGTGGTGCAGAATTTGTATTAAATGGAAATTGTCATTTCTATTACATAGAAATGCACCAGAGGTCAGGCTTCAGGGGGGGATAGTGACACTCGCTGGTCAATAGTCTACTATTTTCCCCTCATAACGTTTCACAATATAGCACTGTTTTATCATGTGTTCTATCCCCCCCCACCCATCCCCCCCACCCCCCTTCGTGTATTGATTCGAATGGATATTTTGGTAGCATTATTGAGCTGGAGACGTCGTTTCTGAATGAAGCGAGGATACTGTAATGTTAAAGGAATCATAAGGTCTTCAACCTAATCTCTATCTGCTGTATCTATGCCATACAGTTGATCACCACAGACATTATGTCCCTGTACTTAGAGAAGAACAGAAAACCCACTGCATTTAGCTCCATTGGATTCGATTATAAATGTCTTTTTGATTACAGTTGGGTTTTACTCCTTTTTTTTTTTATATGTACAGGGAAGTGCATTAAAATGACTGATGTAAACAACTGTACACTACAGTTTGAGCAGATGGAGGTTGAGTTGAAATATTCCTTCGAGTGTGTGGTGTGTTTGTGTGTGTGTGTCCCTGTGTAGATGCTATACAGACGTTACTATTCCACTGCTGTGCTAGTGAGGATTCGTTGAGAAGAACTGCTTCAGCAGGGTGTGCAGGAAACTATTCCACTTAGTTTGTTTGTATGTATGTATGTATGTGTATGTGTGTTTTAGCACCATTTGAGTGCTTAAATTTGTGCTGGGTCACCTCTTGAGCTTCAAAGAGGTCACGTTTACCTCTTTCTCTCTTCTCTTCCCTCGCTCTCTCTCTCTCCTCTCGTCTCCTGCATCTGTCTCTCCCTCCTCACTGTACATTGCGATCCAGTAGGCTCTCTCCCGTATTTTTTAATGAGCAAAGTCCCAATGAGTCAGCGGTACAGTATGTGTCTGTGTTTAAATCTTTGAAAGGAGTATAATATATTACAACTTGAAGAGTAATTATGTTGATGACAGCGTATTGTTATCAATGTAGAAGCAGTGTATTGTCTTAAATGTTGCAATTAAAACTCAATTGGACCAAGTACACTGTGTGAATTACTTGTGAAGTGCTTGGGATTACCGGGACATTCTGGCCAAAACGAGCATTTATTGTTATTTGCCATGTTATTTAGTGTTCTATTGCATCTCACACCCTCACAAAAAATTCTCAGTTTTATATTTGTGGTTTTGTCCCTCAGTGTTCTCTCAATACAGAAGCCACTATGTGTTGCTAACATGAATTGGGAAATGTTTTGTAGTTTCCCATTAAAAAGATGCATCCATTAAGATGCATCTTTTTAATATTATTTCCAGTGTTTAACCTGGAAAATCTTTCTTTAGATACACTATATGAACAAAGGCATTAGGACACACCTGTTTTTCAGGGTTTTGGGCTAGGCCCCTTACTTCCAGTGAACGACAATCTTAATGCTTCTGCATACCAAGACTACCAAGCAATGCTTCCAACTTTGTGGACACAGTTTGGGGAAGAACCTTTTCTATTCATTTACATTTACATTTACATTACATTCCCGCATGACTGTGTCTCAGTGCACAAAGCAAGCTCCATAAACGGGTTGGATGAGTTTAGTGTGGAAGAACTTGGTTGACCCACATAGAGTCCTGATCTCAACCCCATCCAACACTTTTGGGATGAACTGGAACGGAAATTGTGAACCAGGCCTTCTCGTCCAACATCAGTGTCTGACCTAAAAAGCTTTACAGAGTTAATGGGCACAAATTCCCACAGAAACTCCAAAATCTTTTGGAAAGCATTTAAAGAAGAGTGGAAGCTGCTATAGCTGCAAAGGGGAACCATATTAAAGTCTATGTATTTGAGTGCAGTGTCATTAAAGTCCCTATTGGCGGAATGGTCAGGCGTCTCAATACTTTTGTCCATATAGTGTACTTCTGTGGCACCACCGTAGGACGCTTGTTTACAAAGCCATTGTGTCCCTTTTAGTGTTAGTCTGTGATTCCTACTAATAGCACTTCATAAAATGAACAACTTTTCCGGAATGTTTCATATGTTATTTTTATAATTATTCCTGAGATTTGATTTGATTTCAATGGGATGAGAGGTTTAAGAGGTTTAAAAGCTCCATATATTTTTGCTTAAAGCACAGACGTAATTATGAAACTCTTGGTTATTCTCAGCCATTAAGATACATACTGCCAGATTATGCCTAATATTAGACTTTAAAAGGATGGTGAACATAACGCACCATTACTAATGCCGTTTTAGTCCATGCTTTAATCCATGTGGTATTAACGTCTAAATGTAAGGGGCGCCCCCTGCAGGACACTTTTTCTATCACATTTCTTGAGTGGATCAGCTTTTATAAGATTAACTCGTCTAAAATACTCAGTCTGGCTTTCTCCATCCTTCTGAGACAGATCATGGCAGGCTGCTCCATTTCTGTGCACTGGAAAAATAACACTGTTGCTGTGCCTTTAGTGTCTCCATGATGTTTAAGGGGGAGTGTCTGGAGCTCATGCTTGTGGTTGCACAACCAGGGCTACTTGCAACGTGCCAGCAAAAACTCCAGTTTGAGTTGTTTTGGCTTCACAAACGTGTTTCTAAATCCTTCTTAAGCGTTTAACCTGTCGACTTACTCAGTCCAAGTGAGATGGGCAAGAAGTAAACGAGACATCTTGTCGACAGAGTGGTAAACAGATGCTGTGTGTGTTGTTTACCGGTTGTTTTCCTAGTTATTTTTTGCATGCTATGCCATTCAGAACTCCCTTTTCATGCTTTAGAGTGTTTTCAAGTGTAGTATTTTAGTTATAGTCACTCTGTTGTCTCGTAATCTTGTTCTTTGTGGAGGAAAAGAGGGACAACAGAGCACAGGGATGGCAGCTCCCTTCCTCATAGCCGGGCGTCTGAGTAAGCAGGTACTTCTACACACATTCTCCATTCGAGTAACTGGTTTACAACTTGACAAATGAAACCAAAGCATTCGTCACAGGAATGTCTAGAAACTGTTTTCTGGCTCTTTTCCTTGTGAAATGGCACATTATAGAGGGGCTTATAGGCTTAGATTACTACAGTGGAGGTGATAGGAACCAGTGGTCAGGCATTCCTTCTACTGTCCAAAAATAAACAGTGAACCTATACGTTCTTCTAAAGCTTAATATGTTTATATGTAATGTTGATGATCACAGTTTAAAAACTTTGTTTCAGACATTGTTTTCGAAATCATGTCAACTTTATGACTGTTGAGAACAATTCTGACCATAATTTTCTCTGGGGCTGAGCACATCCCATCAAATCACTCTGAGTGAGCTAACAGTTACTTGTAAGAAATAAAATTCAATAAAATAGCTCAGCTGCATGAAATCTATCCTTCAGAGAGTAGCTACACTACCTGCTGAATGGCAAAAGTAGCTCTGAGGCTAAGTAAACTTATAGTGACGTGCCAGTTAAACAATTGTTTTTCTCATTTAGTCTAAAGGACTAATTGTGCATAGCCACTATGGAGCTAATTCCAGTGCCTCCATATAAAACAGACCAACTGTACTAATAGTAGTAGCAGTGCTACTGCCCAGCACTTGTCATGAGTCATGGATGTGATAGATTTAAAACCACGCATTTGGCACAAAATCATGAATATGCACATACTGAACAGGGTGAAATTGTGTGATCAATCAAACATCCCACAGCCCTGTATTCTGCACAGACCTGCGTGAATAAGGTCTACAAGACTACAAGTCCGCAGTTTGGATAGGGCAGTGTTAGAGGTACCTCCAGTGCACCAGAACCAAGCGAGCATGGTACATTCAGCAAAGTCTGGAGGTGACATTTGGACAAGGCAGTGGCAGAGATGAAAAAGGACACCTAGCAGAGTTCTGAGGTGCATGAATCCCGGTGTTCTGGTCTCTAGTACAAGGGAGATTCAAAAGGGAAAAGGCGCTGAGGTCTGTCTGATGTTTCCTTTGAAACAGCCAATTAGATCATAAAGGAGTGGATGAGGCCCAGAATTCCTGCTGGCTTGTTCTTCCACAGATTTAATGTTTTTGGAAAATATAGTGCCCTTGTCAAGTAGAATCATTAGCAGCCCTAAGAACAGCAAAATAGCATCTGTGCTTGATGAATGAATATGACTGTAGCAGAAACCAGGAGAACATCAGGTCCTACATTTCATTTTGTGGCCACTGTTTCATCGAAGAAATGGTCTTTTATTGGTTTATTTTCTGGAAAGTACTGAAAGGCTATCAGAGTACATTGATATTTCCTTCAACTTTATAAGTATTGGCAGGAATTAAAATGTCCTCATGATTAACTAGTTCAAATTGAAAAAAGGAGAGGAGTTGAGCCTTTAATTGGACTAAATTAAACCCAAAACATATTCTTTTTCTAACAAAACCGTGTTTGACCGTTATGGGCAGCCCTGCATTCAGTAGTTTGTGTATTCTCCATTTACAAACAGAACAGCAATAAATCTTCTATAATTTTCAATGAGATTAGAGAATACGCAGGAAACGATGTGACCACTCCTCAGTGCAGGATCTCTCCATGTCCCCTAGGGTCTTAGATCTTCTCTTTTGGACTCAAAAGCTTGGTTCTGTGGTCACGGAATGATTTTTTTTGACTGTGCTTTAGATCATTTTCTTGTTGGAAGAACTGACCGTGGTCCAGTTTTAGCATTTTGTCAAAGGCAGCCAGGTTTTCTTTTAAAATCTCCTGGTACCTGATACCTTGTACCTTGTCCTAACAAGGTTCTCTGGGCCTCTGGGGAAAAAAGTAGCCTCAAAACATTATAGATCTCATGCTATGCTATACAATTAACCATCTTTCTTTTTACTACAAGCCCATCCTGAGGGCTTGCTGCCAAAAGCAATTTCTGACCATGTAACCCATTTCCAGTCAAAGATACATTAGTATCTAGTGAACTGTTGTCGCTCATGCTTAGATGGAAGTAAAGGCTTTGTTTGGCACGTCTTCCAAATGGTTTGCTCCTATGGAGGTGGCATCTAATTTACCTGGTGACCACGGAATGATGCCATCTACTGCAGATCTTTTTCTCTAGATTTTTCTCTAAGGTCTAGAGATATGAGGCATTTGTCAACTTCACACCTTCTACCCAGACAGCAGTGATTCTTCTGTAACATACCTGTTTGAAACTAATTCAGCCAAATTGAAACAATTCAGATGCTGTTGTATTATTAATGATTTATACTCCTGTGTTCTTTGCTTTATGGTTGAGGAAACTTCTACTGAAACAGACCGCCAGATCTCAGGAGCACAAAGAATCCCTTGGGTTACAATTTGAATCACATAACACAATGCTTTGTGGCATAATCAGATGGTGCTGCAGAGCGGCATTGCAAGAAATGTCAGTAAATAAAAGTAAAAATGGACTGAAATGATGGACTCTTATTTGACCAGAAATGCAGTTTCCATGGCAACACCGCCTGTGAGGGTGTTCATGAAATCTTTTAATCTATTTGCAGTTAAAAAATAGTTGTGTAGTTGAAACTCTACAGTCAATTTGTTTAAGAAAAATGGTTTAAGAAAACGTTCTTTTCGGTGGTGTAATATGTTCAGAAAGAATTGCTGCCTGCTCATTACTGGAGCGGAAGGGCTTTCAGCATGCTGTACTCGGTTCCATACAAAAGCTAAAATGTGCAATAGAGGGGCTGCCGATCCCTTGGGTTATGAAAACTCAGTCTGGGACACCATCACACTGTCTTACTCCTCTCATTTTCCTTTATAGAGAAAACACAGGTCTCAGATTGTAGTCTGACTGTTGTCTCCTGTAATATTAGCGACTTCGTTTGGAAAGCGCGTTTGGCATTGCAAGAGGGACGCCAAGCCTAGTGAACTTCAGTACCAAAGCTGGAGGTCCCAAGAAACCAGTCAGATATACAAGTATAAGTAAGTTAATGTGACTGTTCAGTCATTCATTCTAAAAAAGTATTCCCACATGTAGACGTTGCACTATTAACACATTAACGAATTTCCATTGATGAGCATTTTCTGTTATTCAACACACCTTAATACAGTATGATGTATGGAACTGTTTTTGCAGTAGGCATTTAGATCTGTCTATATTAAACTGATTACACGAGTTATGATTGTCTTTAATGCTGGTTGGAAGTCTTGTGTTATTGATTAATATCCTCTGTCTGCTCTCTTCACTCTAGAGAAGGCAAAGCCCAAAACAATAATTGATATTGGCAAAATATTACTGCAAAGGACCAGTGATGCCAAAGTAAATAAACAGTCAGTAATTGCAGATGCTGCTTTGAAAGCTGCCACGCAAACAGCCAAGCCTGCTGCATTAAAACGGTCCGCTGCTGCACCCAAAGCTCCAACGGCTGCAAGTTCTACAGATGCTGAATCAGTGCCCCCTATTACAACGAATGCTGAACATCTGGAGGCCACAAGATTAGTGCTAAGTGCAACACCTAAGGTTTCAGATGCTGCGAAAGGCCTAACCACGTCTAGCCCATCTGTCAAAGAGGAAGATACAAGATCTGTAGACCAAGGAATTGTTCCTGAAAATGTAGGTCAAGAGACAGAGCCGGAGCCCAAAGACAGCAAGAATGTCACTCCTGAAGCATTTTCTTCGTCAGAGTTGTCTCCACCTTTGGGCACATCTTTAGACGTTTCCACAGGAGGAATGTCAGAAAGTACAACTGTCCACAACAACGACCTTGATAAAAAAGTAAGTATCCCCAAAGCAACACTTGAACCCAATGCTGTACCCATAGATGTCACTTATGCTGAGGAAGTTCATGTCACTGACAAGGAAGTTGCATCAGCAGAGCTTTCCGTTGGGGTCCTTCCAACTACAGACACAGTGGTTGCAGAAATTGTTGGCCCTCAATCTGTCGGTGCCATGGGTGTTCCTGCTGCTCCTGCAGGATATTGTTATACCACAGCCACTCCACCTGCCGAAGAAATCGTTTGTGCCCTGCAGGGTACAGCTTTCACATCTTCTTCTGAAGTTGCCCCTTCAGGAGTAGAAGCACTGATGCAAGATGGTAGACCACCGACTCCAGAGACCCTTGCCTTCTCTACATCCTGTTCAGAAATTGTTTTTGAAGGAGTGACTGTTGGTCATGAAATTTCTTCAAATGTTGAACCTGTGCAAGAGACTGCAATGACAGAAAGTGAGTTTTCACACATGCTTCCATATGAAGACACTGCCGTTCAAAATGTCAGTGCTAAGGAAATCCAGTCATCTTCCAATGGAGACCTTGAAAAAGCCATAATCTCTGACTCCATCCATTGGGATTCTCCAAGTCGGGCTGAAAAGAAAGATACCATGACAGAAAAGGTTCAGGACCTCACACCAGAGACCTCAGTGGCCAAATTCCCTGATCCACCAAATGGTGAATTTGTACAAGAGGAAATAAAGATGGAAGGAGAGGAGGCAGTCGAGGAGTCTTCAGATGGTACTTATTACTTTCAATCTGGTCTAATGTGTTTGTAGTGTAGTACATATTAATGTCGTGTGGGTCAAGGACAAAGAGCTTAATTTAAGGCTTAATTTATACTAAAGGTCTACTTAAGCCACATGGTGTAGGTCAGCATACTGTGCAAAGCCACTTCAGAAAGAGATCGTTTGTGAAAAACAGCAGAGGTGTGCAAGTAACAAGTAAGTCACAAACTTTGGGTTCCGACTGGTAAGTCCCAAGTTGTATCCCGAATCAGTTCAGATGAATCCTGAGTGCTTAAATTTGCAGTCAGCGTGCATTCTTTAGTAACTTTTATGCTATTTCAACAGCAAGCACCAAAAATGACGGTAAATATGGTAAATCAAGTTTAATCAAAGCTATTACATTGCTTATTATTAATATTCAGCTATATCCATAGTTTACAGTAACGGTCGGAGTTTGATTAAATGATTTTTAGGAACATGTTTTAAGCCACACACCACAGTATGTCTCTGGTTGCTGTGTGATGAGCCTAGTAAACCAGAAGTTTTGCTTGCAAGTGTTGCCCATCCTGACAAGTAATATAAACCATGAATCATTATTATAAATGACTCAAGAACTCCAAATTTAGATGCTGAAGAATAGAAAACAAAAAGCCATGAGGAGATGGAATACTCGCTCGTCCCAGTTAAACCAATCAAATAAGACAAGAAACAATTGTACATTTTCTTCCATTTTGGGTCTCAAGTCTTTTAGAGTCATAGGGCTCATATCCATATCATTGATGTTCAAGTCAAAGTTGAGTCGTGAGTCAGTTTAAGATTTTATCGAGTCAGGTCTCCTCAAATCCATGATTTGAGTCTGACTTGAGTCCACACCCCAGTTTATGGGTGTGAATTACACCACAGCTTCTCATAACCTTTGAGGTACAGTGATGACCAGTGGTGATATTTCAGCCCTGGGTCATAGGAAAGCCGCACTGAAGCATATTTAGCTTTTTTTTTTTTTAAATCAGAAGCCGTAACCTGTTTCTGCACAGCATCACTTGTGAAGTGAGGCAGTGTAGCCTTTTAAACCATCTGGAAGCACATAACTTACAATTTAAGGCCTGGCTTCAAAGCAATATATTCTTACCATTTCCCACAAGCTTCATGCCACTAGAAACATGTACTCCTTGTTTTCACCTATAACTGTTAGAAACATTCAGCTTTGCTTCAGTACCTTGTCGCGAAGATAAACACCTGTTTACTTTTCATGTTTCATTCATGTTTTGTAAACAGCACTTTCAAACTGAGATTCAGATTTTCAGAAGTTTTGCTTATATGCCACTCCAACACCTCTTGCTACTGACAGGAGTACTGCAATGTTTAAAAACTAGTGTGGTCATTATTTGTTGTTATTCTATTTATTCTGCTCCTATTCTGCACCTATTCTCACTAAATATGTAGATTCCCTTTGTTTCTTATTGCCCTTCACCAAAAAAATAAATAAAAAAATGAGTAGGCCAGGGGAAAAGTCTGGAAAAGCATTTTCTGCAGGCCCTCTAGTGGCCATTCTACCAGTGGAATGGAAATCGGCTTTGAAATGCTTAATTATTTTAATCAGATAAAAGGTTTTCTTTTGAAATGTTTTTCTTCCGTTGTTTTCTTTTGGCTCTCCACAAAGACTAAAGTGGACAGCATGAGCGGAGCTTTCATTTAAAAAAAAAAAAAAAAAAGACATTTAAACAATATAAATATAAAATGCCACGATTCCACCGTGGCTTTCCACGTGCGAATCTCTCTGGCATGTTCATTATTTAAGATTTATGCTTAAGTAGTTTTATGGTTTAACTTATATGTCTTTGTGGTCGTTATTGCACTGGCTAGCAGTGCAGTGCAGAGTTTAATCTGTCACATACAATATACTGTCTCTGCTTTTTGATTTAAGTTATGAGCAAGTGACTCTTAAGAAGATCTTGGTGAATTGTTCTTTGGTTTCATTCAAACTGTATGTATTTATAATAGGCTGATGTAGTATCTTATAGGTTTGGGATCGTTCATATATCAGGACGAGTACTACTCAATCACATATAACCCTAATTTTCACAATATATCCAGTAGACAGCAACATTATATAGTCGGTCAGAATCTTACACAATGAGCCATGGGTGTATAGAAATGAATTAGAATCGGCAGTTCTAATTCTGTTCTCCTCTTCATCTGCTGCCAGAACTCATCACAGCAAATAGGTTTAAGTTCTAAGCTCCAGGTTTTAGTGTTGACCCCGGATAGTAGGATATCACTATATGATGAGATGATTCACCAAACCTGTTCACGTACCTTCATGCTAAACCCTCATCATACGTTTTGTACTGAGAATTTTGCTTTTTATGTCTTCTGATAGTTCAAAATGCTTATACACATGATTTTCAGGCGTCTTTGCTGTTTTAGCTTCAGCGGCTGTGAAAAGGAGTGCACTTTGTTGGCTCTGAGGCGAGGTGACATGGAGGCATGAACTAAACCAGGTTTTTTTTAATTTATCTACTGACTTACTTACTTACATTTACGTCAAGTAGTAATAGTCACTGGTCTTTTTAACTACCTTTGCTGAAAAAAAAAAAGAGTTGGAATTGTTGGAAGCTTCTAAAAACGTATTATAGACTCGAATTCCAGTGTCGCAAACAAAAAATAAAATACTTGATTTATCCAGGCAAAAATTGCAAGCCGTTTCTCAGGCACCTGGGGTTTGTGTATATAATTTTGAGTGTCAGTCTTGGTTCAGGTTTTATGTTTCATTGCACTGCTCAGCTACAAGCGTATTTTGGACCAAGCGGATAAGACGAATCTGTTTTTGCTCTTACCTCCAGCACAACTGGACCCAATACAGAGGCTGTTTCTAGATAAGATCCGTGAATACTCCACTAAGAGCAAGTACGTACACGGATATTTCCATGACTTTTAAATCATTTCTGCCCTCTTCCATCTTGTCCATATTAACAGTATCCTAAACCATACAACTCTAAGTGAGCATGTCCCTCATTTTCCAGTGTTCTTAATGCCACTTCCTCTGCCGTGTCCCTCAGGGATCGTGATAGACCGGTTGATGCTGGCTCAGAGTATGAGAAAGCCTTTTCTGAGGAACTGACTAAGCTTCAAAGACTTTATGGTAATGGAGACCTCACGTCGTTCCCAGAGTTCAAGTTCCCAGGTGGGCAAGATTTAGTGTTACAGCAATGTTGTGTACTTTTAATGGTGGAAAGTTTTGTCAGATATATTCAGTAATAAAATGTCACTATCGATTTGTCCTCCTCAGAGCCTGTGCTAGATGAATCAGCTCCGGACAAATAGCTGCTGCCAAAGAAATGTTGTACTTATTCATTTACCAAATAATGTTCTAAGATGCAGTGATGGTCATGTGACCTATGCAGTTTCTTTTTTTTTAATATATATATATAAAATTGATGATGAGCAGTAACTAAGTGTGGCACTTTTAGGCCAAGTGCTCATAAAAATAACTATGTAAATGTCTGAAGGGAAATGTGAAATAAAGTATTTATGGAAAAATATTGATTGTTTTGTTTGCTTGTTTTAGATCACTGAAAAAAAGTAACTTCTGGAAAGTAGCTTGAGTTACTTAAAATATTTTTAAAGTAATAGTCTTATGCAAAGGTTTGTGCACCCCAGGTCAAATGACAATTGTCTAATTGTAGGACAAATTTAAATATGGCATTTATCTGCGATTCTAAATTGCACAGTGTTTAATGAATGTAACGTTAAAAAAAATCTACATTTATATTGTGCTCAAACTTTTGCACAGGCCATGTTCTACATTTTATTTTCTTCCAGTACGTTTCTCTATGACAGAAAGAGAAATGTGTCAGTGTGTTAGAGGGAGAGTGTGTGTGTGTGTGTGTGTGTGTGTGTGTGTGTGTGTGTATACATATATATATACACAATCTATATCTCCTAGTGACACTTAACATATTTATAGGTCTTCACATATAGCATATAGCAGTTTAAAAGAGAATTTTGTTCCCTGCAGCAATT
>JBBJLS010000082.1:21181483-21205813 GCA_037577275.1 Bryconaethiops microstoma
TATATATATAAATATAAATATATATGTGTGTGTGTGTGTGTGTATATATATGTATGTATGTTTGTGTGTGTATGTATACATATATATATATTCCCACTTTTACATATTTATACACATATTATAGGACACTGAGTGTTCTCAGGGGGGCGAGAACAGTTTTCGCCAGTCGTCTCCTCCCACTACATGAATATTCATGAGCAAAGCGGCCTGCGTGCCGTGCGTGGTGACGCAATGCAACAACTGCGGGTCCCGATTGCTGCAGCCGCTTGTCATTGTGATGAAGATTGGCACTGAGGTAAGCTGTCACTCAAAATCTCCCTTTTTTTTCTCTCCCTATCAATCAGGGCGATCTGGGCTCCGGGCTGTAGGGCCCCGGGCGCTGGGTGGAGAGGCCGCCCGGGGGGAGAAGCGTCCCGGCGGGCTGCTTTTTGGGCTCTGACGTTAGAGGTGGAGGAGAGGAGGAGAAAAAAGAAATTATGATGGCGGTTTGGGGCTGACGAAGGAGCACAAGGCAGAGAGGGCCGTGTGTGTGTATGTGTGTGTGTGTGTTTATGATCTTTTGTACAAGCAGCTCGTAGGGAGGGCTAGTCCTCCTGTCCCTTAGATTGATTGATAGGTAATGGGCAGGCTCTTATTTTATTTATTTTTCTTATTATTAAGGAAAGAGCTGGATATCTTTCGCTACGAGTATTTTCCCTCTTTCTATATTCAACAAAAAAATTGGGACCTCGGTGGTTGAATAATTTCAAAAATTTGTTTCACATTTCTCCAAAACACGCTTTAGCCGAGTAGCCGTTAGGTCAGTCCGCCCCGTCTGAAAAAGGGAGTTTCCTCTCCGGGCTCTTTTTTGACGCTCAGAAAAGACAGAGAAAAGGAAAACACGTCCAAGAAACATGGCTGCCGTGGTCGTGTTTAGGAGAAGAGACGAAAAAAACCTCAGGGACGAGAAAACTGGCCCCTCTGCTCGTTTTTGGAGGCTAAAATGCAACCTAGCTCAAGAAGAGACGTGCTAATGCTACATGTAGCAGTGGATTTTATTTAAAAGGGCTCAATTTCCTGTCAGCTTTCTCATAATTGAAGCCTCCTGAAGTCCTGAAGTGCTGTAACATTAGTTTTACAAGCTTGCCAGCTTTAATACGTTTAAACCCACCACTGGAATATACACTACATGGACAGAAGTATTGGGACACACCTGTTTTTCTTGGACCCCTTACTTCCAGTGAAGGGCTATTTTGTAATGCTTCAGCACACCGAGACATTTTGGACATTTGGCTTCCAACTTTGTAGAAAGTGTTTGGGGAAGGGAACAGCATGACTGTGCCCCCAGTTAACAATTTGGACCGACTCCATATTAAAGTCTGTATTTGAGTGTAATGTTATTCAAGTACCGTGTTGGTGTAGTGGTCAAGCGTCCCAATACTTTTATCCATAATAGTGTAAATGCATACCAGCCACCTTAACTCTTCTGGAGAAGAAATCTAACTCTTCATGGCTAACACCAACACCCCCCCCAACCCAGTGAGCTACAAGTTCACTTTAAGAGTTGAACGACCTCGTAGTCTTTGACACAACACACACTCACATCTTATGTTTCACTGCATGCCTGCCCTTATTCCACATTTAGAAAGGTGAATGCAACCTTCAGAATTAACCCTGGATTATTATTTCATTCATGTGTTATTTCAGCGTCACCAATTCCCATATGAAACACTTACTGCTTTAAATTGTGGACTATTTCTTTGACATGGAATGCAAAGTTGCTATACAATATACACTGATCAGCCATAACATTAAAACCACCTGCCTAATGTTGTGTATGTTCCTTTGGGCCGTCAAGACAGCTCCGACCTGGGTGCCACAAGACCTCTGAAAGTATGCTGGGGCGTCCAGTATGTTCCTCAGACGATCCCTGAACAAGTGCAGTGAGACAGGGTGTATTGTCCTGTTGAAGAGGCCACAGCCATTAGGGAATACTGTTGCCATGAAGGGGTGTACCTGGCCTCCAGCAGTGTGTACGTAGGCGGTCCACATGAATGGCAGGACTCAAAGTTTCCTAGCTGAACATTGCCCCGAGCATCACGCTTCCTTGCCTTCTTCCCATAGTGATTCCTGGCGCCATCTCTTACTCAGTAAAGTGATGCACATGCACTCATCCACAATTAATGATCCGTTAGACCAGGCTGCCTTCTTTCATTGCTGCATGGTCTAGCTCTGATCCTCACATGCACTTCCTAGGCACTTTTGGCACTGGTCAAGGGTCAGTGACTACATAGCCCTATATGCAGCAAGCTGTTATACACTGTGTTCTGACACCTTTCTACCAGTATTAACTTTTTCAGCAGTTTGTGCTGCAGAAGCTCTTCTATCATACATCAGTGAGCCGTGACCCTGTCACCAATCCCCTGGTTGTCCTTGCTGGGATCACTTTTGGTAAAACTAACCACTACATAGCAGGAACGCGTGGAGATGCTCCAACCCAGTCGTCTGGCCATTACAATTTAGCCTGTGTCAAAGTCATTCAGATCCTTATTTCCCTTATTTTTCCTGCTTCCAATACATCAACTTCAAGAGCTGACTGTTCACTTGCTGCCTAATATTTCCCATCCCTTGGCAGGTGCTACTGTAACAAGATAATCAAAGTTGTTCACTTCACCGGTCAGTGGTTTTGGTGTTTTGGCTGATCGGTGTACAGTAAGAATCTGAAATGTATGAGTATTTGTTGAATGATTTCAAAATAAAGCAGAATTGTGGATAATACAAGGAGCCCTGTGTCCTTCCAGTTGTGGTGCTGAAACTGGGTGCGCTAGAAATGTTCAAGTGTTGTCAGCAGCAACAGTAACTATGATGACTTCCCCATCGGTGGCCATGGAGGAGTTTCAGGAGGCTGAGCAGGTGAGTGGGATTGTGTTTGACCATGTTTTCTCCTCTTTAAAACTTGACATTGAACTAACCACCCTCAAATATGTGTTGTCCCAGAAATAAGGGCTCAAGTAGTGGTGAAAAGACTCTGCACAAAGTACTCTAGAAATATAAAAGATTTCTGAAGTAATGTGCTGTCTGTAGAACTATAATAAAACATAGTTCCTTCAGAATGTGAACTAAAGTTTGTTAGGCTCAATTTTGTTCTTTTTTGGGATCTATTTGTGTAGCATAAATTATAAAATAAACCACAGAAAGTAATTAGGAGCTAAAAATGAATGATTGTAAAAAGGTTTTTTGTTTTAAAACAAAAAAATTCTCAAGTAGATGGTAAAGTATTACAATTTGAAATGCAGCTCTGCTTTAAGTATAACTAAGCAAATAAAACATTATTGCACTGGTTTGTGACACTGATGATGTTTTAAGTACGAATTAAGGATTTTTCACTTGCACGTCATACACTAGCACAGAATTCTAGTCCTGATGACATCATATTCAAATTTAGTTCTTTGTCTCATCTAGCAAAACTGATTCAGTTATGAATGAACAGGTCTCTTATTGTGGGTCAGGTGTGGAGAAAAGGGAAAACTCAAAAATGTACAAAGCATGGTGTTACCAAGACTTGAACTGGAAACCCCTGCACTACAGTCCAGTTATTTTGAATCACTGCCTTTGTAGAAATACAAATTGACATTTTCTTTTTTTTTCAAGATATACAGACAGAAGTGTTTATCACAAGAGTACAAATGAGTTTCCATATATTCTGCAGCAGTCTGCTAATAAATAACACAGGTCAACAAAAAAAACATTTTTTGTAATCATCAGAAACCATAACACACATTTCTAAACCATTTTTTCATGCTGATTTCAGATCTGCTTTCAGTTCTTTTCAGTCACATCAACTTTTTGAATTATGAGTAATATTAGATTTGCAATAGACTTGCATGCGGTTTTTATTAAACCACAGGCACCAATCAAGTAACTGTTTCAATATTTTCACTGCGAAGTCAGACAGACTCACACTGTGGCCTAGACATAATAATCAGTGTCAGTCAGCAACCACTGTTTCTTCAAAAACACTTAGGATTTGATTATTATATGCTAATTTTATCACTATCATGCAATATATAACTAGCTTCATCACAAAAACTGTACGTGCAGGATTTGAAATCAGCATGAAAACACTACAAAACCCATGTAAACTTATCTCTGATGCTTTTGACCTGTTGACCTGTTGACCTGTGTTATTTCATATGTACCTTTTGAATTTTGAATCAAGTGTGGTCAATAGTGTATAAAACAATCGTGACATGCACATTTTACACAGACACACTCACACAGATTACAAAAGCAATAACCAAAAAAAAAATAAATGCTGTTTTTTTTTTTCCATGGCTGTATATATACTTCCATGACATATGCCATGTCTTTTGACTTTGTACTCGTAAGTATGAGCAAAGAAGTATTTATTCATAAGCGTACACAATAAAACCTACACAAAAGCATACAAAGTCTGAACTAAAAAAGTATTCAGTTGCTATAAGTTAGTAACTTAGTTCTTTGTTGTTTGCAGTTACAGCTTTTAGACGTTCACAGGAAAAAGTAATTGGCTTTCTGCAGCACTGTGCCTTCATTTTCCCAATTTTGATTGATACAAATTATAAGTGATTTAAAGTCAGGGGCTAGGACATACGAGCACCTTCACTTTTTTTCGGAAACCAGTCTTGATCTGTTTTGATTGTATGTTTGGAGGCATTTGTATAAAGCTGACATATAAACCCTTTCTTCTTTCATATTGTCCTATTACCCAGGCTCTTCAGTTTAAACTGGATGAGGCAGTGCAGGAGATAGAGGGCTTACAGAAGAAAGTGGAGAATTATGTGTCTGATGTTGCCCGTATTGAAGACCTGCTGTCCTCCAAGGTATGATTACTACATATTTGGACCATTATTTAATGCAGTGTTAGTGTTAAGATATAACCATTTTACTGTATTCTGTACAAAACGTAGGTGTCACTATTGGATATTATTGGTAATTACATAATTATGGTAAGTTAACTTTTACAACTTTCACTCTTAGGTTCAATTTAACTTTATGGTAACTGCATCATTTGTAATTGTTTGCAATTGATAACTAAACTGAGTAAAAATGACCATATCATAATGATGTAATTGCCACAAAGTTCAGTTTATGTTAATTAGTAAATAGTAAGAGCTGTTAGCTTGTTTGTGGTTTCTGTGAATTACAGAAATTTCCCATACTGTGTTAAAAAGTGCACCATATAGTAACAGTAATTGGAATATAATTTCTATAGAACTTTTATTTATATACATTATATGATTATCTGTATACTCCAGATGATTTTGCAGACCTGTGATACACTACCACTCAAAAGTTTGGACAAACCTACTCACACGGTTTCATTATTTTTTTTAACCGTTTTCCACATATTAATATATGTGGCATATACAGACCCACCCTATCATACAACATTTACATTACAATTATGTATCTCATAAAAATCAGCAACCCAGAGTCTACTGCGTGGAAGGCAGCTACAACATAGCTGGTGGGCTCAAACAGATTAGAATGGACAGATTTTCCTCTAATTCACTTTTTAAGAAGCACACGTAGGCTGTTTTTCCACTGTATAAGTACTAGAACCTTTGAGGGTCTTTGGTAACACTTGCAGTTGAAACCACAACAGTTTAGCAAATTCTTTACTCTTGCAGGTGAAGACAGTCACTATTACATGACTACACTATGTGTACACCAGAATGTAAACTAGATTGATGTGTTTGTGTTGATCACTATCACACAAATGTGATAAGCTACATAGGAAGCTAAATCTATGCTGTTAACTTCCATAATAGCCTCCACAGAACGAGTGTCTGTGCATATAATTTCACACTGTGTAGTTGTTAACATTCGAGAGTACAGAAAGTAACATTAGATTATCTCCTATCAGCACCGCTAGTGTTAAGCTACAACTAAAACCATAGGTTCTGATTGTTCTTGTTTGGGTCAGTTCTTGTTCTTGATGATGCAGTGGAAAAATGGCCATAGTAATTAGAATGATTTCCCAATCATTTCCAAGTGTCAGATTTTAATGGAAACTGCAATTCTTTTTTGAGAACTAGTAAAGAAATACTGAATAATATACTGTAATTATAGTAATTTCGTATCAGTTTATCTGCTTTGAGATTTGGTCGCCTAATACACATATTATCCAGACATTCTGGATATACATTTTATTTGAACTTTATTCATGATGCTGTCATTTTAGAATCAAATCTACCTCTTCATCATTTTGGACATATCTCTTTTTTACTATTATTTAAAATCAAGGAATTTGTTGGCAAAAATGTTTTTTTCAATTTTCAAAAGCAGTGATTCCCAACCTCTGGATGGTGATGTGTGTTAATGAATCTATAGACAATTTTAGTTAATTTTTTATAGAGATAATTTTAAGATTATGAAAACCTCATGTGTTGAGCAGGAGCGTGAGTGCAGGGAGCTTCAGGAGTGTCGGCAGCGGGCGTCTGTGCAGGCTGACAACTGGGAGGATCGGGCCAGGCAGTCTGAGAGCAGCGTCACTGACCTACAGCTGCAGCTCCGCACCTCAGACTCAGAGAAACGCAGACTCAAAGAGCGAGTAGACAGCCTGGAGAACAGCCTGCAAGAGGTGCTTCTGCTTTAGTTGAGCTAACAGTTTCTTTGAATGCTTAGTATCTGTAACACAACTAATCTGTGGTTTAAGAATTTATTTATGGAAATAATGATAACAAAATGAAAACAAAATAATAGATCCAATGGAGGCTTTGTGTACATGTACTCTACTCTCCGCCGTAATGTTCTGATCCCTGTGTAGCATTTACAGGGGTAACACACCAGTTTTTATGATGTAATATACTTCCAATATGTATATCAACTTCAAATTTACACACATAATATATACAAGTTTTTACTTATAAATATGAACCAATATTATGTAATAGTACATGAAAACAAAGTATTCATACACTAATAATATTGGTACTTGCAACGCCGCTTTTGAAAATTTTGAGGCAATAAGCATTGATGAAACTGTGGTAAGAATTATTTAGTTTTGTTGAATTTTTATCCATTAATTTTTCAAAACATCATCAATTCCCCAAAGTTTTTAGTGTCTCTCTGATGGACTTTATTTTAATAGGATGCAAATCAGGTGATTGGCTAGGCCATGCAGGCACCCTCAACCAACCTTGAGTTATTTTTACTGTCATTTGGTGGTTTTTGTCTTGTTCGTGGTCTTGGTGTCTTTGTCTTGTCTTGCAGAAGACTTTTGTGTAGAATGTAGAAATAGAGCTGATTACTTATTGTTCGCTGTGTAACTTGTTCCTGCTGCTACCTTGTCGTCCTGTAACCTGTAACTGCTGGCTTCTCTCTTACCTTCCTTATTCTGAAAGCATTTACCAGCAGGATTTTGCTGCGGCTTTGTAACTTTTAACCATTCAACATTAATAAATGTTGTCCCAGAGAACTTCAGGAATCGTCTTCACCTTCTATGTAAAGCCCACTATGAATGTGTGTGTAAATCAGAAATGATCACAACACGTACAACAAAAACAAAATAGGCAGCATTGTGTTTTATTATATGACAACAGAAAACATGGTAGCTCACAGAAAGCTTCTGCTACACCTGGTGGTACATTTCACTCTGATCAGTATAGATATAAACAGTTCCAGTTACTTCCAGTGCAGAGTTTGATGACTTTCTCGGAATGTGTCACTGGCAGGCTCTTAATGCTGAGCGAAGCTGCACTACTGATCTGGCACAGCTGAAGGAAGAGTTGCGGCAGTCACAGGATGATCGCTCACAAGCTAACCATGACCTGGAGAACATCCGGGACCTTTGTGTCAAACTGGACACTGGCAAAGATTCAGTATGTACTGTAGAAGTCAGCATGCTTACACAAATTCTTACATGAGTGCCATGCATGGTTGTTTGTATGCCAGGCAATGCATGTGTACACATTTTCAGGGTCTCATAATTTATTTAGCACTATATAATTTATACAGATTTCATTGTTTGGCTCCAACTGTGCCGTATATACCCCACTGTTGTAGAGGTGCCATTATCTACAACTTACACAGCTTTCAAATGCTGATGAGCTTTTTAAATCTATTCAGTGTGATTAAAATGTTTTAAAGTGGGGGAATGAGAACTACCCAAAAACACTTGTAGTGCATGTAAGGATAGTGTTTATTTTGTGGTTAAAGTCAACCAAACTGGCTTGAAATTTCACATACCTGGTCAGATATACATAATTCACCATGTATTATTTAAAGCCAAAATATTTGTTCTCTAATTTTCCATCAGAATGTAATTTTTGACTTTTGTCTTTTTTGACTGCATTTCCAGGCACCAGTGACTGGGGAAAAAGAATATTAACCAAAATCTTTTTTCACCTCTCTCCAATAACCCTATCACTAAGTGAGACTCTCAGCTGGCTTAGAGACCCTCCCTAAAACCATGAGTCACTCTGTATTACATCACAGTACTGATATTTGAGGTTTTACTAACTTTATTGTTTGCACTGTTGATTGTATCATCTACAAAAAATACAAATATTGGATCTGGCTCAGACTCTTGATTTTAAAGGACTTGAATCATCATCTCTTCTGCTGGCATAGTTTGACAGAAAACTTGGGAATACTCAAAATTCTAGGGCTTTGAAATGCCTGGCCTGACATCAGCAGTATTGACCAACTGAAGACCAAATTTCCAAAACTCACTCAGTCCATTTTTTGTGATTTTTTTAGGTAACACTGCTATTGGCATATTTTTACGTTACCTCTTTATGTGCAATCGTATAACCGACCAAAACTCACTCAGTCCTTGCATAATACACGGTACACGATTAGGTGAATTTCCAAAACTCACTCAGTCCATTTTGTGACATTGAATATCGATTTACGTAAAAACTGTTTTCATTATATTTTTTAAACAAATTTGCCCAAACTAAAATGTGCAGGAATTGCACTTTAGAAACAGGCATTGAAAAATGACAAGTAACTTTAAAATTTTAGTTTCAAAAATTATGTCCTGTAAGAAATGCTTTCCAATAGGTAAAACATGCTTTTGGACTGATTGAGTTTTGGAAATTTGCTCTTCAATTGATGCCAAATGTATATGAAACATTGAGTAACATGTTTTGATTCTTGTTTATATGTGTGATCTTGTTGATCATAGCTACAGCAGGAGCTGGATGCATGTCGTTCTGAGTTGGAGCTCCTCAAAAAGCAGCTGGTAAATGAAAGGGCGTCGGCGCGCAGTCTGGAGGCCATGCTGACCAGCACGAAGGAGAAAGAGTTGCAGAGGCAACTCAGCTCTCAGGAGAAGCTCACTGAGATTCATCTGCTCAGAGACAAACTTACTGTGGCCGACAGCAAGGCGTAAGTGCGCACATGCACACACATACACATGATGTGTTTTCCATACAGACCTTATTAATAATAATGCTTACAGGGCATTATTATTAGTATTATTGACCGCCAAAAAACATTTAAGGAAGACGGTAATTTGTTTTCACTTTGGGCTATGGCAGTCAAAAAGACACAGACTCACTTTTTTGCCAAACCACACAATAAAAAATCCAGACTTGAGCTGAAAGGAATCATATAAGCAACATTACCGACATTCACAGACGTGATAAAACTTTAAATTAACTATGTTACTGTTGACATACAAGGTACAAGCTAGGCGGTGACTGCATTTGTTTACGTTTTTCATAAACACAGAATGAACTGTTTTTAAATAATTATGTCTTTTGAGAATCACTGAGCTTTGAGTTTCTCATTTGGTTAAATTGTATTTTGGACAGCAGTGTGCAAAGTTTGCCCAGCCGCACAACAACAACATACGAATACATTTGTGGGCAGAAAATTGATAGGTCAGTTGTAGAGCAGATGTGTTTCTATTCTATTCTATTCAATAAAGTTGAGGTTTACACAGTCATTGTAACATAAAAATGACAATGAAAATAGCATTCATTTTTACACTCTATATCTGTTTGACACTATGTCTGTTTGACATTATTTTAAAGCTATCAGGATAATGATAAACTGGTTAAATTCTGTGGTTCTGCAAGGAGGACATTCTTTTAACATAATCATGAAAATTTATGGCAACATATAGACTTTCAACCAAACATCATTCTAAATATAACTAATATTATTTCTGTGAAAGTTATTCGCAAAAATAAAACATGCTTAGGTTAAACTGACAGGATTGATTTGTTCAATGGCTGAAAACAAATGTTTGTTTTCAGCCATTTATCCATAACTGTAATCAGTTATGGATAAATGGCTGAAAAAAAACATTTCTTATATTTTTGTTGTTTATTATGTTCCGTGATCATACGCTCAAGTTAAACTCAGTAGTCTATATGAGATATATTTTATTTTTGGTTTTAATTATTTAGGTAAGTTAAATCTTCTTGTGGGCCATCAATGGTTTTGTGGTCATTTGTGGGCTGTGAGTTGCAAAGTTTGGGAACAAAGTTTGTTGTGCTGTTCTCAGGAGCGCTCATAGCAGAGAGATGGCTCAGTTAAGGGCTCGATCGTCACAGCTGGAGGCTGACCTGGAGACCACCAGGAGGCAACTGTCCACTGAGCGTTTTGAGAGGTGAGAGAACCATCTGAAGCTCCTCACCATTCCACTGCTTTGGATACTTGTATGTAAAGTCAGCTGTTATGGTCTGAATTTTCTTTGCGACTGTGTTTTGACTTGGCTTGCTCCACAGTAACTCCACTGAACTTTAGGTTTACTATTCAATTATTACCATTCAAAATTAATACTTGACACTATTAATTATTTAGTAACTGCTGTACAATGAAACTAATACTTTGGTTATGTAGTTATGAGAGTGAGGGCTTCAAGCGTGGACCCAAATATAGATTGTTTAGATACAGATTTAAGGCAGTAAGAATGAACATAATTAAATAATGAACAATGAACATGGCGAGAGCTTCTTTCTTGGGGATATGAGTCACTGATCAATTTGAATATAAATCATTAGTGCATTTCAGTTCATTCAATTTGATGAGGTTATTTAGGTATGTTAATCAAAAGAATACATCCAACTTTTGTTCTTTGTTTATTTTATAGTGCTGCGGTCATAAACTGATTAACAAGAAAATGTTTCAGTTTTGCGATCAATCAGAAAATATCTGTGGTACAGTTTCTCCTCAGGCTGAATGATATTTTCGTCAATAGTCTGTATGGCAAGTCAACCTCACAACAGTTTAAACTTAATTATAATATTTCTCATTTCCCCCCACTTTCTCTCTCTTTCTCTCTCTCTCTCTCTCTCTCTCTCTCTCTCTCTCTCTCTCAGGGAGCGTGCACTGCAGGAGTTGCGCAGGCTAGGCCTCTCCTCATCTCTGCGCTCTCCACTCCTGTCCTCCACACTACGCTCCACCTCTCCTTCACGTCGCTCCCTCAGCCCTCACACATCCTGGTCCCCCGAGCGCTCCCTTCACGCCTCACCAGACCATCTGCCGTCTGAAAACTCACCCAACAGGTACTGGCAGCTCACACTCACATTAAAGGAACACTATAACAATCAAACAATCAAATTCACACAATTTTCCAAATGTAGCCGTATTTAGAGTTGATGTTTAAGTTTACGGAAAAGATAAAAAATTCTTATCGTTTTAAATGTGTGCCATTCCAGCTGCATTTACAGCGGTTCAGTACCTTTTGTGTAGGTGTGTAGTGTACAATTCATGAAAAAAGACTGGTTTTCTTTATCAGTTCGGGTTGTGTTTCATTCTGTAACATTCTACCTTATTCCTTATGCTACATCTTCTACAAGCAAGTTAGATGCATTAGTTATTGTAAGTGTGGTGGTAATAAATCAACAATGCAGTGAAATTTGTACTTGTGATTAAGTATTTTTTGAAGCAAGTACTTCAGTACTTTAACTTAAGTGAAATTTGACTGTATGACTTTCACTTGCATTGGAGTAATATTTGATTAGTGGTATCTGTACTTTCACTTAAGTAATGAAGTTAGGTACTTTGTCCACCTGACTATATTCATTAGTTGATTAGTTAATAGTCAATTATTATTTGAGTAATTATTTATTAATTAGGGGTTTTCTATCAAGCAGGATTCATTAAGGAATCCAGCATAAACTATTTGGCCAGCGAGATAGTTCAGCAGGAGCACAGTAATTAAACTTTCGACAAACATTTCACAGATTATGGCTTAATTTACAGATACATTATAATCTACCCATAATTATTCAAAACAAACTAAAATGCATGAATCATGATTCTTATAATTTCTCTCTTGGCAACCAAGCAATTCTGAGTCCTTGCAAACACTTAAATACTGGAGTTTTGAGTCAGGATCTGGCATCTCCTTCTTTTTTCTGAGTAATGACCTTTGTCGAAGCATAGGTCTGAATTTCGACTTAACAAATTAACAGTATGTTTTTTTTTCAAGTCAGATGGATATTACAAACATCACCAGTTATTATTGGGGTTAGTTTATAGTCTATTGTCCCAAACTTTAGGGGTATGAATATTCTATCTGAGCAGCATACAAGCTTTAACTGTATATATGGGTTGTAAGCATCAATAGTTAGAAGGACAAGGATTACATGGGGGTTACATACACCATAAGAAAAGTGTGTGTACTCGTCAAAAAGTGTGTGTGTGTGTGTGTGTGCGTGTGTGTGTGTGCTGGAATGTGTGTGACAGTAGAGACATTGTGTTTGGTCGTTTATCTCCTAGTTGTGGACCTGTGAATTGGCAATCAGGGGATGCCTTTGAAGGACAGAGGGGTCTGGTCAGACTGCGACATAACCCCAGACCCCCTTTGTTCATAGAAGTTCTGGAATCCAGATGGGAAAGTGTGAATATCCAGGGGTCTCTCTTGTTTAAAAATTAATCCAAGTTGGAATGCTGTTGGAAAAGTAGTTGTGACTCTTTCAGATGAATCAGAATTTTCTTTGATCCTACATCATCATCAGGCATCAAGAAGTATCCAAGAGCATCCTCAACATCAACACTAGTGAGCTTTAAAGCCAGACGAAACATCAGAATCTGAAGAAAAGGAAAAGCAAACAGGATCCACCACTGCTGGTATTCAAGAGGCGCAATACCAAACAAACAGACCAGGAAAAAGAGAACAATAGGAAAGTAGATGGCAACAATTATCTGACAGAGATGTTAAATCCTGAAGGAAACACCAATCAATGAATGATCCCAAAGACCTCAAAGACCTCTACTGTAAAAAAAAAAAAAGCCATCAGACTGGCCAACGAGACCATCCAAAACATCAAGAATGAAATGACAAACCCGATCAATTTAATAAAAAAAAAAGGCCAGCTTATACATGTAGAAGACATAGTAGGAGAAAGATTAAAACTATGACAGAAAAGGAGGAAAAACAACCAAGCTGGAGAAGGAAAATCAAGAAGATAAGAAAAATGAGAAAAAAAATGAAAGTTTAATTTGGTGATTTTCTTCATTTTTCTTACCATAAAAGAAAATTTACTAAAATGGCGGTTGAGTTTTATTAGAAATCACCTAAAGCAGTATGTCAGGTCTCTGCATTGTTGCTTTTGGTTATAGGACTTTTATTTTTATTTTATTATAGGTTTCTGTTTGTGTCTACAGTCACAGTCTCAGGTGTTTTGTGTTTTAGTTAAACGCTTGTGTTTTATTATTGGTTGAAGTCTGTGTATTTTGAGTATTTAAGTATTTAAGTTTTAGTCCCGGTGGCTAGTCAACCCTCACTCGTCTTCATGTTTACCCTCACGTTCCCTATTCCTCGTGTCTTGCCTCTGGACCAAGAGGTCGTGGGTTCGAATCCTACCTCCAGCACCCCACCATTGGGTTTCTGAGCAAGACCCTTAACCCCAAGTTGCTCTAGGGAGACTGTCCCCTGTGGTTAGGGAATAGAAGTCGCTTTGGATAAAAGCGTCTGCTAAATGCCGTAAATGTAAAAGTGTGTACCTAACTTGACTTCTTAAGAAATATAGAACTGAGCTCCACAATCCAGTAGCATGATAATACAGTCCCCCCAGGATTTCATGATTTTTTTTTGTGTGATTTTTGCGATCAAAATGACTGATTTTGTGGTGGTGTTTTCTGAAAATTTGTGAAATTTAGAATTTTTTTCCCTTGGTAAAAACATCCATCCGTTTTCTGTGAGTCAATTTAAAGATTTTGGTGTCAGGAATCATGTGCTTCTACGAGCCGTTTGGACGGCTCCCTTATCCTGATATCAGAATAGGGAAATTTGCATAGAATCACCCCTCATCCATCGAGCCCCCACCCACTACAGGCAAAGGCAAGTCACACATGAAGTGATATTGTTTTGCTCGGTCCTTTGCAGTGATAAAAGATGGTAAATGGGACTTGTCTCTCTCCTTTTTGCTGGCCATCATTAATTAAAATGGGGCGTGTCAGCAGAGCAGTGATCGTGCATGAGAAATACTGCCACCAGCAGGAGTTGTAGAACAGTTGTGATTTTACATTAAAGATTTGGGGTATGTTTTTGCGAAAATTATGCGACAGAATAGAAAATATGTGGCATCGTGAAAATATGCGGTAAATTGCTAATTTCACGGGATTTGACGCAATCGCAAAATCGTGAAAAACTGGGATTGTAATAGTTACTGATAGTAGCTCTTCATTGGGGCAGCTGGTGACCTAGTGTTTAGGGAGTTGCCCCTGTGATCTGAAAGTTCTAGATTTGAATCCCAGGACTGCCTGTGGCACCACTGAGGTGCTCAGTACACCACTGAGGTGTACTGTCCCCACACACTGCGTCGCTGGCTGTCCACTGCTTCACTTGGTGAATGGGGTAAATGGGCCGCCAACATTCTGGATGACCTCACTCACCCCTCACACACCATCCTCTCCCTTCTCCTGTCTGGCAAAAGAATGGAGAACAGTCCTCAGACTCCTTAACCAGAACTGAAACATAAACTGTACCCTGCCCCCCCGCCCCATACCCTTCTGAACAATTACCTTGGTAAATACGCTTCTATATATTATACAGCACATTCTCTGTCCTGCTGCTGCTATATTTGCACAGGCATATTCATCGCTGTCTACCTCTGTTCTGCATTTTTGCACACGCAACACTTTGCTGCTAAAACACAGTACCTGTCAAAACACTGTATTCATTCAGACTGTAGCTATTGATTGCACTAAATGTCTTGTCCAGTTGGTTTGTTGCTCGTGTTGTTTTTTTTTGCACTCTCTGTTGTCCTTGTCTGCCCGGTCTTACGGTGTTTCAGTTTCTGTTTTACACCATAGTCCTGGCGGCACGTTGTTTCGTGTACTGTGTGTACATAGTTGAAATGACAATAAAACCTTCTTGACTTGACTTGAAATGCAGAGAAGTATGTGCTGTGGTGTGTTCATGTGTGACAAAAATGGTCACTTACGATTTATGAGCCCCCCTCTACACTGTCCATCACTGAAAAGAGACCACCAGTGTCATTTGGTGGTGAGGCATTTTCAGCACTGCACTGACACTGACATGGAAGCTACATGTTAGTGTGTGTGTGTGTGTGTGAAGCCTCTATGAGCATATTACATGCAGTAAGACTGTATTTGAGACATCAGTCCATTTTGAGTCTGGGTTCCTCTGGTGGATCAAATGTTTTCCACAATCGGAACAGAAGTATTACCTGCACATGATCATAATCTCTCCCAAAGACCTCAAAGTTTTAGGTGAAAGTTTGTTACAAGAAGGAATGGCATTCTAAGCCTTATTGCCACAAGGATATTCAAACAGCATTATAATCATATGGACAATGTGCTGTATTTGCCATGCCGGTCTCATAAAGTCTCCCAAACTTACATTAAAACTGCCGTGTTCAACATAAAGAGGACACAAGAGTTAGAAGACTTAAGTTAAAATGCAAGTCTGTGCTTTATAGGATAACACGAAACCTAAAACCTCACCTGAGAGCTAAAAGCTAAGCTAATCTTTCCTGAACATATTCCATACACAGCCTGTGTGCTTTGTAAAAGTGCTTCTAGTGTAAATTAATAGTTGCGTGCTAATTATGAATTCATGAGCTTAAAATTTATGCAGCATTAATTTCCCACAGCAGGAATCTCTCTAAATCAGTCATGTCCAGTCTCATGCCCAAAGTGCCGACGAGGCGGTTTTAGTTAATTCCGGACAAGCAGGAGCAGGCCTGATTGTTTTTGTTCAGTTAACTGCTCTCATGCTTGAAATAACTGATCCGATGCACTCTTCCTTTGTTGGGAGCTGAAAACCTGCAGCCACATTTGCAGACAATATTAGAGAGCCCTGCTCTGAATAGCCTACTGAAGACAGTGTAACCCTGTAACAGATATAATTTTTATTGATGGTGAGAAGGAGGGCTATGCTTCCCACCCCGAGAAAGCTAAGTACTCCTGGCCATAGATATCTGTGGCATTGTCAGGGAATTCTTTTTACCATAGACCTAAAATTAGACCTAAAACATAAACCTAAAATCAGTGAGAAGGAGGTAGCTGTCACTGGGACAAAAAAACCATATTGACTCTTTCACAACCTCCCCCCCCCCCCCCTTGTTTCGTTTCTCACTTGTACTACTTTTTCCGTTACACTGAATGCTTGACGAAACTTACCAGCTTGTCATCTCCAAGCCAGCACATTCAAATATATTGTATGTTCATCAAAAATAATTATGACTCCATTGCCCTGATAATGTATAGAGGCAGTGTTTACACTAGATTTGCCTCATTCACTGAGCTGCTTCACTTTGAATTAAACAAAGACAAGTCACAAATAAGACTTTAGGGACAGGCAGCCTCTGACAGCGTGTGCTTTTATTCCACTGTAACAATCACATGGTGTGAGGTGTGTACACTGAGGCAACCCTAAAGCCCCATTCAGGAATCCCAAGTGGCAAAATGAAACCACAGGAAACACAGGTTATACCAAAAAAATAAATAAATAAAACAAAAAGGGCTGTAATTAGTAAATCTTGCTTGACATTTGCAATATTGGCCTTCGCAACACCGAGCACGCTGAAGGTTAATGATATGCAAATTAGATTCTAACCCATCATTAAATGTATTGTGTTATGAGCATCCCAAACAACCTCAGATGATGCAGATGGGTTTTGCTTGGATGAATAAAAGCATTAACATGATCAAACACATGAATAGTTTAGTGTAGGCCCATCTTGAACCAGGTTGCATTCAGGGTTCACCAAATTCCTTGACATTTTATAATTAAACCACAACATATAGAAATATCACGAATATATTATATTCGTCCCCCCAACCCCCACCCCCCACCCACCCCAATCGCCCTCATTTAGAGCAGCTCTAGGATCCACTACAGTGTATAATGCATCCTGAATGGGCAGCCGAGGCCCTGTTTTGGCAACTGCATGACTGAGCCTTCAAAGCAAACTAAGCCTAATAAAGCCTAACCTTACCGCATGTCTACATCTTGCCCACATGCCTAGACTCTTTTTCAGGTTCATAGTATAAAAAGTACACTCAGAATATAGCATTAATATCCCGTCACTCAATGGCGACCATGTGCAATAAGCTTTAAGTGATATTCTTTGGATTTCCTTACGTTCTCTGTGGTTCAACGTCTAATGCGCAGCATGTGAAAAGTCGACGCATCACTGAAAACAGATTTTAACGGTCACCTAATGTGGCAGGGCTATACTCATAAGTCTCAAGAAAGTCAGCTCTAAGTGAAGATATTCAGAAAGCAGGCTGATGTGATGCAGTTATTGCAAATTCAGGTGAAGGTCCATTATGAAATGTGGAATTTCAGAAATGCACTTCCATTAGAAAGTTCCACTGATTGCCTCATCAGAACCATCCTTAAAAAGCAGGACTGTTCTTTGTTTTTGTCTTTTACGCAGTCAAACGTGCATATTCCAAAAACAATAAACACTGTTCTAAAATATATATATATATATATTTCAGTCTTAGCAACAGTGTTGTAACAAGTGTGTTGCAAAGACTGTCTGTGGCCACAGCTTCCCTTAGCTCATTAGCTTCCTGGGCGTGGCTGCGGCAGTGGCAGTGACTGGGGCTGGTTGCTGTGCGTGTCCGGATGGTTGCCCGGTTTGTCCTGTTTAGTGGGCCGGTGCATAATGGCTGCCGCAGCGAGGACAGCACCACCCGCAGTGTGTGAACTGTTGTGCGTGGAAGCATTCACTGCGGCGTCCACTCTGCCCTCCAGCTTCACTAATCGGTTCAGAATGTCGTCCAGCAGCACTGCGATGGTCCTTTTCAGATCAGCTGAGAGAAATTGGGACATTTAAATAGAATTATACTACTGAAAATATACATTTAGTCTATATTCTGTTTGATCTATACATTGTCAACATACTAAAAAACAAAAAAGTACACTGAAATTGTCAAAGCCACCAACACCCTCAGTCAAGATGTGTCTCATTGTGTGAAAGAAGTTAATTTGCTACCCTTGGAAAAACAAACATGAACTACATCAAAAATTGACTAAATTTGGAAAGATTCTCTGCTGCACATGGAACACTGACATATGAATTGCTTATGAAATGCTATGAATTGAATACTTAAAACTCTCCTCTTTCACAAACTACTTTTGTGAATCTCCTTAGGAGGCCTGCTTTAACCTGGTTGGCCTACCCTGTAATACATTCAGTGATAAGCAGCAGTTACAAAGTGCTAGACTACTCACAGCTGCTGGGTTCGCACATTAAAACTTGACAGAACGAACAGACAGTTCTTTGGCAAATATTCACAGCCTCCAGTAGCTTAAAAATGCAATTTCTGGTCTGGCATAGCATGACAAGCAGGTTCACTGCATTGTTGAAATTACACCGTTCAAAATAATTAAACGGCCAGGTATGTACTTGAATGTATACTGTGCTTTAACTTTTGAATTTTAATGCACTGACATGGAAAAAAATGACAAGGAACTGCACCATAATACCTCAATATAGGTCATGAGTTGGCATACTTTTGCACTAGCATTATGTGAACACTCTAAAAGCAAGGACTGCATGAGGAGTCTTATCTTTTGACGATTGTATGCACAGCCTTTACACTGCCTTCTGAAATTCTAGTGCATACATTGTTTCTCTGTACTTTGCAGTTATGTATAAACAGAGTTCCTGAAATGTTTTGTTAACAGTAGGGCCGGAGCAAAATACATAAGTACTAACGGACACTCGTTCCAAAAATCAACCATTTCATTTGTTTTTTATTTAAAAATGTAAATACTAAATACTTTTATAACTAGTTTTAAATATAACAATGCATTAAAAGTCCGTTTGCAGCTGTTGTATGTTGTAACAGAAGCTGCAATTGTAGCTTCCCTATTAAATACTGCTTTCATGAGCCACTTATTGAGAGTGTAACCCTACAAAATTTGAATTATTTGATTTATAATCATAAGGATATTAGCTTTTGACTGCAGCATTGTGTGGTGCAGTTTGTTTGCTCTTAGGTGGAGTAACATGGACACCTAAACTAATTCTTTGAACTAGAAAAGCAACATAAAAACATAGTTACTTTTGAAATGGCATGAAAAAGAATCTCTTGATTTGGAGGTTCAATTCATTAAAGCAAACTAATCAACACTAATGCCTATGCAGAAATTGGCTAAAAAAAATGCCTCTCTGCATTTTATACTTTGTCTCGAGTTTGAGCAAGCAATAAACTTCTAGTCAAAGTCAGGTTGAGTCTTTAGTCAAAACATTTGTGACTCGAGTCTGACTCACAAACAAGTCTACACAGACTTCTTGTGGTTTTTGACAATTTATATGTTTAAAAGTATGGACATGATTCAGACTTTATTGTAGGTTCCACTACTGTTAAAATGTCTGGTCTACTTTTGGCCATTTTTGTGTCATTTTTGGCCATTTTCAGAACATGTGATATTCTGTAACCCTAAAAGCAAGACTGTTTGACATGGTTCGAGGCAAGAATGTTTACTTATCAGCTAAGTTAGTGTCTTAAGCTCTAGTACAATATTAAAAAGCAACCTTTACACACCAAACAGAAGTGCCAGCGTAGATCTTCATTTGTAGTTAATACTTTGAAAAGCCAGGGCCCCCCAAACAACCAGGCAACATTTATACCTTTTCCCTTTTATTGTAACTTACCATATCCAGCCATGGAGGGGCCCTGGGGCCTTGAGGGGTCATGGTTTTCTTCACTGAGCGCTTTGACATAGCGGCGGCTGAGCTCCAGGATCTGTTGTCGTAGCTCTGAGCTGCTCTGACGGCGTGGCTGCGTAACGGTGTAGTGAAGCAGGAGTAGGCACCAAGCCAAGCCAAAGAGGAGCAGCAAGACACTCAGTTTCTGAGACATGCTTCTGCGCAGCAGACAGGCCAGCATCCCTGAAGGACAGCCCTGCTGATGACCCAAAGCCACCAGAGCCAGCACAATGGGCTGAGGGGCAAGTAGGATGATATGGACAAGCTGGTGATGGGTGGGTCAAGCTTGAATTCAACAATGGAGAGATTTCAGAGGAGGCGTGGGGGGGTTGGGGTGGGACTTCAGGTGGCTAAAAGGAGAGGGTTAGGGAGAAGAGGTTTGCAGGTTACAACATGATGCAAAGATATGAAATATTATGAATGCTTAGGACTGCTAGGAAGTGTTTTATGGAGTCTGGTGTGAGACTAGATAAGAGTCAGAACTGGAGGAGTTTGAACAGCAGCCAACCTCCGATCAGCTGATCAGTCTTAAGATCTCATTCTCGGCTTGGTCCATTCAGTAAGTTGCCTACAAAGTGAACATACAAACAAAACAAAACAACTGGCATTAGTATTCACATTGATTTCTTAAATGATGTCCATTAAACTGACAGTAACCACGTCAGTACACTGTGGCCACATGCTGGTATAGCTGATTAAGTTGTAAAGTAAAGTGGCCCCTTATAGAGTGTGAACAATGTGAAATTCTATCTCTGTATTTAACCCATTCACCAAGTGAAGCAGGGGGCTGCCAACAATGAGGGTTGCCCGGGGAGCGGTGTGTGGGGACGGTACCTTACTCAAGGGTACCTCAGTGGTGCCACTAGCAGTGCTAGGATTCGAACACACACAAATTCAGACAAATCAGACCCGTTTTGAAACAATACACTCTGGCTAGACAAAACAAAATAAGAACACCTTATAGAGAGATACAAAGCTGTCCCATCATTTACATAATAGTGTCAGAATGTACATACCCTGGTCAGTTTAGTGCAAAACTAAAACAGCCAGCTTTTTAAACAAACCGGTACTGGCTGATCAAACACATTGGAGAGCATTACAAATTTGATTTTTGGTCAAACCAGCCCTTTACGTTTTTATACAAACATTGCTGACTATTTTACAATCAAATTAAGCGCGTTTGGCCTTGAAGCTAGCACCTTTATAGTGTTTCATGCCTATGGCATCAACCCGGTGTTGCCACCCAGCCGTAAATCACTGAATGACAGTGTTACTGACTAACATTAATTATACAGGAGAAAGAAATATGACCACATTCACTCAGTTTGACCCCACAGTGTTCGCATTAATACAATCTCACCAGAAAACAAAGGGCATGTATTCGCTAGGCAAGTCAAATGTTGGGTTTTGTCACAGACTTCTGCAAAAATCCAATCAACGAGCTCTAATTTAATTCTAGAATTGAAACCACTCATTATAATAAGCTTGTGGTATCCAACCCTGAATAAATTATTAGGCCTGTCATCATGCAACCAAAGAAACCTGTTTAGTGGATATGATTACAGAACCGGAGCTGGAAAGGAGACATTTCCTCCATTTCTTCCAAGTACACAATTTCACACTGAATAGGCACATCCCAGAGTTGTTTCCAGAAACAGAAGTTTAGTGCAATGCAACAAGATTTTCAAAAGAAAACTATTTCCTCTGTTGATCTAATTTGCTCTTTGGATGAGCATTTCAGCACGCAACCTGGCGACTAAGGCATATGCCCAACTGCATGGCTCTGAAGAGTTATCTAGATCTGTCAGCCTGTAGAGTTACCTAGGTCTTTCAGCCTGTAGAGTTATCTAGATCTCTCAGCCTTTTCAGTTCACCACTGATATGGTGAAACAAGAGCTCTGAAAAACCGTTATTATGCCTTTTCATTTCACTGATATGTTTACTGGGAGTGGAAAAGGTGAGTTAACATGTCTTGAAGTTATTCTTTAACTCAAGAGTCCGTCAGCGGACAAACACGATCGCTTTAACCCTTGAAGCGAGAGATCTAGCTAACTTACCGGGGGCGGCTAGTGGCCTGGTGGTAAAGGAATTGCCTCTGCAATCGGAAGGTTGTGGGTTCAAATCCCAGGACTGCCAGTGGCACCACTGAGGTACCCTTGAGGAAGGTACCGTGGCCACACACTGCTCCCCTACAGACTGTCCACTGCTTCACTTGGTGAATGGGTTAAATGCAGAGAAGAATGTGTGCTGTGATGTGGTGAGGTGTGTTCACGTGTGACAAATTTACATTTTACAGTTATAACACATCCGTTTCTCTTCTCAGGTTGCAAAAAATACATCACAAGGTACACTTTAGACCACCAATTTTAAATGTGCATAGCAGCCCATTTTACTAAAGAAGGTGGAGAGGAGGGTTAAGAGGGTGGTGACCTGGTTAACCAGCTCTCTGACTGAATGTAAACAAAATCTTATGAACCTGATGCTAACCAGCAGGCTAACCAGCTAGCTGTTTGAAATACAGTGGAGTCATGCATTCTGTAGCTTACAGGGATGTAAACAACGGCATAACAAATATTTGTCCACTTGTTAAACATTTTAAACGAATATTATTTACCTGGACTGTTTAAATGAGTGAATGCTGGTGCTGACATCTGCCACTGACTCCTGCTGTCTGTCACATCTTCACTTTAACAGTCACACCGCTCCTCCAGCTGTCCTTACTTTCAGCGAGGAACCTACTAAACCAAAAACTTCTAAATGTTTCGTAAAAGCGACCCTGATATGCAGAAAGTCCCGAAAAACACAACTTACGAAGCATGTGATCAAGGGAGATCCTACACCTTGGTTAAAAGGAAGACCAAAACAGCAGCGGCGTTTTGCCACAGGGACTTTTATGGATGTGGTGACCACCCAACGACTATGCCGCATTCAACACAACCTGTGCCGAAAGGTTTTCGCCACGTTGTTTTGTAAGGATTTACACTATATGGTCGAAAGAATTGCGACGACTGCCCATTACACCAACAGGGACTGAAACATGTTTTTGCTGTTTTTTTCATGGACAATATTTACTCAATATTTATTTCATATTCTCTGTGAGTGAACTACATACACTATATGGTATCAGGCACTATAAAGTATCGGGACGCCTGACCAATCCACCACCATGGACGTTAATGACATTGCATTCAAATACATAGACTTTAATATGGAGCTGGTCCCACTTTGAAGTTATAACAGCTTCCACTCTTCTTGGAAGATTTTCCACAAGATATTGGAGTGTTTCTGTGGGAATTTGTGCCCGTTTATTCTGTAGAGCATTTATGAGCTCAGGCACCGATGTTGGATGTGAAGGTCTGGCTCACGATCTCCGTTCCAGTTCATCTCAAAGGTGTTGGATGGAGTTGAGATCAGGGCTCTGTGCGGACCAGCCGAATTATTTTACACTGAACTCATCCAACCATGTCTTTTCGGATCTTGCTTTGTGCACTGGAGCACAGTCATTTTCCACTGAAAAAGGGCCTTCCCCAAAATGAAAGTTGGAAGCATGGCGTTGTCCAAAATGTCTTGGTATGCCGAAGCATTAAGGTTACCCTTCACTGGAAGAAGGGGGACTAACCCAAACTCTGAAAAACAAGCGTGTCCCAGTACTTTTGTCCATATAATGTACCGTTTCTTGGGACGTTTTGTTGCAAGAGTCTACACTAAAATGTAATTTCACAAACCTCATGAGACACTTTACTACACTCTCGGAACAAATGTGATTAATGTGACCTAAGTCTTTAGAATATAAGGACTTAACACATACACACAACATTTGCGTTTAAGGAGGCCATCTATAGCACTGGAAGGCACATAAAAAAAGCTAGTAATCAGGGACTAGAGAAATTAGCATGGCGTCGTTGAACGCTGCCCGGTTGCTACGTCACTCTTATTGACGTATATGTGAAGTTGCTTTAACATCATTTAGGAACTGAAAACAGGCAAAAGTATTTTACATGCAATTACTGAGGAGCCTTTTGACATTATTTAGCCTATTTTTATTTCCCAGAATGGCAGATTAGCTTTATACTGTGCTCTAACAATTTTTTAAGGTTCAAATGAAAATGTTGAACCTTAAAAAATGAATAAATTTTTTTTTTTTTTTTACACTTTTTAGTGATGGGATTTGAGTGTATTTTCAAAGAAAAAATTAACAGCATATGAT